>CM075341.1:0-600000 GCA_037788925.1 Mytilus galloprovincialis | reverse complement strand
TCATTCTAAACTCCGAATTATATGCAAGAAACTAAAATTAAAAATCATACAAGACTAATAAAGGCCAGGGGCTCCTGACTTGGGACACGCGCAAAATTGCGACGGGATTAATCATGTTTATGAGATCTCAACCCTCCCCCTATACCTCTAGCCAATGTGGAAAAGTAAACGCATACCAATACGCACATTAAAATTCAGTTCAAGAAAAGTTCGATTCCGATGTCAAAAGGTGTAACAAAAGAAAATAAATAAAATGACATTATTACCAAGTAACAACTGACTACTAGCAGTTATCTGACACGACAGCTCCAGACCTTAATTAAACTGAATGAAAGATTATGTCTTCATCATATGAATATCAGGCACAATCTTTCCCGTTAGGGGTTTGGTATCATACTATCATAAAATATATGAGAAGAACATAATGCATGTATATATCATAAACTTAGTCTTCTGTGAACGATTTTGTCATTTTATTCGCAAAGATATCGTATAATCGTTATTTTTTTCTCTCTGTCTGTTATGATTTAACAAACATGGCAGCTCATTAAATGCCTTGTTTTGAAACCGAAGTTTACCGATTGTCACCTTATAGAAAACAAAGAAGCCTGGATATTGAGGACATGAATAACATACAATCATACACAAGTTTATTTTAATGATAGATCTACACGTATTGCAATCAATGGATTTTTCACGAAAGGGGTCACGCTAAGGACACTTATATATTCGGAAAATATGTTGGAAAATTGCTTTCTGGAAGCAAGCAAGAAGAATAAAGTAAATTGCTTTCAATAGTTGACAAATTAAAGAATTTTCTTTAGAAAAACGTATATGTACATAAGTTTTACAATAAAAACTATCCATTTCGTTATAAAAATCATATGTATATTTTTTTTTATTTGAGGTTTTTATATTACTCTAAGAAAGACGATGATGTTATAGATAATGCATATTTTTAGCGTTTTGTTACGTTTAATCCACCGATCGGTTTTAGGTTTGTCAAATGCAAGAACAACCATAGGGAACATTCTTTTCTGATGCGTTAAGGTTTTTATACGCATTGTAACACAGGTATTGATATAGATATAAACCATTTAAATCATGTTATAAATAATGCATATTTTAAGGTTTTTCTTGTCGTAGAACATACGGAGGGGTGTCAGGATGGATCAAATGAACAATCGACCTAAGGGACGTCTTTCTGTGGCAATCCTGATATCCCGAGATATTTAAAACTACAGAGCGAAGGAAAGATAAAAAGTAAGCCTCATGTATAGAAACAACACACGATAACAATCAACCTTATAAGATATTTAAGTGAACTATAGTTTGCCTTTTAAGCCGCACCACGTTAATGACATCACCCAGGTCATTATTCTTAGCTTTGAAGTATATCTCATTGAAACATGGTATTTTTCCTGTTGACTCTTCAATATAAGACCTCTTGTTTTGAATGATAATAAATCCATGAAAGTGTTATTATCTGGATGTATTGAGATAATGACACTTTTCCTTTTTTTCATCAAATAATGGTTTTTTTTTAAAGAAAGATTATTTATCTATTATGAATATCTATACAGTTTTTTTGTAAATCAGATGTGATCCTCTCATACCTTCTGCACTGACACCTCCGACAATGTCAGATATGAAAGGCGTATATCTAATAAATACACAGACTGCTCTAATTTAGAAACATTGGAGTTTATTTTTGTATAAATCTTTTATATCAAAAGATAAAATTAATATGGAATGAACTAACGAATGTCTACAAATCTAGAAGTATCTGAATCACGTTTTGTGGTTGCTGTTTGTTTTTCAATTGCGCAGCTGTTTGTGGATAAATCATGTTTATTTAAGTACCTTTCAATTGTTTGAATATACGTTAAGCAATAATATATCACTGATAATTGAATTTTCTAATGATTAGATGATAATATTATGTGGGTTAATATCTAGAACGCATTTATTACATCACGTATCTAGACCCATTGATATATAGTATAAAATTAAGAATGGAAATTGGGAATGTGTCAAAGAGACAACAACCCGACCAAAGAAAAAAACAACAGCAGAAGGTCACCAACAGGTCTTCAATGTAGCGAGTAAATATAACGGATAATAAACAAAGTATTGCTTTGTGAAATATGCATTTGATAATAAAGATATACTTTTTTAATAGATGTTAGGTTCATTATCCCAGTTTCATAGATTTATAAGTATATTTATGTAAATGCGTTCACGAAGTTGTTTTTTAGTCACATTAAGTTGCAATATTTGCTGTCTAAGCCGAGTGCAATGAAAAGATCATATCTCTAAGCTGTTTCAATCCTTAATGGTCGTATGAACAAAACGTCTTAATTATCTCTGTTTGTATCGATATAATCTCATTTAATTTTTTATGCTAAATTACATATACAATACTTGCACAATGTTATAATCTTATTTCAACTTTTTACTTTGTGTTAATAAATAGATATAGATATTCAAAGGAAAAGGACAGAAATCACATAAACAAATCACACTGTTAGTTTCACGGTTAGAGCGAAAGTGGAAGCAGTCAACTGCCTTAATCTTATCGCGTTCAAAATGTCACACAGAAAACTGGTTAATTCGTTGCTACATCAAGAACGTTCAGTCAATGTCTAAAGAGAAGAATGAAACTACCAGTTTGGTTTGTTAAATACAGTTAAAACTGTGAAAAAAACCTTATTACATCTGATATAGATTTATATATAAATGTGCTATACATGTATCTAACACTTACATCTCTCTTACTGTTTAATCATCACGTCGTCCAATCGTTTTTTGTTATCCTTTTATCACTGTGTGCAGTGTGAACAGGAAGAGGTCATCATATAATAAATAGTTAATTATAAACTACTGATAAACTATTTATAGAAAAGATAAAACAACAAAAAAATAATGAACTCCGAGGAAAATTCAAAACGAAAAGTCCCTAATCAAATGGCAAAATCAAATGAATAATACACATTTTGTGAGGGATGTAACCTTTTTGTGAATAGTTGTCTCATTGGCAATCATACCACATTTTCTTTTTTATAGCCTAGAGATGTGATTTGTTTATTATGCTTGGCATATAAAGCAAGTATCGCAACTCATTATGGCTAAAAAAACAATTATATGAACGTAAATACATAATATGCGTTGTTCCAAATTATACGTTTTCAACTTGGATAATTTACCTAAAAGCTTTGACAGACTTCATATCCTTATTATAAAACATATCAAACTAAGATTTTGAACCAAGATTTCCAAATGGTAAAGTTGAAATCGTCCGTTGTCTATTTCATGGACGTCAACAAAAGTTTGTTGACTGTTACGGAATTACCGTTTCACAGATGATATCGGATGTGTTGATTATATTGTAACTTCAATGAGATTTCCATTTCACGAGTGTGACCTATCGAATAAGACTATTTACATGATTTGTAATATTATGAGCAATACGACGGGTGAAACATGTAGAGCAGTAACTGTTTGACCGTCAGGAGCAACTGAAATTATCCCCAGTATTTTGTGGGGTTCGTGTTGCTTAGTCTTTAGTTTTCTATGTTGTGTCTTGTGTACCTAAATTTGTCTCTTTTTCTTTTTCTTATCAGCCTTGGCGCTCTCAGTTTATTTTTGGTCTTTGAGTTTGACTGTCCCTCTAGTATCTTTTGCCCTTCTTTCACAAAGTCATCCTTTGTTAATAATCTATTATATTCACTATCTCAACGGTTACTAGATATGTGGTGTAATGAATGCGTTCTAGATATTAACCCTAACTTTATCGAATCATATGAAAGTTTAATTTAAAGCGATATATTATTGTATAGAGTGTGTTGGAACAACTGAGTGGCAGTGTCGTTGTAACTGATAAGAATTAACCGGGACTCAATTCAAAACTCATGATTTATTAGAAACAATCTACAATGACAATGCTTGGGTCGAAGAGCATGTAATTTATACTTCCTTGCATGTTTTCGTCATTACATTCGATCTTTCTTGTATGTTTTGTACCGAGTCAGTGCTACGACAGTAGATATCCCTTCGTGTGATGAGCTTATTTTTTTTTACTTTTTTTGTTATGACCAATAACAATAGTTTTACACTGAGTAACGTTTATCACATGCATTGCGCTAATTTATATAACAAGCAAGGATATGATTTTGATACTTGAACGTTTTCAGAAAATTTCCGATTATCAAATAGATTTCGCTGTTAGTCCTGTTTTTGACACTGTTGTGTGTGTGTGATAACTGGGGTCTAGAAATATGGTCACTTGGTCTTCTCCCGACCGGCAGTAAAACGCTTGCTGAAGTGGGGCGTCCGTTTGGCTGTGCGGGATGTATCAAGTTCACAGTCACGTCCGGTCAGAAGGGGACGTTAAATCCGATGCTTTGTGTAAAGAGAGTGCCACGCTCTTTGCACGTTAAGAATCCTTGCAACAACTCTTTTGAGGGGTCCGTAGGTAGCCTGTTGCAAGGCAAAATTTCTGTTCCTATCCAATATACCTCATTTTCCAGTGGCAGTCCAAATTTCCCCGACCATCATCCAAGATGGCCTCTATTATATCAACCTACCTATTGTATTTATTGTGAACTTGTTCTCGTCCTGAATATGCATGAAATATTTGCCACTGGACGTTAAGCAACCAACAATCAATCAATCAATGACACTGTTGTGATGACATGTAATATCATTGATAATTTTTTTTCTGTGAACTTACGTCTTATACAGAAATAAAATGCACGTCTGATGTACATACTATATGCTCTGTATATAGGGACGAAAGATACCAAATGGACATTCAAACTCATAAATTTAAAATAAACTGACAACGCCATTGCTAAAAATGAAAAAGACAGACAAACAATAGTACACATGACAAAACATAGACAACTAAAGAATAAACAACATGAACCCCACCAAAAACTAGGGGTGATCTCAGGTGCTCCGGAAGGGTAAGCAATATCCTGCTCCACATGTGGCACCCGTCGTGTTGCTTATGTGGTAACAAATCCGGGGAATAGTTTAATTCGGTAGGTCACATTCATGAAAGGGAAGGGGATTGTAGTTACGACGTAAGGAAAACATTGATAAATGTCTTTATCAGCTGGGTCACGTTTTTTTTTTATTTACAACTTTTTTGTCATGAGTGTCACAGAAGTGACATCACATGTTTAAATTGATTCTGATGCAGTAAAACGTCTATTAACACTATGCTTGATATACAGGACGTAAGACTTTGCTCAATAGATTGTTGTGTAATAAGACAAACTAATAAAAAATCGAATTGAAAAAAAACTGTTTCTCCTTCTTTTTTCCAATTCAGAATATATTTAAACATATGATTACAAAAAAAGGTCAACTAGAGGGGTTTATCGTATTTTGTAGTGCGATTCGAGGCAATAGCAGTTCAACGATATTCCCAAGCAAAACAAGCAACAAAGAGAGTTAATTCGAATTCTGAGAAAGGGTTCGGGTATTATGATGTGCATCTATAATATAGATTGATTTCGTTTTATAAAACAAAGATTGGTTATCTTGGATGAACAAAACACTAAAAATGATTGCATCTTTGTTCAGCATTTATGATTTTTTTCATTTTCATTTTGTTAAAAGTTCCATTAAAATCTCATCAAAAAAACATTGAAGCAGCAAGTGTTGTATGAAAATGGGCATTTACTCGTGCGTTTGGGACAATGCTTTGAAGAATAACATGAATAAGGCAACAGTATTATATTGAAACTAAGCTTGATTAGACGATACAAAAATAGCAAATAATTTAACGACCAGTAAAAATTACATCAAAAAAGTCAATTTTTGGATCAAGGATGTTAATATTCTTTAGTATTTGGAAAAACTCTACACAATAATCACCCGTCTGATTACGTATACCTTCTCTTACTGTTTTTAGAAATCCTTTATACCGCTTATTATGACATGTCAGTTTTTCCATTCCTAGAGGACACAGTTTCAATGCCTCATCTTTTCGCATTTTAAAGTTAGTGAATCCTTTATAGAAATAAGATAAGAAATGAATATTGTTAGGTGATGCCCATAAATATCGACCACGCAGAGAAGTTGTGTAAATTTCAGACAGTTTGAGTATCAGCTCATCAATACATTGGTTGTCTTGAATTTTTAAAGCTAGATTGTATACGCATGCTCCACACTCCTGTGTATGTATTGTATAATCTACTCCGTGTTCTACATCTGTGCCGAACAGCATGTGATTTCTGAACTTATCTTCTAGAACAACCATCAAAGGTGGATTGCTTAGCGGCTGACTGCTTTGGAATGTTTCAGTGTTTAGTACTTCCCAAAGGCCAATGATAGCTTTAATACTTCCGTAGACTAACACATATTTTTGCATGAACTCTTTAAAATGAGAAACAATATCCGTTTGTTTGCCTTTGCTGGACATACCATCAATAAGGTATCGAATTTTATACAGATTATCTTGATTTTGATATTCACTTAGAATTTTGGCCAAAAATTTATTGAGAAATTCATCATTTCCTTTTTCAACTCTCATTCTGTATAAAAATTTGCCAATTTCTGTAATAATTTTATATTTCTTGTTTCCGTCGATTATCGCACATAGTTTGTCTTGGAGTGATTTATCGTCCAGTTTATAAAACTTGCAATGTTTTACACTCGAACTCTCTGGTCTAAAAAGTAGACAAAAGACACTTAAGTCAGCATAATCTAATGTAAAATCACGAATGATGTCGGAATTGATGTCTAAATTCATCAAGCAGGTGCCCCTTCTAGTAAGTCCATTAAGAAACCTCGTTATTTGATCAAGTGGTGGGGGTGACAGTTTTGAAAGTCTTCCTAGAAAAGTTTTGACAAATGAAGCATATTTCTTTTCAATTATGCATTTCCGAATATATTCCCCTACCTGTTCTGAATAACCACGTATAAATCGACCTGCGTTTTCACTAAACTGTTGATTTTCATATTCGTCATAGTCGTCTGAGCTACCTTCATCGCTGCCACCATCCTCTGTCTTTAGATCGAGTGAGGTATTGATATCATCCGTATCGCTACCGAGATCTTCTGTCTGTAGATCGAATGAGGTATTGATATCATCCGTATCACTACCTGGACCCTCTGTCTGTAGATCCTGTAAGACATGTATTTCATCAGTACTTTTTTCATTGCAAATTTCCTCTGCCAGTTCATCGTGTGATCTATTTGCTTCATTAGTTTGTTCTTCATTATCGTCTTCATCATCTTCATCATCAATTGGCATTGGACGCCATGGATGGGATATACTTATTATTTTTTCTATTTTCCTGGAGTGAAAAGAAATTTCTTTCTCCACAAAATGAAAGAGTTTTTCAAGGACTAGCTTAGGATCAACATGAATGACGGAAGAACTAGCGTCATGTGGTTTGATGCTTGGTCTGATATAGTTCAAAAGGAATCCAAGATCGCAGATGTCCATATCGAGTAATATTTCGGGACATTCGTTACCAAATGAAACAAAAACAGCATCACAAACGGCCTGGTGTTTTATCATGAAGGCATTCTCACTTGGAAGATAAGTACAATCTAGATGAAACTCACTATACTGTGAGCTTTTGATAAGATATCCACCTACAAGTTCACGTATAGCTTGTTGGACTAATGTTTTTCTTATCTTTGTTTCCTTATCATCAAATATTGAAAATATCTTTCGGAACAATTCATCTTTTTCAATATGGCTTCCTAAAATATTGTTATCGAGGAAATTACATTTCAAAGCAGTATATACCAATACACAGTACTGATATCTACATGATAAGGTATCGAAGCATTTTGAGAACAGAGCGTTTATCTTATCAACTAAGGATTTGTTAGTGTTACGGAAATATGCCATACCAAGAAATGTCAGTGATTCATCGCTGCAAAACATACGGCAGGTTTCCGGAAATCCAAGAAATGTGTCACACATACAGCATGTATACAATATGTCAGTACATATTTGAGTACTACCGTTTGATAACTTTATGACATCAGCAGTACATTCAGACGAACAGCATGGTATGGGATTGTAGTCAAACAATATATCTACCTTTACTGGACTTTTACACGGTATAATCGAATTATATTTCATATGACTCAAAAGAATGAGAATACGTTCTTTATCTGAAAGTTTCAAATCATTATCCAAATTAAGAATACACTTTTTATGAAATATATTGTGCTTTGTCAAAATGTTTTCCTCGCATTTCGGGTCATTTCTGATTGTGAATATCATTTTCAGATGCGAAGACTTCTTCAAACAATTTGACAAAATATCCAGAATATTTCTATGGTCATCTTCGTAAAAGTCAACGTTTATCCTACCAAACAGATCTTCAACAATGACGACATGCTTTTTATCTAAAGAAATTAAATCTCTGTACTTAATAACATCTTTGTCTGAGAAGAAAAGTGGAACGTACCCTTCGTCTTTGTAAATAGATGCTAAACGACGAGCTATTTGTGTCTTTCCAGACCCTCCTTTCGCTAAGAGAAACAAGAGGTTTTCTTCCTTTAATACGGCCCTTCCCTTCTCAAGTGCATATGTTTTAACAAATGTTTCATCTTCCAGATGACATTGGATGATCGCATTGCTGTGATCTATATATATATAAAAAAAGTAAACAGTATTTACATGATATTCTTTTATTAAAGCTAGTTTCTTTTATGTTTTATACTTTCAAAATATTGAAACACAATTAAATATATGCTTTGATTTTAACCTTTGAAGATTTATAAGTACTTTTATTCAGGACAATAGAGTCATCTCGGTTTTCTTAATCGATTTTTTCTTCAGTTAAGGTAGTACCCAACACATTAACCAAAATTAATTTGGCTCGTTTCATTTTCTTTAAATTTTGACAAAGTATTTACTTTGACCCTTTGTCAAAAATATAAAAATTTCAAAAAAATTGAACCAACCGTTTATTCAGAAAAATTACACTGGTTATATAGCAGTTTCACTAAAATCTTATTGTGATCATTGAGAAGCTTAATATTCTCTTAACAATACAATGTAATTAAAACGTTCTGTTGAATTTACAGAGTTATCTCCCTGTAGTGTTAGGTACCAACTTAAACGTAGTTTCTACAGAAGTCGATACATTAAATTAACTGATGGATAAACTTTCAAAGCAAAGTATTTTCCTTCTTACCCAATGATACGTAAGAACGACAGTTGAATATTAGATACAACACATGTCATTAAACAGTAAAAACAACATTTAATTAACAATATTGTAACATTTCAGATACCCGTTCGTTTAAAAATTAAACATTTTATATAATCATATAAATGAACTTATTAAATAAAGGCAACAGTAGTATACCGCTGCTCAAAACTCATAAATCCATGGACAAAAAACAAAATCGGGGTAACAAACTAAAACCGAGGGAAACGCATTAAATATAAGAGGAGAACAACGACACAACACCGAAACGCAACACACACAGAAACGGACCAAGCAACAGACAAAACACCACGAGAATAACAAATATAACATCAAAACCAAATACGTGAATTTGAATAGACAAGTACCGTGCCACGTCTTATCTCAATATCTCAAAAATAAGAGAAAACACAAACGACTCAACGTTAAAATACAACACACACAGAAACGAACAATATTATAACAATGGCCATCTTCCTGACTTGGTACAGGACACTTTTAAAAGGGAATAAAAGTGGTGGGTTGAACCTGGTTTTATGGCATGCCAACACTGTTTATACATCGCACGTGTCCTATATATATTGAGCAGGATCAGTTCAACTTAGCACCATTTGATAATGTGGCGTAAATCGAGTTTCAGTAAGCGACATTTTCCATTATATGTATCGAAGAAGAAGAAACCGATTTGGAGAAACATTATATAAATTGATGGAATAACATTAAAGTATTACCTGAACTATGTTTATTAACTATCAAAGTGAGGTCTTGTGTTATTTGTTGTTTTATGTATCTGTGATTATTTAAGAATTCTTAAATATTTAAGACAGATGTACCCGTCAGGAAAATGTTTTAATAACAAAAAATCGTTAAATTTCTTACCTATAAGATTCTGTTTTCTTACATCTGAAAGATAACAAAAAATAATAATATAATAACAATGTAAATCATTTGGCTTTTCAAATGAAAGTTTTAATGTCATTTCATAATACTATGACTGTGGTCGTATTCAGATTCAAACTATTGTATAGTTCATTGCACATTCCAACTAAATGACATATTCAGTGAAATACATACAGTTCTATCCAAGGCATAGATTACTGTAGCCATCTTTTGGACAACTTTTTGAAATTTCAGAATACCAAATTCAAAGGGAAATTCAAAACGCAGTCCCTTACAAAATTATAAAAATCAAAATCTCAAACACTTCTTACGAATGAAAACAAAATGCCATACTCCTGATTAAGTACAGAGTTTTCCGCATGTAAAAAATTGTGGAATTATTCTAAATATATTAGTAAAATATTATTTATCACAAACTCACAGATTAACTTAATTATTTATGTTACGGTTTTCATTCCATGAAAATCAAGACGTTCTGAATATAACTGGGATTTAATGTGTTTAATCAAACAAATATATACGAAAATTCCACAAATGTTCTCAATGCATAAACATGATTTACGTCAGACGAAATAAAACTCGCAAATTGGATACTATTTCGTTTCTTTTTAGCTCCAATTTCGGAAAGGATCTCATTAAATCGGAATTTTGAGTTAGATATTGTTCCATTTTCTATTGCACTTTTCGCGTGTATGCATTTTATAAATTTTGGTCCTCAATGCCCTCTTCAACTTCGTACTTTATTTGGCCTTTTAACTTTTTTGGATTCGAGCGTCACTGATGAGTCTTTTGTAGACGAAACGCGCGTCTGGCGTATATACTAAATTTGGTCCTGGTATCTATGATGAGTTCATTTAGCAAGTAAAAATTGCAGTTAAAATATTATTATATCAACTATGGATCAGACGTTTAGTAGTATACACCGATGAAAATGCATGCGGTTAAATAGAATGAACTATAATAGGAAACACTTATCTTCATTTCAGTATTTTTGAATAACCGTATTTTTCCTTTTCGAATCAAAGTAATACAGTTGGATAACATTTCCATGTAATGCTCATTACTTTTGAAAATTGCCAACAAATAATCGTGGCTTGCATGAATCATTTCTAATATACCTACCTATTTAAAAAATAGTATTTATATATTTCGATTGTCAAAATATGCTATTGTGTGAGTAGTTTTATGGATCGGTCATTTAGCTGTATTGTCCATATAGGGGTCACAAACAATGATTCATTGACCTGTTTGTCGCTTATCCAAAACGGATTTTTGAAAGTGTAATTTCTAACAAGAAATAAACCACAAAAAATTTTAGCTAACGGAATTTCGTCAGCATAAGATCTCGTTTTGAGAATTTACATGAAATGTATTTTAAAATATTAAATATACCTATTTTTCCCAACTTTCCGGCCTCACTGCTTATTGCTTCTTTAAAATCCTCACCAAGATTGAGAATTTTATCATCTATGTCTTGTCTTGATTCTTCTACTTTTGTAAGAATATTTTCTGTTTTTTCGTCTGTTTTTGTTCTGATACTGTGCTCTGTTTGTTGTATATGTTCAATGAGTTCCTCATGTTTCACCCGTCGATCCTCTTTCTCTGTTTCTATTGTCCTCATAATGTCTTTGGTCTGCTTGCTGACTTCATCATTAACTTTAACTTCCATACTTTGTATTCGTTCGTACAAAATCTCATCCCTATTAGCAACATCCAAATGCATTCCTTCGATTTGGTTTGTAATTGTTTTATTGAGTGACGAAATATTGGTGGTAATAGTATTGTTTGTTTCCAAAATGCACTGAACAACTTGGCCCTCAGTTTTTCTAGATTGCTCGTCTAAACGCTTTATTTCCTGTAAAATAATTTAGAGATTTACAATAGTTAGACAGTTATTGAGCAAGCGAGAATGTCAAGTCTAAACGGCTACGTGTCTGTAAAATAACATAAATTCAAACTCCAAAGGAAATTCAAATTCAAACAGAAAGCCCCTTGACAAAACCAGGTATCGTCTTCCATTTTCTAAATGATAAAATTCCTGTACCAAATCAGGAATGTGACAGTTGTTATCCATTCGTTTGATATGTTTGAGCGTTTCATTTTGCCATTTGATAAGGGACTTTCTTTTTGAATTTTCAGCGGAGTTCAGTATTTTTGTGATTTATTTTTTGGAAAATGACAAAACATATATTACGTGGTACAGGGATGTCCTTATGTAAAAAAGGAAATCGTGGATTCATCCTAGTTTCATACACACTACAAGGCATGCATACGTTTAGATTAAAAACATGACAAATGGACGAACAAATACTCAGACGAATTTTTCATCCGACGCAAACAAAATATATACAAACTTATGTACTCGAAATATTTATGTCGCTTTGTGCGCGTTTAACAATATCTCTTTTCAGCTATCATAAGTAACCTGCTACAAGAAAAATTATCCTCTATCTAGAATATACAGATGGGTGCACTCCTAACCTGTACAGCAAGTTAACTTGATAACCAGTCATTTGGACTGGTCAAAGTTAACCTGTGACCGAATATAGGACTGCTCTGACCAGTCCTAGGACCAAAATCTAGTTAACTTGAAAAGCGGACTTGGACCTAGGACTGTTTTTATGTCTGTCAAAAAGTTAACTTAGAAACAGGTCCGCTATTGATATAAGTTAACTTCGAACCAGTCCTGTCATAAGTTAACATAAGTTAACTTCGGAACCAGTCCTGTCATAAAGTTAACATAAGTTAACTTGGAAACCGGTCCTGCCACAAAGTTAACTTCTGCTTGAACAAATCCGATCAAAACCAGACCTGTTCCCAAGTTAACTTTTGACTGGTCTGGTCAACACTAAGTTAACTTGTAACCAGGACCGCTCTTCGTTGATTTAAAAAAATATATTTTTAATATCTTTGTTTCGTAGTATAAACATCGAAAATAAAGTAATTTGAAAATTAATACTTCCGTTTTATGAACAGGATTAAACACAAATAATTGAAAATAAGTACGCACAGAACGTAACACAAATTTATCTGTGATCTGACAATCTATCTATTATAAAAACGATCTCGGTTACAATGATAACAGGCACTGAATATATATATATATTCCGAGATCAAATTCAATCATATTATGTATATTTTTGAAAAGAAGTATATTTGATGTTAGGTGTATACGTCCTTGTTAGTTATACATCCTTGAACTATGCAGCCACAATCAGCAATAGTTTAATTCATTTAAATAATGACTACAAATTTTTGTTCGCCTAAATTAAGGGTGCCAGCATGTCTTCTTTTTACTCAAAATACTGATACGTAACAAAATTTCAGTAGTTTTGATGCCTCCAGTTGACTTGTACAACAAAATTATTTGACCGCATCCACCAAAACTGACCATATATGCACTTTAATTTGTAAATCTATATACCCGCATACTAAATCAGCAATATTTTTTATGTCAGGATTCAATGTATAATACAATCCTGACAATGGACAGCAAAATTGCAATATAATAACAAAAAATTTTGGTTCGCATAAATTTAGGATACCAGCATGTCCTCATTTTATTCAAAATATTGATACGTAACAAAATTTCAGTAGTTTTGATACCTCCAGCTGACTTGTACAACAAAATTATTTGACCGCATTACCAAAACTGACCATATGTGAACTTTAAATTGTAAATTTATATACCAGCATAGTAAATCAGCCTTATTTTTAATGTCAGGATTCAATGTATAATACAATCATGACAATGTACAGCAATATTGCAATATAATAACAACAAATTTTTGTTCGCCTAAATTAAGGGTGCCAGCATGTCCTCTTTTTACTTAAAATACTGATACGTAACAAAATTTCAGTAGTTTTGATGCCTCCAGTTGACTTGTACAACAAAATTATTTGACCGCATCCACCAAAACTGACCATATATGCACTTTAATTTGTTAATCTATATACCCGCATAGTAAATCAGCCATATTTTTTATGTCAGGATTCAATGTATAATACAATCATGACAATGGACAGCAATATTGCAATATAATAACAACAAATTTTTGTTCGCATAAATTTAGGATACCAGCATGTCCTCATTTTATTCAAAATATTGATACGTAACAAAATTTCAGTAGTTTTGATACCTCCAGTTGACTTGTACAACAAAATTATTTGACCGCATCCACCAAAACTGACCATATGTGCACTTTAATTTGTAAATCTATATACCCGCATAGTTAATCAGCCATATTTTTTATGTCAGGATTCAATATATAATACAATCCTGACAATGGACAGCAAAATTGCAATATAATAACAAAAAATTTTGGTTCGCATAAATTTAGGATACCAGCATGTCCTCATTTTATTCAAAATATTGATACGTAACAAAATTTCAGTAGTTTTGATACCTCCAGCTGACTTGTACAACAAAATTATTTGACCGCATTACCAAAACTGACCATATGTGAACTTTAAATTGTAAATTTATATACCAGCATAGTAAATCAGCCTTATTTTTAATGTCAGGATTCAATGTATAATACAATCATGACAATGTACAGCAATATTGCAATATAATAACAACAAATTTTTGTTCGCCTAAATTAAGGGTGCCAGCATGTCCTCTTTTTACTTAAAATACTGATACGTAACAAAATTTCAGTAGTTTTGATGCCTCCAGTTGACTTGTACAACAAAATTATTTGACCGCTTCCACCAAAACTGACCATATATGCACTTTAATTTGTAAATCTATATACCCGCATAGTAAATCAGCCATATTTTTTATGTCAGGATTCAATGTATAATACAATCATGACAATGGACAGCAATATTGCAATATAATAACAACAAATTTTTGTTCGCATAAATTTAGGATACCAGCATGTCCTCATTTTATTCAAAATATTGATACGTAACAAAATTTCAGTAGTTTTGATACCTCCAGTTGACTTGTACAACAAAATTATTTGACCGCATCCACCAAAACTGACCATATGTGCACTTTAATTTGTAAATCTATATACCCGCATAGTTAATCAGCCATATTTTTTATGTCAGGATTCAATATATAATACAATCCTGACAATGGACAGCAAAATTGCAATATAATAACAAAAAATTTTGGTTCGCATAAATTTAGGATACCAGCATGTCCTCATTTTATTCAAAATATTGATACGTAACAAAATTTCAGTAGTTTTGATACCTCCAGCTGACTTGTACAACAAAATTATTTGACCGCATTACCAAAACTGACCATATGTGAACTTTAAATTGTAAATTTATATACCAGCATAGTAAATCAGCCTTATTTTTAATGTCAGGATTCAATGTATAATACAATCATGACAATGTACAGCAATATTGCAATATAATAACAACAAATTTTTGTTCGCCTAAATTAAGGGTGCCAGCATGTCCTCTTTTTACTTAAAATACTGATACGTAACAAAATTTCAGTAGTTTTGATGCCTCCAGTTGACTTGTACAACAAAATTATTTGACCGCTTCCACCAAAACTGACCATATATGCACTTTAATTTGTAAATCTATATACCCGCATAGTAAATCAGCCATATTTTTTATGTCAGGATTCAATGTATAATACAATCATGACAATGGACAGCAATATTGCAATATAATAACAACAAATTTTTGTTCGCATAAATTTAGGATACCAGCATGTCCTCATTTTATTCAAAATATTGATACGTAACAAAATTTCAGTAGTTTTGATACCTCCAGCTGACTTGTACAACAAAATTATTTGACCGCATTACCAAAACTGACCATATGTGAACTTTAAATTGTAAATTTATATACCAGCATAGTAAATCAGCCTTATTTTTAATGTCAGGATTCAATGTATAATACAATCATGACAATGTACAGCAATATTGCAATATAATAACAACAAATTTTTGTTCGCCTAAATTAAGGGTGCCAGCATGTCCTCTTTTTACTTAAAATACTGATACGTAACAAAATTTCAGTAGTTTTGATGCCTCCAGTTGACTTGTACAACAAAATTATTTGACCGCTTCCACCAAAACTGACCATATATGCACTTTAATTTGTAAATCTATATACCCGCATAGTAAATCAGCCATATTTTTTATGTCAGGATTCAATGTATAATACAATCATGACAATGGACAGCAATATTGCAATATAATAACAACAAATTTTTGTTCGCATAAATTTAGGATACCAGCATGTCCTCATTTTATTCAAAATATTGATCATAACAAAATTTCAGTAGTTTTGATACCTCCAGTTGACTTGTACAACAAAATTATTTGACCGCATCCACCAAAACTGACCATTTGTGCACTTTAATTTGTAAATCTATATACCCGCATAGTTAATCAGCCATATTTTTTATGCCAGAATCAATGTATAATACAATCATGACAATGGACAGCAATATTGCAATATAATAACAACAAATTTTTGTTCACATAAATTTAGGATACCAGCATGTCCTCATTTTATTCAAAATATTGATACGTAACAAAATTTCAGTAGTTTTGATACCTCCAGCTGACTTGTACAACAAAATTATTTGACCGCATTACCAAAACTGACCATATGTGCACTTTAATTTGTAAATCTATATACACCATGACGTACCCGCATAGTATTAATCAGCCATATTTTTTATGTCAGGAATCATTGTATAATATAATCATGACAATGGACAGCAATATTGCAATTTAATAACAACAAATTTTTGTTCGCATAAATTTAGGATACCAGCGTGTCCTCCTTTTATTCAAAATATTGATACGTAACAAAATTTCAGTAGTTTTAATACCTCATGCTGACTTGGAAAACAAAACTATTTGACCAAAACTGATCATATGTGCACTTTTATTTGCAAATCTATATACCCGCATACCATTGTACCGAGCGCCTTAATGTCTTCTCCTGGCGCTCCTGTTCACATTTTAGTAGGACCGTAAATGTACACGTAATCAATAATATTGGAAAACCATTAATGCAAAAAATATTCTGAATAAATTGAGAATGTCAGAATTTCATCTCTTTATTTATAATAACAGTCACATCATATATAGGAGTTCATGATGGTGTACGTGTAAAACAAAACTATTATGCCACATCATCAAAGTACCAACACTGACATGTCTGAATTCATTTGTACTATTTACAATGATTTAATAAAAAAAAGTATACGAGGTTCTCTTC
Source organism: Mytilus galloprovincialis (assembly GCA_037788925.1). Classification (NCBI taxonomy): domain Eukaryota; kingdom Metazoa; phylum Mollusca; class Bivalvia; order Mytilida; family Mytilidae; genus Mytilus; species Mytilus galloprovincialis. The sequence goes on along the minus strand of CM075341.1, from coordinate 582,700 downwards.
TTGGAATCTATTATGTCGGTTGATTGATTTTGTTTATAGTTAAACGTCAAGTGGCAACTGTTTCATTAAAGTGCGCATTGAGTATAATTTTAGGACGTCCCATATAAATATCGGCAATGACAAATCTCTCGATAAATCTGACGAATTTGACGAGATTGTTGATAGTTTTACCACATCGTATGCTTACGGACACTGTACAATTTCTGTTAGGATATTCTGCGGGAAATAGAATAGTAAATCCAATGCAAACAAGTTGAATATCAATGAAATATCCATGCAAGTATAAATTTATGCATAAAGTAAAATTTAGGAAGGGACAGGTAAACAACGGGGAACGAAGTAACGTAGACAATGTTGCCGATATCCCGTGATATAAGAATATTGTTCCGATGCGTTGGATAACCTTTCTATCCGCCTTCTAATAAAAAAAAAACTCTGTGTGATCGTATAGCCATTTTTTATTTATATAAAAATACATGTATATCAAATAAAAGAGAGCATTTGTATAATATCTAGTAGAGTCTAGCGAGTAAATAATAAATGATATCTGTGGAAAAACAATGCGAATGTTGTTTACATATTTTAATGAAAGCTCAAGTCTGATATGAAAACTCTTATAACGATAATCTGTCATAAGCAGACCTGTCCTCAGGTCTGGTCAATAGCAGACTTGTCCACAGGTCTGGTCAAAAGCAGACCTGTCCTCAGGTCTGGTCAGGAGCAGACCTGTCCACAGGTCTGGTCTGAGGCAGACCTGTCCTTAGGACTGGTCAAAAGCAGACTTGTCCACAGGTCTGGTCTGGGGCAGACCTGTCCTCAGGACTGGTCAAAAGCAGACTTGTCCACAGGTCTGGTCTGGAGCAGACTTGTCGATAGGTCTGCAGCAGTCCTAAAAAAGCAGACCGTAGGTCTGGTCCACCAACGACAAAGTTAACTTGCTTGACTGCTTAAAAATTCTCAAGTTAACTTAGAAAGCAGTCAACAAGTTAACTCTAAGTTAACTTTTGTCAAGGTTAGGACCGCACCCATCTGTACTTTCCCTATAATATTTCCGCCCTTCATCATTGTTCTTGCCTTGCGTGATACATTTATCACTGGACGTTTAGCGATCAACAGCAGATTTTACATTTGATTGGAGTATATTATTTTCAGATAGCAGATGAATATAAATATAACTGTCCGCCTTTTAATATTTTGTTATTTACTGTTTTATGGCTTTTTTTAATATTATTTATAGAGAATACAGGAGAAGATGTTTATATACCATTCGTACAAAATTTTCAGCCTACCGTTTTAATGTCTTCGTTCCGCTGAATATCAAACAACAAACAATTTTGATATTGATGACATATGGTTTCATCTAATGGTCGAACTTCAGCATCTTTGAGTCTTTGTTTCATTTCACTTTCTTTATTGCACGATTTTGCAATTGTAAGAATGACTGTTTCAATTTGACTATTGTAAAGTATATAGTCAGTTTCTGAACATTTGGCTTCTTGTGCATGTCCATATAATTTATTCCGATATCCAATAAGGTCATCAACTGCAAGCCGAATGTTGCTATTCGGAGGACAGATCGAGGCAAAATTTATCAGCAGACATCGAAGAAGTGTCAAATCCAGATGTTTTGTAGTAAGTGTGGATTTTGCTGGACAACAACAAAATTGTAACGAGCTCCTTATAGTATGACAAGGTAGCTGTTGACCGGATTTATCCAGCAGTATATTTAATTGATCAGGATGCAAAACTCTACTCGCGGGAGTTGTAAGTGGTAATTTTCCATTTTTACATTGGCAACATGCATATCTGTTAAAGCATAAATGGTATAATTCATGCTGGTTCAAGTTAATAAAATCCTCAAGTGTTTGATTGCTAGCCTTTAGTTCATTTTTTAGCAGCAAAATCAATGACTCTTTTCCATGATCAACAATAATTGTTGAGATTCTGTAAAAGTTCTCTCGTTCTTTTTGTGTACTTAACCTAAAATACCAAATGATATTATTCTATTAGGAAAGACAATGATGTTCTAGATAAAGCATATTTTTGCCTGTAGTATAACACCAACAAAAACCTAGCATATGCATTTTCTGACTTATATACCGTCAACAAACATTTTTTTTTGCTGTATTTCTATCATATTTTACCGACCATAATAAGGTGGTTATTCTTTCCTGATGCGTTTAGGTTTTGATACGAACTGATACGGCTCTTTTATAACACTCCCTTATTATTCTAGATATAAACCAGAAATATAGAAAATTTACAATATATGCGCGAAGCAAGACACGCATGAATTATTGCGGTGTATGAAAATAAAAGTCACTTGGTATTTTTAAAATATATTGAATCAACTGTTTTCTTTCCTTTGTATGTCAGGACATTTATTCTTTTTCTAGTAATAAAGTCAGAATCAGGATAAGATACCCCCTTCCCATTTCCAAGTACGTGGTACACTGGATTTTTCTATAGAAAACGAGAATATTGGGACAATCGAACATTAGTAACAAAGTAATAGATATATCAAGATTTGTTTAATGGCATGAAGAGAGCACAAAACCGTGTTACACGTACGTGTTACACACACACACACAAAAACGAATATCCATATGTCAAAGTATGATTTAAAAACAATGTGAATGAATAAGATTTTCAAATTCCAGGAAGAAAAAGATTGTTTCTGCCTGAAACCTATCAAATATGGAAAATTAAAAAGTAAACATCAACTAGCAACAACACACGATAAATATCAACATCAACATCAAATAAGTGTTTAAATGAATTCTAGTTTGCATTTTAATCAGTAAATTAGTGACCTCACACAGGTGCCTTGGAGCAGATTTTAATGAAACTTGGAATCGTCCGGGTTGATTTTTCCTAATAATGACCTATAGTTCTGATAGAAAATAACTCCATGTAGATATATAGGATTTTTAAACGTGTTTCGTAACAAAAATTTATCCACACATATTGTATATAACCTTTGTTTTAACATTCATAAATTCTTTAGTGCACTCCTTGCTGTTTTAACAAAATACTTAACGCACAGGCGAAACTAAAATTAATCTAAAATGCTAAATTTGTGAAGAGTTCAGTAATTTAGCATGACTTAATGATGCTGAACCCGATATATGTGCATTGTATTGTCCAAAACAGTCCATATTTATGTAGCAGAAGCATTCTACTTTCCAATAAATAACCAAAAGTTCACATTTTAACAATGTTGTAAAATTGACCCAAATTGAACTTAGTGTATAGAATTTGTATTAAAGACAATAAAAATCAAAACCAAGGAGTAAACAAGACTCACAAATCCAAAAGACATTTACATCAACAGTTATAAATAAGAAATAAGAAAAAACACGAAATCCGGCAGGGTAAGCATTTCCTGCACCGTATACGGCACCCGTCGTGTTATTTCCTTGTTAAGTTCGTTAATGATGGAAGGTTATTATGGCTGAGAAAGAATATCAGATATGATTTCTGATACACTTTTGTCATAATGACCAATCAGCTCATGATGGCGACCGTAAAATTTCTTGAGTGATGACCTTAATTTGATTGATTCATAGCCCTGTCTTAGCAACTTTTGAGAAAGCAGTATTCCGAGTTCAACAAAATCAACGTACTTTGAGTCAGCTCTAGAGTAGCGTATCAATTTAGACATATATACTCCATATGCTGGTGCAACAGGGATGTTGCTACACAGAAATGGAAAGTTGACTATAGGAAAATCAAAATCATCGCGTTTGTCATAAATTTTAGTATTTAACCTCCCATCAGTAGTCATTTCAAGAAAAAGGTCTAAATATGGAGCAGATTTATCTGTGTCGGTAATATCTTTTATCTCAAGTTACCTTGGATATATTAAATGTAAGTGATCACGAAATCTTTTATTATTAAGAGACAGTACATCATCAATATACCGAAAGGTGAAATTAAAAGACTGGGCTAATTTCTTTTCTCCTTTTTTCATTCATTAAATTAATTCATTTAGAAAACACATTAAAAAAAATTAAAAAAATGTTAGTTTTGGCATTTGTTTTGTAAAGAAAAATGGAAGAATTTTTCATATTGAAGACTTGGTCACTTTAATAGGCCACTAATCTACACTAAATTCCACATGTCAAGGTCGTCTTAAAGGGGCACTAGCTGTCAAATTCTTTGTAACCGATTTGACTGAAATTCTCATATTTGGTTTATAACAATGTAAAACATTTATCCAAACTATCAAAAGTCTAAAATAAACAGTTTACAGAGCATGGGGTAGATAATATATAGGTTCGTTTCGTGTGTATTTTAGTCCATACGCCATCTAATTAACTATCGATTTGACCTCAGATGACCATATAAGCGATGTAAACAAAAATAAAGATACGAATAGATTAAACCAACACGTGCAATTGCATTTCTATAGGTCTGTTTGATTTTATTTTATAGATTAAAAATAGATGTTTCTCATTGTTTTAAACCATATAAGAATGATTTTATATGCATCGAATTAGTAATCAAATGATTTACCGTAGTTTCACTTTCATTGTTGACATTCTTTTTCTTTAAATAACCAGTACACGTACAATGCATGCATTGTCAATCTCTAGCTAGGGGTTAACTTGAAGTTCACATGAATATCGGTTAGAATGATGATGACGTTTTCACTTGCAAGTGAATCAGTCAAAAATTATGTTTAATCCCTTATTTCAACAAAATTAAAGGAAATTGATTGCTAAAAGCAAATTATTATTTCATTATTCCAATTTGATTAATGATTGATCTAAAAAAAATCATACTTTATTTTTTTATATGTATCGTAGCTAGTGCCCCTTTAAAGATAAACTAATTACACAGTGTGCCAATTACCTGCAACGATCTATAACTAATAAAATCCTTGTTCTGATGTATATTGGTTGGTCATTATTACATCTGCTTTCAATTATGCATCTTTTTAATTATACTTGTAGCTTTTTTCCAACACATTTATAAATTGTATTTAAGATCTCCATGCTTGTCAAGCATCCAAATGTTTAGGTTTTTTATATATTCACAAAAGCAAGTACATATTTTATTTATCCTAACCATTAATTTCATTTACAAATAAGCTGATTGATTTTTCAGATATATTAGATAAAAACTCAAAGGTACTAAATATTTTTGTAAAATAACTGGTTTCTCTCATTTCAGCAAAATGTTCAGCTTTTTAGCTGTTAAACCAGTAAAATACACGGTAGTACAGAAATCTATATTGTCATACAAAAGTAGTGATAACAGAAAAATAGACACAATAAAGACTGCATACTAGATTTATAACTACAAATAAACTAACCATAGATACCAGGACTAAACTTTGTATATACGTCAGACGCGCGTTTCGTCTACAAAAGACTCATCAGTGATGCTCGAATCCACAAAAGTTTCAAAAAAGCCAAATAAAGTACGAAGTTGAAGAGCATTGAAATCCAAAATTCCTAAAAGTGTTGCCAAATACAGCTCAGGTAATATATGCCTGAGGAAGAATAGCCTTAGTATTTCACAAAATTCAAAATTTTGTAAACAGTTAATTTATAAATATAATAATATCAATGATAATTCATGTCAGCACAAATAGTAATAGTGCTGACTACTAGGCTTGTGATACCCTCGAAGAAATAAATCTCCACCAGCAGTGGCATCGACCCAGTGGTTGTAGATAAACTCGTCATCGATACCAGGACTAAATTTTATATATACGCCAGACGCGCGTTTCGTCTACAAAAGACTAATCATAAAAAACATCTTTTCAAAGTTTTACTGCATCTGAATATCCGAGATTAGGACACTTTTCCTATTTTTATCGAAACTAATTGCTCTTTTGAAAACAGATAAAATATTTAACTATTATATATAAGTATTTATATAGTCCTATGTAAATCAGTTATGATCCTTTCATATATTCTTAACTGACCCTCATAAGATATGAGAGGCTTACACCTACATTAATATACACAGGCTTCTTCAATTGGGAATCATTTTTTTTTTATTTTTGCATTTAATTTTCAGAAGTGGCAAAAGATAAAATGAGTATTGAATTAAATTTTAAAAGAAAGTAAGCTCACAAAAATATGAAGTCTAAGGAAAATTCAAAATGTAAAGTCCATAACCAAATGGCAAAATCAAAAGCTCAAACACATCAAACGAATGGATAACAAATGTCATATTCCTGGCTTGGTATACTAAAAAGTAGTTAAAATACACAACAGGAAGCAAAATATGCACTAGTACTCTATCTGAATCACTTGTTGTCGTCGCTATTTGTTTGTAATTGCTCTGCTGTTTTTGGATGAGACACTAAAAAGAAGAAGATGTGATAAGATTGCCAATGAGACAACTCTTCACAGGAGACCAAATGACACATGAACTAATAGCTCTAGGTTATTATACGGCCTTCAACAATGAGAAATGCCCATACCGCAAAGTCAGGTATAAGAGGTCCCGCAATGACAAAAATAAAACAATTCAAACAAGAAATCTTACGGCCTAATTTATAAAAAAAGAATAAACGAAAATAAAATATGCAACACTTCAACAAATAACAAACACTGAATTTCAGGCTCTTGATTTCGGACAGGCACATACATACAGAATGTGGCTGGTTTAAACACGTAAGCGGAATTCTAACCCTCCCCTAACCTATGACAGTTGTGCAACAGTACAACAGAAGAACGAACTATAAAAATCAGTAAAAACATTTCTATTTCAAGGTTATTTCAGATCAGGTAAAATGACACTGCCTTTCAATTGTTCGAATGAACTTTAAACATTATAACTCAATAAAAATTGATTGAACTTTCAACTGATTATATAATGTTTGGGTAAATATCTAAAACGCATACATTACATAACCTATCTAGTGACCATTAAGATAGTGAATAGAATAGATAATAAACAAAGGACTGCTTTGTAAAATATGCATTTTACGATAAAGATATGAATTTGTTTTTAAAGATTTGAAATATGTCCCTGTGTAATTGAATTTATGATTTAAAACGATGCATATTTATGTAGAAACGTTCATGGAGTTCTAGTTATATTGAGTTGTGATAAACGCGTTAAATACATAGCGTCACGATCATTTATCCTACTATGCTGGTTCCAATCCGTAGAGGTCTTTGAACATTCCAGATTATATTGATACAAGCTCAATTTGATTGTGGTGCTTGGTGACATATTTATCACGTGCTCTATGACATAATTTGATATTCACATTTTATCTTACGTAATTTAATATATATTTGTATTTGAATTTTTTTTTTTTAAAACAGCAATCACACAATAAATCACATTGTAAGCTTTACAAATAAGAGACAATATTTGAAAAAGTATAATTTCCATGTCCCGACTTTCACCAGCAATTTATTTTTTATTCAGGATTTTTTTGGTAAATTTTAAGTTTTAGTATTAAGGATGTACACCTCTGAGGAGCCAAAAATTTCTAGAATTAAACTTTTTTTCTTTTTGGGCATTTTCAAAGGGCCGTAGCAAAAAAAGAAGTGCACCACCATATGATTTTTTCTTCACGAATTATTTTGTTACAGTCTTATAAACCCAAAAATCAGGTTTATCTAAATTAAGTCTTACGATTTTCACAAATTTGATAGATTATGTATAAAACTTCTCCATTACTGGTCTGATTTTGCTATAACTAAAGCATGTAAGAAAATTTTGCATTTGTAAAGGTCTTTTTAATGTTGTCCCCAGGGGTAATTTCCCTCCTGTTACCGCTGGGTTTTTTCAACCTGTGGACACGTTCGAAAGACCAAACACTTATTTCTTGTAATGCAACGTAAAGAGCATCATTTCCTGAATGTATGACTCCATATGTTAATGTGAATAGCAGCCAGTTTGAAAAATCTGAACTCCCCAAAGATTAGGTTTTGGAGAAAAATAATTAATTTTGTTGTTCTCTCCTGTTACCTGAGATCACCCCTAGTTTTTGGTGGGGTTCGTGTTGTTTATTCTTTAGTTTTCTATGTTGTGTCGTGTGTACTATTGTTTTTCTGTTTGTCTTTTTCATTTTTAGCCATGGCGTTGTCAGTTTGTTTTAGATTTATGAGTTTGACTGTCCCTTTGGTATCTTTCGTCCCTCGTTTATAAAGGGCCCCAGTGTAAAACCTTTCAAACGGAAAAACCAACGGTTTAATCGAAATCAAGATGTACGTGATTAGTGATGAAGTGTCATAGAAATGGATAAATAAAACCAAGGATAAAGATACCTACAATTTATAAGAATTAAATGAAATACATTTGAAATAAATTTGGTATCTTTCGTCCCTCTTTTACAGCCTTTTTGTGTACCTTCTGAGAATATTTCATTGTCAGCACTATAACAGTTCATGTGTCTTTATAGCATCTTATTAAATTGATATGTAGATGGAAGCAAACTTCTACACAATTCGAGTAAATAAACAAAAAGTTCTGCGTTATTCCTTTCTGTTACATTCTCTCATGTTACCTGATAAAAAGTAACAGCATAACCATAATCAGTAACAGGAAGGATGTTCAAGACAATTTCACTGATGAATCAAAGAGTTAATCTACTATATGGCAACCATTTTATTTAATATAAGTTATCATCACCATATTAAAAAAGATTCAACAAAATATACAGTATATTGAATATAAAAATAGTTTTTTTTTATAACAGCAGGGAACATTGTGCAATTCTAGTATAGTAGTTAGTAACAGAAAGGAATTTATTTTAGAATTTGTCATTACCTAGGCAGATTTTTCATCTTGCAAATACAGTTTCAAAGGATAAATTACATTGTTTGATGTTTTCTACCATTTGTGACCAATCTGAAATTATGTATTTTTCTTAAACTATAAAAGCATTTTTTTGTGAAACAAATCCTTTCTGTTACCAACTCTGTTCTGTTACAGTTGTCCTGTTACTCAAGATTTTTTCATGTTACCTACATATCTGACTATATTCTAGTATATTTCTAAACTTTTTGTATTGCAAATGCTAAAATCAATTATTTGCATTTGATAAACTATTGCAGGATATACTAGTAAACCACAAATAGTGTCTTAAACTTATTTCTTAGTCCCATTAGAAACTTTATAAAATTGATTCACCTTGGTAACAGGAAAGAACTGGATTTTTTTGTACCATTTTTAAAATTGCCATTGTTATCAGATTTAAGAATTGTTTGAATTGCAGACAACAGTTACTAGATCCTCAATGTGTGTTTTTTGATTTGTGCTATTAAAATTCCAGGTCTAAAGACACTTTTTCTGTTGTTTCTTATTACCAAACATTAGATTTTTTCAGATATTGTATCATATAGCAAAAGTTTAAATAGAAAATTGACATATTTCTATGAAGTTCAAAACGTTACAAAGGGCACTAGTTACTCCATTGTTGTATCAAGAACGTTCAGTTGATATCCGAAGAGAAGAATGAAGCTATAACAATGTGGTTTGTTTGTGTGTTTTTTTAAATAGTTATAACTGTGTCAAGATCTTTAATCTTCAATCTTATATATATTTATATATTATACATATCTAAAACTCACATTTTAGTTACTGTTTAATCATCATGTCGTCGAGTTCCTTTTGTAATCCCTTATATCAATGAGTGCACTGTAAACAGGAAGAGGCCGTATTAGAATAAATAGTTAATGAATAACAACTGATAAGCTATTTATAGATTTTAAATATGAAAATCGATAAACGTTTAAAATTAATAGTACATAGGGTGTAGCATTCTACTATTTAAATTGGATATAACGATCACGTGTTTCAAAGATTTTATGTATCCGAAGCCTTGTTTTTTTTAAATATGTCGACGCTTAGTTTCTATCTCTATGTATTTTGAAAATAAATATTAAAATTACTAAACATCATGACGTTACGCATAAACCATGGAGGGAGTGCGGCATAAGCCGAAAAGATAATTGCAAGTTTATCAGAAGGAGATACCAAGAATTTGATGTTTAATGCAGACTCTAGTGATACAAGAAAGATAACGCATCAAGCTATGAAAATGTTCTAAATGGCATATTAAAACTGGCTACACAATACAATTTAAAATTCACAGAAAGAGCATGAAGTCCATTTTTCTAATATTTATATCAAAAATAAAAATGAAGTCCTCGGAACAGTTCTAGCTATTTTAAATACCAAAATATAACACAAACGAATCACATTGTTAGCTTTATTTTGCTCTTCATACATTATCTGAACGTTGGGATGCAGCAACGACGTAAGCAGTTTTTTGTGTCCTTTTTAAATTATAAAAATAAGGTAGTTGACTGTGAGACTAACAATGTATTTTTTTTCTGTGATATATGTGTTTTCCTTTAAATATTTCTATATATTTAATTACAAGAAACAAAATATGAATATTTGATATGTTATGGAGCAAGTATTGTATAGGTGACCTAGCAGCACAATCTAATATCAAATTGAGATTTTACAATTATTAACAGAAATGTTTATGACGTTGCTCCAAACTATAATTGAACTCATCATAGATACCAGGATAACATTTTGTATATACGCCAGACGCGCGTTTCGTGTACTAAACACTCGTCAGTGTCGCTTGAATCCAAAAACGTTAAAAAGGCCAAATAAAGTGTGAAGTTAAAGAGCATTGAGGACTAAATGTATGCAACTGGGACAATTTACCTTAAATCTATGACAGACTTCGCATATCTTTATTATGAAATGCATAGTTCACAAAGCAATCCTTTTTTATAATCTATTATATTCACTATCGCAATGGTTACTAGATACATGATATAATGCATGTGTTCTAGATATTAACATACACATTATATAATCATTTGAAAATTCGATTGCTAGTAATATGTTATTGGGCAAAGTGTACTCAAAAATTGAATGGTAGTACTAGTGTTGTTGGAACTTGAACTGAATTAACTGTGTATTACATTCGATATTCATTGTATCTTTTGTACCAAGTCAGTACTTTGACAGTTACATCCTTTCGTATGGTAAGCTTTGTTTTTCCATTTGCTTAGGGATTTTTCGTTTAATATTGTCCTCGGATTTCAGTGTTTTTATTTTTACTTTTTTCCATGGATTATATTTCCTATCATGATTTTCTTGATAACCTTTCTTAATAGAGATTGGCTGCTCACAGAGAATCTGATAATTATAAAAAGAAGATGTGGTATAATTGCCAATGAGACAACTGTCCATAAGAGACCAAAATGACACAGACATTAACAACTATAGGTCACCGTACAGCCTTCAACAATGAGCAAACCCATACCAAAAGTACAAAGTGGTGAAATCGGAATCATCTCTAACAAATGTTTACTTTTTACCATCACCAATTGGTTGATCGTTTTTGAATAGCTTTTTCACTGAGGACGACGGAAATGTCCCCGGCAGCATGGCGGGTGCTACGTGTAAAGCAGGTTCTGCTTAATTATTCAGCAGGACACATACAATCCTCCCTGTTTTCTATTGGGGTTCGTGTTGCTCAGTCTTTTTTCTATGTTGTGTTTTGTATAACTTTGTTAGTCTTGATAGTACTTAGTTGTTTACCAAGGCTTTGTCAGCTTGTGTTCAACTGATAAGTTTGAATGTCCTCTCGGTATCTTTGATCTCTATTTGAATTATCTATATGTTGTAAAGTCACAGAATATCACTTCAACACATACGAATATCAATACAATAATGATAAATAAACTCATCATAGATACCAGGATTAAAAGTTTATATTTACGCCAGTCGCACGTTTCGTCTTCAAAAGACTCATCAGTGACGCTCTAATTAAAAAAAGGTAAAAAAAAAGGCCAAATAAAGTACGAAATAGGAGTGCATTGCGGACCACCAATTACTAACAGTTTTGCTAAATACAGCTAAGGTTATCTATTCCTGAGGTAAAAAAGCCTTAGTATTTCAAAAATTTAAAGTTTTGTAAATAGTTCATTCATAATTATGACCCTATCAATAATAGTGCATGTCAACATAGAAGTGATGACTACTGGGCTAAACAGTTCAGTGTATACAAAGTTGGAATCCAGCTAGTTCATTTTCACTATCATATGCGAGTATGTCTATTGTAAAAAAAAAAGATCATGTAAAAACTGTATTTGTTTACGTTAAAAACAAAGTAATTGATTTGAAGTTAAGTTTCAACATATTTTCATTGTGATATGTCTTTTAAATGTAAAAACATAGCATTAAAGTTCAAATAAGTGTTATAAAAGCAACATAATATAGCATATCGATTATTGAAAGCGATCCGTTTTAACTATAGATGCGATGAACTATCACTATTAGTGTTATCATTTCTGATGTAGATTTTTTGACGATTCGAGGAATTTTTATTGTAGATTTATGTGATAAATGGACTTGCAAAATTAATTGATGACGTTAGTAATTATGATACTTGCAAATTGAAATACAAAAAACTCTTCATTCATTCTTCATCAAATATATAGCTATTCAACTTGTAACAAAAACGCTTCTCAAAATTTCATATTGTATTCTTAAAATTACGTTTTTCTTTGATTTAAATAAAATAAAATTATAGACCTCTTTTTATATTTTTTTGCAGTTAAAGATTGATTTGGCAGAGTTTTAGTGCATTTTTTTTTAGATTTACTTCATTATTTTATTTTTGAGCTAATATTGCGTAGATCTACATCTGAATGAGCAAGACTTTGTCATGCTATAAACGTAATGTCAACTAAAAGAATTGTACTTACATCAAGGTGAATGAAATTAATGTATACTTGATGCAACTGGTTTAATATTTTCAAATTGAAACACCCCATATTATTTTCTGAGACATGAAGAGAAAGAGAAAGAATCATTTTAATTCGACGAGATCAAGAAGGTTTTTTTTTTATTTTTTCAATATGACGACATTACAAACGCCATAGCATATACGATGCTATTGGATAATTAAAAGTCAAACTTCGCCAGTATTCCTCACAGACAATCACTGTAACATGTATAATGTGTAAAGGACAAACGTCATTGAAGACTCATTGGTGGCTGTTATCTGCTCTTTGGTTTGGTTGTTGTCTGTTTGACATTTCTATTCTATTTTCCTCTAATTCATCGTATTACGAAAACAAACATTCGTAGTGTACTATAGGTAAGGCTCTCAAACATGAAATAAAACTACAGGTTAACCGGTTAATCGGTTGAACGACTATCCGAGTAACCGGTTAGGAAAAATTGTACGATTTGACAACACTCATATTAAGCCCATTATAATTATATTAGAAAAGTAGTGGGTTTTTTTTTACCCCGTTTCGTTTCGCATTGAGCAATAGAAAGTGAGATATAAGAAAATGTCATATGTGACAAAGAGACAACTCTCCATCCGAGTCACAATTTACAAAAGTACAACCGTGATAGGTCTAAATACGGTCTTCAATATGAAGTCTTGGCTCACACCGAACAACAAAGAACCGTTTCACAAATTATATCGGATATGTTCCCTTCGTTGAGCGTCACTGATGAGTCTTTTGTAGACGAAACGCGCGTCTTGCGTATTTACTAAATTTAGTCCTGGTATCTATGATGAGTTTATTTACAACCACTGCGTCGATGCCACTGCTGGTGGAGATTTATTTCCCCGAGGGTATCACAAGCCCAGTAGTCAGCACTTTTTGTGTTTACATGAATTGTCATTGATATGGTATCTTCTTTTTTATATTACATTAATAAATTTACTGTTTACAATTTTTGATTTTTTTGAAATAATAACTTAAAGGCTTTTCTCCCTCAGGCATAGATTACCTTAACTGTATTTGGCAACACTTTTAGGAATTTTGGTCCTCAATGCTCTTCAACTTCGTACTTTATTTGGTCTTTTTAATTATTTTGGATTCGAGCGTCACTGATGAGTCTTTTGTAGACAAAACGCGCGTCTGGCGTATATACTAAATTTAGTCCTGGTATCTATGATGAGTTTATTTACAACCACTGGGTCGATGCCACTGCTGGTGGAGATTTATTTCCCCGAGGGTATCACAAGCCCAGTAATCAGCACTTTTTGTGCTGACATGAATTGTCATTGATATGGTTATATTTATAAATTTACTGTTCCAAATTTTTTTTTTTTTTAAATACTAAGGCGATTCGACCTCAGACATAGATTACCTTAGCTGTATTTGGCAACACTTTTAGGAATTTTTGTCCTCAATGCTCTTCTCGAAACGTGCGTATATACTAAATTTAGTCCTGGTATCTATGATGAGTTCATTTATCGTAACTACAATCCCCTTCCCTTTCATGAATGTGACCTACCAAATTAGACTATTTACCGGATTTGTTATCATATAAGCAACACGACGGGTGCCACATGTGGAGCAAAATCTGCTTACCCTTTCGGAGCACCTGAGACTACTCCTAGTTTTGATGGGGTTCGTGTTGTTTATTCTTTAGTTTTCTATGTTGTGTCATGTGTACTATTGTTTGTCTGTTTGTCTTTTTCATTTTAAGCCATGGCGTTTTCAGTTTATTTTAGATGTATGAGTTTGACTGTCCCTTTGGTATCTTTCGTCCCTCGTTTATAAAGGGCCCCAGTGTAAAACCTTTCAAACGGAAAAACCAACGGTTTAATCGAAATCAAGATGTACGTGATTAGTGATGAAGTGTCATAGAAATGGATAAATAAAACCAAGGATAAAGATCCCTACAATTTATAAGAATTAAATGAAATACATTTGAAATAAATGTTATTTACATTGAATTTATTAGAGTGTTAAATCAAACACTCCTCCGCAAGTTAAACTTTATCAAATCCTTCGCTTACTTTATCTATTGTTTGAGCAAGTCGGCCAAATCAAGGCTTTAATAGATAAATAAAAATATGTATAGTGAAAATGCACCGCATATACAATACTTATGAATCGCTCTGTAGTGAAAATGAAAGTATAGTATCATTATTCGACAGTAAGCATAAAGAAAACATCATAGTGGAATTGAAGAAACAGAATGACAAAACCTATTCTACGTTATATAACTTTGATAATTGTGTTGAAATGAAAAATTTTCTGCAACAACATCTTACCTGCTAGTTTTAAATCACCTGCACGATCTGTTCGTGAAATGTCCTAAATATTCACATATTTCGGTATATATTTCACAGCTGGATGGCATTAGGCGCGACAAAACCCCGTTCGCATCTCTTACATTGTCTTACTTGTATTATTTATCTCTAAACATATACATTTTAGCTCATTTTCTTCATTTTCTCTTAAAAAATAAAAAATAAATCGTCTGTTTATTTATCATTCTACATCAGAAATTTGTGACATATACAGTGAAAATGATATTTTAGGATCCGCACTTTACATACACTGCAGTTAATAACAATACTTTTAATTGCTACGAAGTATCTTCATTGTTATTTGTAATATAAAAAATGGCATGCTAATGATTAATAATTTGTGTAGTGAAAACAAGCGTGAATATTTATAAAATGCATATAAGTGCTTTTATTTACCCTTTGTAATGCCATATGTACTATTTTGTTTTATACTATTTTCAGAATTCAAATGCACCTCTTCAAAACATAACTGTTGTCATTTTAAACACATGGATGTATTGATAAATAGAAACGTAAGGAACATAATGAATAAAACCAATATATCAATTCTTCTAAGGTCAGCTTTGACTAAAGAAATTATAACAAAACAGTCTGGACCAATGTCAGATTCTTATTGGCCTTCAACTGTTTTCCTGGGAGCCATTTAATTAGCAAACTTGAGCTGTCTAATGTTTATGTTTTTTGTAACAGAGTATATTTTTATATATTTCATTTATTAGTATTTTACATTTCATTACATGTCAGATATTAGACTTTATTACCAAACTCTGATGATATAATCTTGTGTTTTAAAGTCTCCACACTTCATACTTCATTGATCACAGTTGTAACTATATCTACCTGTCAAACTCATTAGTAAATTAATTGTTACACCTTGTTTACCTTTATGGTCAATTCTTATTGGTCATTCTGGATACACAGATTGGGTTATTGTTCCCTATGTTTACTTGTTTAATAAAGTGATGTCAAAGAAACCTAGTCGCTTATGGAACCCCCGTAAAACAAGACTATAATATAACAAAAACACAGTTTTAAATGAAAAATAAAATATTTTTGTTTTATACTTGAAAAAACAGTCAGCGAATCTGTGATTTGTCAATTCCGAAGTTTTTTTTAAGATTCTTGATCACCATCGTCCTCTTCATCATCCTCGTCAATACTGTTCTTAGGATTAAGTATGCTCATGTTCCTAAGTATACACAAAAACTCAATATTAGCTACGTCTTCTTCCGACTGATTGGCATGGGATATTGCTTCTCTTACATTCTTAAAAAATATTTCATATCGCTTCAAATGACGATGCAGTTTTTTCATTCCAAAAGGACACATTTTGTTGCATCTACTTTTCGCGAATCAAATTTAGTAAATCCGTTATAAAAATAAACTAAGAAATGGAAACTGTTTGGTGATTCGAAATGATAAGTCAATCTACCTCCAAGAAATACTTCGTAAATTTCAACCAGTTTTGATATCAGCTCTTCGATCAACTTGTTATCTTGAATTTTTATACCTAGGTCGAATATACATGCTCCGTACCCCTGTGTATGTAGTTTGTATTTCCCTCCATGTTCAGCGTCAGCGCCTAGTAGTATATGATGTTTGAACTTATTTTCTAGAACTGCCATTAACTGTATATAACTAACCGTCTGACTGTTGTTGTGTGTTGCAGCGTATAATGATTCCCAAAGACCAATAATGGCTTTAATACTTCCATAGGTAAGTAAGTGTTTTTGCATGAATTCTATAAAAAGGGAGACAACGCCAGTTCGGCTGCCTTTGTCAGTCATACCATCGATGATATAACGGACTTTATAAACATTTTCTCGTTTGTTATATCTATCGGTAATGCTGACCAAACATCTTTTGACAAACTCAGGGTTTTCATCTTGAATTCCAATTCTAAACAAAAAGTTTCCAATTTCCGTTATAATTTTATAACTTTGATTTTCGTCAATCATCGCAATAAGTTTGTCTTGAAGTACGATATCATCTAGTTCATAAAAATTATAATGCTTAATATTCGAACTCTTTGGTCTAAACATTAGACAAAGTACATTTACATCTCCATATTTGAACGTAGAATCACGTATGATGTCTGAATTGACTGTTAAATTCATCAAACAGGTTCCACTTCTGGTCAGTCCATTGAGGAACGCCTTCATTTGCTCTGGGGATGGTACACGTGTAGAGAGTCTTTCAAGAAATAGTTTTACAAATGTGATGTATTTTTTTTCTATGATGCATTTCCTAATATATTCCCCTATCAGTTCTGGATAACTGCGGAAACAAGTTTCTCCGTCATCATTGTCATCATCTGTGTCATTTGTATCGCTTTCTGGATTGGAATCTTCCAACTCTGAATCAAATAAACTATTTTCATCATCAGAACTTTCATAGTCTTTGCTTTCGTCAGATTGTGTTTGGTCCTGAAAACTGTCTTCATCATCTGCACAGTCAGGTAACGGCGGATTCCATGGATTAAAAATTCCTGTAATTTTAAAGTCTGAGGAAAAATTGATTTTGAATGATATATCTTCATCCAGAAAGTATACCAGCTTATCAATAAGTAGTTTTGGATCAACATGTAGGACGGATGAATTAAAATCAGGTTGTTTCACGATTGGTCTAATATATTGTAGAATAAATCCAAGATCGCACACATCCAGATTCATTAATGTTTCGGGACATTCGTTACCAAATGAGACGAGAACAGCATCATGGACAGCTTGATGTTTGAACATGTAGGCGTTTCCTCTTGGATATGTCAGCCAATCTTGGTTAAACTCACCAAACTTAGAACTTTGTATTAGGTACCCTCCTTCAAGGGTACGGATAGCTTGTTGGACTAATGTTTTTCGTATCTTTGATTTCTTATCATCAAATATAGAAAATATCTTTTGGAACAATTCATCATTTTCTATATGGCTTCCTAAAATGTTGTTATCAAAAAAGTTACATTTCAAAGCAGTATAAACCAACACACAGTACTGGTACCGACAAGATAATTTGTCAAAGCCTTCTGTGAAAAGATCTGTTACTTTATTTATCAACGATTGATTCGTGTTACGGAAATAAGCCACACCAAGAGCTGTCAGAGATTGATCCTGACAAAACATCCGACAAGTTTCTGGAAATCCTAAATATGTGTCACACATACAGCATTGATAAAGTGTGTTAGTACATATTTGAGAGTTGTTGTCGGACAACGCAATGCTACCAGC
Organism: Mytilus galloprovincialis; assembly: GCA_037788925.1. Taxonomy (NCBI): domain Eukaryota; kingdom Metazoa; phylum Mollusca; class Bivalvia; order Mytilida; family Mytilidae; genus Mytilus; species Mytilus galloprovincialis. The sequence goes on along the minus strand of CM075341.1, from coordinate 564,400 downwards.
AGAACATTCAGATGAACAGCTTGGATAGGGGTCATCGTCAAGACATATGTCAACCTTAACTGGACTTTTACAAGGATTGATTGAATTAAATCTCATATGACTCAAAAGAATGGTGATTCGTTCTTTGTCTGACAGGCTGTAATCATAATCTAAATTTATAATACATTTTTTATCAAATATATCGTGCTTTGCTATAATGTTTTCACTGCATTTTGGGTCGTTTCTTATTGTAAACACCATTTTCATGAGCGTAGATGTTTTTAAGCAATTTGACAAAATATCCAGAATATTTCTGTGGCTATCTTCGTAAAAGTCAACATTTGTCCTACCAAAAAGATCCTCAACAATTACGATGTTTTTTTCGGCCAACGAAATTAGATCTCTGTACTTAATAACATCTTTGTCTGAGAAGAAAAGCGGAATGTATCCTTTATCTTTGTACACAGATGCTAAATGCAGCGCTATCTGTGTCTTGCCAGAACCACCTTTGCCTAGCAGAACCAGGAGGCTTTGTTCATTTAGAATAGTTTTCCCCTTCTCAAGCGCAACTGTTTTAACAAATGTTTCATCAGATAGGTGACCTTGAATTATAGCATTGCTGTGATCTATATATGAATGGGAAAAAAGAAAAATTAATTCACAATTTATCATTGCAGCCATTTTATAAGAACAAGTTCTACTCGAATTTCAGAAATCTATATTTTGTTCACAATAATTGAATGATTATAATGTTAGTATTATGTTAATTCATTCATGTCCTTCTTTAAATACAGCTTTGTCATGACAAATGTTTTGACGAAGTTTAAATTCTTTTATATAATTCTCTATATAACTATGGGTTTGCAGATGAAGAATTTCTGTTTATAAACAGTTAAATGCTGAAATGTGTATCATAAAGTCAGTTGATGTGACGGCATGGTAATTCACATCCTTTACGACAGAAAAACTAATCTGATCTAAAAAATTCACTTGTATGTTCTGTGCAAAACATAAGGAAATGTATGGGCCAACTCAGGAATTGGACAGGGGTTTTCCATTCGTATTTCGGTATAATAGTCATTTTATATTTTACAACACTAGATAAAGCCGTCGAGGATAGGCTATATTCGACAAACGAAAGCTTTATTGTATTGCCTAGTGAGGTCGAGGGAGCAAACAGCTAAATGAATAATATTTAGGAGAAGTTACTCTTTCTGATGTATTTACTTTTAGGTATTTATTCTTCAAGAATTTTTTTTATTATGAAAAACAGAATATTAACCTTGATTTATTTGGCCAAAACGTTTTTTCATTCTGCAGGGTTAATATTGAGAAGACTTTTTTGATAAATCAACTTGTGAAGAAGTGAATATTCAATTACACGAAACATCTAAAACCAACTATATTTTTGTTCTAATTTGTCAATAATCAATTATACTAATACAAGTATACTAAAAATTGAAATTTATCTCACCTATAAGATTTTGTTTTCGAACATCTGTAAGACAAATGAAGATAATATAATAAAGTGTTTAAATCATTTGAATGTTCAAACATACTTCTTTTCTTGTTATAACATTATTGAGGTTAAATGAGTTTCAATAAATTATAAAAAAAAAATCAAGATTTTAAAACAACAATATAGAAGTATATCCGATGTCTGATATACCATGCTATTCAGGATATATAATGTGACATTCACAACTCAAAGTTCAAATTCTGCAACCATTAACACTTAGCGCATTTGTTAAAACATTCGCCATACAGTATATGTATTCGGTTTGTTTACTTTGTTTACATATCGTTGTCAATATAATCGAATTTTATGCGACTGTCATACAAGTGAGAGGTTTAGATACCTATTAAACCAGGTTTAATCCAATATTTTATAAAAACGAAAATGCCTGTTCTAAGTCAGGATTATGACAGTTGTTATCCATTCGTTTGAGCTTATGATTTTGCCATTTGATTAGAAATCTTTCGGGTTTTTTTCCTTGGAACTGTGTATTTTTGTGATTTTACGTTTAACTACATGTTCCTTCAAAAATGCACTTCTTTTTTGTTTTGACTAAAAAAAATAAGTAGCTTTTATTTCCACTGCTTGTGTGTGAGTGATTTGCTATGTACTTTGGACATAAACATACAATTTTGTTTAACAAATGTACTTGACGTTATTTTACTAAACCAAAGATATTCTGCTATCAGAATTACCTAATTTTCTTGTTTTGATCGCCTGATTGGTTACTGACTCTTTAACATCCTTATTAAGGTTATGAATCTGATCAGTTATGTCTTGCCTTGTTTGTTCTAATTGTGTCAGAATACCTTCCGTTTGTTCTTCTGAGTTTAATCGAATATTGTGCTCTGTTTTATGTAAATGTTCAATGAGTTCCGAATGCTGCATCTGTACATTATCTTCCTCTGTTTTTATTGTTCTCATAATTTCTTTGCTTTGTATGTTGACTTCGTCAATAACTTCAACATGAAGACTTTTTATTCGTTCATATAAAATTTCATCCCTTTGAGTAAAACTTTCCATCATTCCGTCAATTTTGTCCGTAAATGCTTCATTGTGAGACGTGATATTGGTTGCGATGTTCTCTTTGCTTTCCAAGATGCTCTGGACGATTTGATCTCTGTTTTGTCTAGATTGTTCTCTTAACATAAGTATTTCCTATATAAGAAATTGAGGACAACTTAAAGAATCCGGTATCGAACTAACCACTGTCCAATTTCAAAGAGTTATGTTTTAAGAATCACTACAAAGCAATGTGTATATGAAAGAAAGAAAGTCGCTAACGATTACTAAGGATGATAAGCTCATTCAAAATGAAACCCAAGACAACTATCTTTCTACCTATAGACGTGTACTGTTTGTGTGTTGTTTGAATTCTATCGTGTTGCGTATACTAAATGTCTACTTGTTTTCACAGTATAACAGAAGTTGGATATATCAACTCAGAAGTCCTGTTTATGTTTCATTTTCGCTCTACAAGAAACAATAATCCCCCTTGAAACAGAAGGATTACTTTTATTAAAGAAGCTTTATAACCGAGACGCCTCAGTATGTCTATCGGTAATACCAATGCCTTAATTTGGTTGCATTGGATATACGAGTATACAAAGTCTAAAAATGGACGACCATGTTCGCTCGGAAAGGGAAAAATGATCATGCTTAGTCAAAATTAGATATTCTAACATTTGTCCATGATTTAAACCCTTGAAAAGTTCTTTCAGAATCAGTATTTGCTTAACTGTCAGGCAAATGTTCTGCACTTATCAAAAAATTAATGGTAGTATAAATGTGCCAGCAGTTTTCCTCGTTGATCATTTTTTAAACTGTACTTATTTAATTAGTTGCTAATTCATTCCCTGTCGGCATGGACATGACCTTTTGTGACTACACGTTAGGCAAACGGCAATCAATTATATTTGAAAAGAGCTGAAAAGAATTAATATCAAAAACAAGCGAATATGAATATAACTATCGTCTCCATTTCTTTGCTGTTTTATGTATTTTTTTGTATAGTGTAAGTGTTGTTTGATGAAATCGGTAGATCAAAATTGTATAACTACCGATATTGCATCTGTCTGTAATTTGAACTTACTGTTTTCATTTCTTCGTTTTGCCGAATATCAGACAACAAACAATTTTGATACTGTTGACATATTGTTTCATCCAATGGTCGAACTGTGGCATCCTTCAGTTTCTGTATCATTTCACTTTCTTTATTGCACGATTTTGCAAGTGTAAGAATGACTGCTTCAATCTGATTTTTGTAAAGAATATAGTCAGTATCTGAACATTTGGCTTCTTGCGCATGTCCATATAATTTATTCCGATATCCAATAAGGTCATCCACTGCAAGCCGAATGTTGCTATTAGGAGGACAGATCGAGGCAAAATTGATCAGCAGACAACGAAGAAGTGTTAAATCCAGATGTTTTGTTGTAATTGTGGTTTTTGCCTGACAACAGCAAAATTGTGCTGTGCTTTTAATATTATGACAAGACAGGGTTTGTCCATTTTTGTCTAGTAATATGTTTAATTGATCAGGATGTAGAACTCTACTAGCGGGAGTTGTTAGTGGTAATTTTCTGTTGACACACTGGCAACACGTATATCTGTTAAAGCATAAATGATATATGTCATGCTGGTTCAAGTTTATAAAATCCTCCAGTGTTTGATTGTTAGAGATAAGTTCATTATCAAACAACAAAATTAACGACTCTTTTCCGTGATCCACAATTATTGTTGAGATTCTGTAAAAGTTTTCTCTCTCCTTCTGTATATTCTGCGTGCTTAACCTATAAAATCGTTACAATAAGTTTTAAATATAACGGAAGCTATACTTGCCTACAGTTTTGCAGACCAACTTTGACCATGTTGATATTGGAAATGTGCATTTAGGCGTTTTTCTTTCGAAAGCATGCATTTGAAATATTGAATTCTACTTTTCATAGCTTAATGTACATACACGTTAGTAGTTGTCGTTTGTTTCTGTGGTTCATATGTTTCTCTTTACTCTTTTTGATATAGATTAGACCATTGGTTTTCACGTTTGAATGGTTTTACACTAGTCATTTGTGTTTCCCTTTATAGTTTCCAAGAATCAATGTTAAAGACCGTACATTGAGCTGGTTTTACTTTTACAAATTTTGACTTGAATGGAGAGTTGTCTCATTGAACTCATATCACATATTCTTAAATAAATGTATACCGCATTATAAGCGCTAACGTTTTATCGTGGCATAGACAACGTCAATACGATTGACATCTAAATGCTATGTTGGAATTCGTTGGTATAACACTTTTTTTTAGGTATTGATTTCAACTTTTCATACAGTATTTAAATACGGCATGACGACCACTATCTCTTGCCTAAACAATGTCAATTCGATTGATTTTTAAATACATAAATAAATGCTAAGGTAAAATACACCTAAAAGTATTTTTTCTGATAACGAATTATATTTATCATTTGTTCATACTTCAAGTTAGAATTTATTTTAGATTTGTAAATGAATGGGTATGAATGGTCTAATTGGCAATTACACCATATCTCCTTATTTCAATATGATTTTATAAAAATCTAATGTTTGTGGTACAAGTTTACTCTTACCGCAGTTCATATATTTTAGGTATTTTAAAAAAATTTATTTTATGCTTTTCGTTTATTGTTTGCCATTTTTATGTTTTTAGTATATGTATGTTTTTACTATATGTAATTATTAGTTTATTTTTCTTTATCACACCGGAAATTCATATCGATAACCTGTACAAGCCCCTCAGCCACAGTCCATTGACCTTGATCCTTTAGATTTCACCTCTGACATGTCTGAGTTCACAAAAGATTTTTGTATATCTCAAGTTATATGTAAATTTAACTATTGGCAATAATGAAAAGAATATTCAAAGATTGTATAACTGTGCTATATGTATAACCGTTAAGAATAAGTCTATTCAAAGGATCTATTAGTTTACATTGTTAGCATCAGCACATATTTAGCTTTATTATTTGAATATCTCATAAATCCGGACGACAAATATGACATAAGCCACTTAAATATACAATTGTATCTAACATTAACATTTTTTGTGTAAGTAATTCCTTATAGTGTATATGAATGTGTATATGAATTATAAATATCTTACACTTACATTTTATATAATATCAAATCTTTCCGTCATCAAGCTATTTTCGTTATCACTGTGTAATGTAGACAGGAAACATGAAGTGACGAAGATATAATAAATGATAAAGTATTTATAAAACCGAAATACTAAAATCGATAAACGGTAATGCACATTAACTACATTTTAAACCACTAGCCAATATCTCGTGGAGACACTTATTCTTTTCCCTGTTTCCTCTTCCTGTAGATTGTAGGAAACCAACGTGTCTGATGTTAGGTTGATAATACATATGTTCTACTGTGCGTTTGCTTTGTAAATAACCAATTGTGGTAATGCATTTTATCTCATGCTTATGGTGTACTGTGTTCTTCTTCTCGCCAACAGCTGCATATTTTGATATGAGTCGGAGTTTCTTTAGAAACTTGTCAAGTACAAAAAGATGAAAGAAGCTAGATCATTGAATTGTACATTCTTATATATTAGTGATGTCATTTTCATTAACATTTTAAACTTGTCTGATTTAGTTCTATTAAGATATATAATCCGGAAGTGGAAGTTAACGAAGCAACAGACACGGCTTCCTCTGGGTAATTTTAAACGTATGTGAGATTAGCTGTTATTTCAGAACCAGATTTTAAGACAAAGGAGACGATTTTAGATTTGAAATGATCAATTTCTCCTGCATAAAAGATATACGTTTCACCAAATACTCTGCGTGGACAATATGATAACGTAACATAAAAGAATCAAGATAATTTATAAACAAATTGTTTAATGATTTGGAATCTGCAGGTCACTTCAAATGGATATCACCAACAGAATATACAGTAAAAATAATGATTAACAAATATAAAGTAGTAAACATGGTGTTATAACATTAGTCACAAAAAAACAGATACAAATATATAACAAAGAAGCACAAAATGGCATACAGACCATGCCTATTAGCAAATATTATAGGCAAGAATACACAAATTTACCATACGACAATAACACAATGACGGGATGTATAAGTACAGAGCCACGTCAAATATGTAACAAAGAAACATAAAAAGGCATTTAGACAAAGCACATAGCAAAAATGATAGACAAGCAACAAATAAATTTTCGAAGTGACACCATAAGGCATACATACAAAGCACATTAGCAAAACGAAAAAATACGAGCATATCATAAACAATAATGACAGGATGTACAAGTATATAACCTTTATGTGCTCATGCAGCGTAAAGCAAACATTAATCAATCAAGCAATCCAAAATATTTTATATTTGAATGTTATATATGTCCTATAACATTAAACATGTGTTGCAATGACTTATGGGTGAGTATTTTTATGTATCATACACCATTCTTTGATTTTTTTGTGTGGAAAATAACCTTCTATATTATAATAAAATTATTTAATCAGCTTTGAATGCTTTAAAACGTGTTAATGAGCTCTTCATAGCTATGTCTGTTTAAAAGTTAAAACAAAAACTGATGCTTCAAACAAGTGCCTGCTTACATCGTTATTGGTTTGTTTCCCTCTTTCTGCATGTTTTGTATTAAAATAAATTCTCTGTCTATTGATAGGTAAACATTTTCAATATATTACGTCACTTCCTGTTTTCTACTGTTAACATTGACAACAAGAAAATAAAAAGCCTTTGGTGATATGCTACTGGAGTAAAGATTAAACAGTTATAAAATGTGAGTGTTATCTATTATTGTAGCAATATAATATACACATATAAATATTTACCTGAAACGTACTTTCCCTTTGGTATCTTTCGTACCTCTTTTGTAATACTTAAGTGTATGTTTTATGAAAAAATATGAAAGGAAAAGTTTACGTCAATGAATTAACCATTTGTAAACAAAAATATAAACCTTCATTATTCATGACTGTCACAATAAATGACGATGCAATTATTCTGATTAATAGTTGTTTGATTTGGGTTTAAATATCATGATCAGTTTTATTTGTTTAGAAAAGATCTGGAAAAAACAGAAGTATAAATAAAATAATTATTCAAAATGTTTCCAATTGTGAACGAATAAATAAATCGTAAACAATCTGGCTGTCATTATATATTATCTTATATTGTTTTTCGTGCATTAATAATTCAATTTCATGAACACCATATTAAATTACAATGACATTTATTTCTTGAATTTTTCAATTATATATCAAAGTATATTTCTACATTTACACCTTTATCTTCATCCGCCGATAACACAATATTACCCAGGTTTGATCTAACCAAATTCTCGAATTTGACAATGATTGATTTAATCTGATATATAAACACAAAGTGGAAATGTTGCAACAAGAAGATATTTAAAAATAAAATGTGATATTCAGGAAAAGGAATGATTACATCGTTGATTCAAACCTATACCATATACGTTGTATTCCACATATTAAAACATTACTAAATGGTAGAGACATAAAACAATCATAGTTAATCGTTTTATTCTACGGAATTTTCTTTCTAAAAAAACAAACCCGTAGCAATATCATAATGTTATGTTTATAAATCAAAATTTTGTTATTCAAATTATTCATTTATATCACTTGGAGTATAATAATACAATAAATCAAATGTATTATTGTCAATATAGGTTGTACTGTAGAATGCATGTTATGTAATTGAAATCATTACAGTATATCTTATTGAAATCATATATACCATGTTCCGCAACTTCTTTTAAGAAGAATGGTCGTCGTCCTTGTATGTGTATATTGATTTAAAAAAAAATTGAATGCATAATTTAAATGTATGTAAAAGCAATTAAATCATACTTTAAAGATATATAATCGTTTTCGGCTTTTTTGTTTAGTAGTACATATTGATGAATGTAAATTTTTAATCAATACTTGGTTGACATATATTTTGTTCTCTCATGTACGACGATTGGATCAATTTGTGATTATTATTTCGAAACAAAAGTTAATATCTTATGTGAGTCCCTAAAAATAAATATATATTTCAATCCAAACGTTTCAGTGTCAAGTCATATTATGTAACGAAACGCAACATATACAGGATTATATACTTATTTTAGATGTTATATTAGAACCTTAAAGACAATTGTGTTCTTTTGTCAATAATATAAAAAAAAAAATCAAAATAAAGGCTGTCTTGTATGTGTGCTTTTGGGGACGGGTATTGTCAGTTCCACAACACTGTGTATGAGATGTTCTTTTTTCTACAATTATAGCCTCGAGCATTACCTATTATTTTAAATGTAAATTTTGTGCAAATAACGTATTGCCAATGTTGTTTCTCTCCGAAAAACGACAAAAAAACATTCTGGAGCAATTACAAATGTATTTTTTGGCCCATATTTAGTTTAAGTAATTTACGAGCAACAGAAATTCATCCAGTGGTATTTAAGTTTCATCAATGCATTCAAATAAAAAAAAATTGGTATCAAGACAAGTCAGAGTTCTGGTGATGATACTTGTTTGCGATTATGAAGTGATCATTTAATCTCTACAAAACTATGTTACGTTGCAAAATCGTATTCTACTTGCCGTTTTATTTCATAAGAAATTAGTCTACCATTCAATGTTTTTGTCCCAATTAACACCACTGAAGATTGTTATTATGTTGATCATTCATTGAAATAGTATATATTCCTATCTAGGGGCCAGCTGAGGCCTACCTCCGGGTGCAGAATTTTCCACTGTATTGCAGACTTATTGGTGGTTCGGCTTTTATCTGTCTCTTTGACAATGTCCTCATTTCCATTCTCGATTTGTTGATTTGTAAACCAGAACAAGTTACTCACAAACATATCGTATGTTTGGGAGTAAATTGAACAGGTTTTGACATCAATACATTCCTTAAAAAAAAGGTTTATTCTATAAAAACGTTTATGAATGTTGTCTGTAATGAAGGAAGAAGATAGTGCAAATAATTAGTAACATGATTGAATAGCATTGTTATTCTTAAGAGGAATCGTTTTTTAGGGCGGCTACAAATTGTTCATGCGATTTGACTCAGAAAAATAAAATCGCCGGATTTAGGTATTGACTAACATGCAGTTTTTGCTCAAACCACGAAAATTGATATTCCCGAATAAAAGTACATTCTCACTATTTGAAATGACATTCAAAATAATTATTTCCTGTTTAACTAGAAATGTGATAAAACAAAAACAGAGCAATCGTAATAAAGGAAAGTTTTAATTTTGTTTTGAAATATTGAAGGTTAAGCATACAGATGGAGAGAGAAAACTTTTATAGAATCTCCACAATTATTGTTGATCATGGAAAGGAGTCGCTGATTTTGTTGTTTGGTAATGAACTTAACGCCTGTAACCAAACTTTGGAGGATTTTATAAACTTGAACCAGCATGAAATATATCATTTATGTTATAATAAATATACATGTTGCCAGTGTATCAATGGAAAATTACCACTAACAACTCCCGTGAGTAGAGTTTTGCATCCTGATCAATTAAACATAATACTAGACAAAACAGGACAAACACTGTCCTGTCATAATTTAAAAAGCACGGCACAATTCTGTTGTTGTCCGGCAAAAACCACACTTACTACAAAACATCTGGATTTAACACTTCTCCGTTGTCTGCTGATAAATTTTGCCTCGATCTGTCCTCCGAATAGCAACATCCGACTTGCAGTTGATGACCTTATTGGATATCGTAATAAACTGTATGGACATGCACAAGAAGCCAGATATTCAGATACTGACTATATACTTTACAAAAGTCAAATTGAAGCAGTTATTCTTTCAATTGCAAAATCGTGCAAAAAAGAAAATGAAATGAAACAGACACTGAAAGATGCTGAAGTTCGTCCATTGGATGAAACAATATGTCAACAATATCAAAATTGTTTGTTGTATGGCATTCAGCGGGACGAGGACATTACAACGGTAAGTTTTATGTTTGATAGAGATTAGATTAAACGTAATTGCACTGGTAGAAAAATTATTAACAACAATCTTCGTTAAATAAAAAATATACTGACGCAAATCAATATTTCGAAACAAATCCATCCATGTATTTCTCTTAGTTTAATCGAAGATTTAGTTTGTCAGGCCTTTTGAAAAAACAATCTTTGTGAAATAATTGGAATATACACGAAAGTTTGCTTCAAATACAGGGGCAAATATTGCTAGCATATTTAAGGCGAGAGTATTTTGACTATCAAAAACAATAACGGTACCGTCCGTTAAGGATCAACTGCGTATTTAATCATAAATGACTGTCCACTGACTTTACATTTACATGAGAGAGTTACAGTCCTTAATTTTAGATGATTTTATAATGGTATAACATGCTAGTACTGCACAACCACTGCAAACTTGATGACATCGGGGAGTTACAGTGCACTAGCATGGCTTTATAGACAAGAATACACAAATTTACCATACGACAATAACACAATGGCGGGATGTATAAGTACAGAGCCACGTCAAATATGTAACAAAGTAACATAAAAAGGCATATACACAAAGCACATAGCAAAAATGAAAGACAAGCACGAAAGTTTGTTTCAAATACAGGGGCAAATATTGCTTGCATATTTAAGGCGAGAGTATTTTGACTATCAAAAACAATAACGGTACTGTCCGTTAAGGATCAACTGCGTATTTGATCATAAATGACTGTCCACTGACATTACATTTACATGAGAGAGTTACAGTCCTTAATTTTAGATGATTTTATAATGGTATAACATGCTAGTACTGCACAACCACTGCAAACTTGATGACATCGGGGAGTTACAGTGCACTAGCATGGTTTTGCATGTCGTGCAACAGACTAACTACCTCTGAGAACTGTTATTTTTTTATATAATGTTTCCTTACATGCAGAATATTCGTGTCTCTTCTTACACGGGTCAACAGATTGATTTTGTACATTCTTACTGATGTGGATGTCTTGTTAAACATACGTTAACGAACACCAAATTTAATTGTAAAAAACTAACATACCTATTCGTGGCCTGAAATTAAACATCGGAGAGTCGTCATGAAACCAAACGACGCCAATAAAAATGTGCTCACAAAAACATTTGTAGATCAATTTCAAATATCATATTATTTTCAAACGCGTTGTATGTGTTCGTTTAATTCTTTTGCACTTAATAATATGTACAATATTTCATTATGTAAGTTTTGGTCGCGACACTTTTCAATAGCATAATCAAAGTATGTCATTTGCCTACATGTGGATTATATGTACATTATCTTATCAAAATGTGTAGCATAAATGGTAAGCAAAAGAACATAGATATAATATTACCTTACACATGAAAAAATAAAGAAATTTTTTACTTGAGAAGAAGTTAGTCCCAAAATTGTCCTCTTTCTTCGTAACTATAACTTTTCTACAGGAATTAAATTTGATAAGAGAACAATCAAGGGCCAGCAATAACAAAATTGTTCAGCATATTCTGGAATCAGAAGATAAAATCAACACCAATATTTCGTCTCATAATAGAAACATTTCAGCAAAAATGGAAGAAATACAGTTGAATATTGCCAGAAAAGATGAGATTTTATATGAAAGAGTTCATAGTAATGAGGTAAAATTTAATGAAGAAGTCCATAAACAAAAAAAGGCAGTAATGAGCTTAATAGAAAAAGAGAAAGAATTTCTACAGATAAATCATGCGGAACTTATCACACATTTACATCAGACAGAACTCAATATACACTCGAAAACAGAAGAAACAACGGAAGGTATTCTCGCAGGTGTAGAACAGACAAAACGAGAGATAACGGATAAAATTGATGATCTTAGTGGGAATCTTAAAGAAACTGTTACCGTTGGAGCATCCAAATTACGAAAACAAGGTAATATTGATATTTTGAAATTTAGTTGATACAGCCCTATATAGGTAAGATAATTTATGTAATCGTTTGTCATTCAATACTATTGAATTCAAGTATTATTATTTTAATGCTTGTAATTGCACTGATAAAAATATTGAATAATCATTGTTATATGAAAAAAAGGAGATGTGGTATGATTGCCAATGTAGCTTGCCTCTAAAAAGAGAATTTGGCAAACTAAATTTACCTAATGGTGGGTACTCAAACAAATGACATTGTATAGTTCAGTTTTTAAACATTTGACATATATCTTGACGATTCCTCTTACATTGGTGTTTCCTAGAAGCATATACAGAAATTAATTTTCTAATTTTTCTAAGTCATATATTTATAGCTGAAAACTTTAAAATTTGCATGTTTTATGTTTACAATCATGTTGATACAAGAACTGTGGATCCTCTGGAAATGTATGTTGAATATCCGTTTTTATTGTTATCGAAATAAATATATAAAATGAAATCTACGAACAGAAAGTATTGATCACGATAGAATAAAAGGAGAAGTTCTGCAGTTGAAACATGAGCAGATAAAGCTAAATCTACGATCGGATACAAATAAACACATCATAGATAACAGGAATGAAATCTAATATTTGCACTGGACGAGCCTATCGTCTACAAACTACCCATCAGTGACGCTGGAACAAAATGTTAAATGCTGATAGAAGGACGATGTTAAATAGGATTGAGGACCAATAGTTCCTTAAAGTTTTGACAAATACATCTAAGATCAGCTATTCCTGAGGTAGAAAAGCCTTATTATTTCACAAATTTCAAGTTTTATAAACAATTAACTTATAATCATGACAATATCAATGATAATTTATGTCAACTCCGAAGGACTGAATACTGGGCTGGTAATACCCCTGGGGAATAGAAACTCCTCCAGAAATTGCTCAGATGCAATTTTGGGGATTTATCTTCATCCTTTGTGAAGAATTATTACCATTTGCATGTGTTATGTTTACACAACTATTACAATGAAAACTACTTTGATGTTACAAAATTATTTTTATTGAACTTTTTGTGGTTTTCAACGACAAAATTCATTTCAATATGTGTAAAAAAAAACTCTTCAAAGGTATGCAATTGTATTAAAATATTAACGTTTATTTATAATTAGTAATCTAAATAATTCACAACTAAATTACGTATTTATGTTTGTGTTCCAGATATAAGAAAACAAAATCTAATAGGTGAGTTATAGTATGAGTTTCGATTAAACATCAAACCCGCCTGTCCAAAGTCAGGAGCCTGCAGTTCAGATAATAACATTTTCTCATTGCAAGGATTTCCATTAATAAAAACTCGAACTCTGAAATACAACAATTTAATAGATTATGGTCCTTGAAAAGTGGTCTGTACTTTTACTTCTATATAAAAAGAAACACGTTATCGTAACATGACGTTATTTGATTGTGTCATTATAATTTACTCCAAAAATATAATATTATTATATTTCCAAATTGTAACTCCGGATTACATAATTTTCGACAGGTTACATTTTCTGTGGTAGTATATTCTGATACTCAGTCAAGTCACCCATAAAAGTAAAATCAAATATATCATCGGTGTAGTTTGGGGGGAAAGATACTGTTTTCCGATGATTTTGTAGTGAAAAGAATATATTAAATCCATAAATTAAGTTACTTTTTTCACAACAATATCGTAAAGATTAGAATTCAAATGTTCATACGATAATTAAGTTCTGTTCTGAACTTATTAATGGATTTTTATTGAATTTACGACATTTGTATATCATTTCACTATTATTGTCTTTATTTCTTATGAGTATAGTGTTAAGTTGGTGCTATTAGATCATTTGGCCTGTTAAAACGTCTTCTATAGTGTTAAGTTGGTGCTATTAGATCATTTGGCCTGTTAAAACGTCTTCTATAGTGTTAAGTTGGTGCTATTAGATCATTTGGTCTGTTAAAACGTCTTCTATAGTGTTAAGTTGGTGCTATTAGATCATTTGGTCTGTTAAAACGTCCTCTATAGTGTTAAGTTGGTGCTATTAGATCATTTGGTCTGTTAAAACGTCTTCTATAGTGTTAAGTTGGTGCTATTAGATCATTTGGTCTGTTAAAACGTCTTCTATAGTGTTAAGTTGGTGCTATTAGATCATTTGGTCTGTTAAAACGTCTTCTATAGTGTTAAGTTGGTGCTATTAGATCATTTGGTCTGTTAAAACGTCTTCTATAGTGTTAAGTTGGTGCTATTAGATCATTTGGTCTGTTAAAACGTCTTCTATAGTGTTAAGTTGGTGCTATTAGATCATTTGGTCTGTTAAAACGTCTTCTATAGTGTTAAGTTGGTGCTATTAGATCATTTGGTCTGTTAAAACGTCTTCTATGGTGTTAAGTTGGTGCTATTAGATCATTTGGTCTGTTTAAACGTCTTCTATGGTGTTAAGTTGGTGCTATTAGATCATTTGGCCTGTTAAAACGTCTTCTATGGTGTTAAGTTGGTGCTATTAGATCATTTGGTCTGTTAAAACGTCTTCTATAGTGTTAAGTTGGTGCTATTAGATCATTTGGTCTGTTAAAACGTCTTCTATAGTGTTAAGTTGGTGCTATTAGATCATTTGGCCTGTTAAAACGTCTTCTATAGTGTTAAGTTGGTGCTATTAGATCATTTGGTCTGTTAAAACGTATGAGTAAAGTGTTAAGTTGGTGCTATTAGATCATTTGGCCTGTTAAAACGTATGAGTAAAGTGTTAAGTTGGTGCTATTAGATCATTTGGCCTGTTAAAACGTATGAGTAAAGTGTTAAGTTGGTGCTATTAGATCATTTGGCCTGTTAAAACGTATGAGTAAAGTGTTAAGTTGGTGCTATTAGATCATTTGGCCTGTTAAAACGTCTTCTATAGTGTTAAGTTGGGGCTATTAGATTATTTGGCCTGTTAAAACGTCTTCTATAGTGTTAAGTTGGTGCTATTAGATCATTTGGCCTGTTAAAACGTCTTCTAGTTTTGTTATTCCTTTTGTTCGTTTATCATAATAAAGAAAATACAATGTTTAATTTCAAAGTTTAAGAATACAATATTCAGTCATTTTATTATTTTTATAGATCACAGTAATGCAATAATCCAAAGTCATCGAGAAGATAAAACCTTTATCAAGCCATGTGCCTTTGAAAAGGGAAAACTGATTCTTGATAAAGAAAACCTTTTGATTCTCCTAGCTAAAGGAGGGTCAGGTAAAACTCAGCTAGCAATACACTTATCATCAATTTTCCAAGATGAAGGATACATCCCGCTTTTTTTCTCCGACAATGAAATTGTTAGATATAGAGATATGATTTCGTTATCGGACAACAATATAATTATCGTCGAAGACCTATTTGGTAGGTCTAACGTTGATTTTTTTGAAGATTATCATAGAAATATTCTGGATATTTTATTGAATTGCGTAAAGAGGTCAAAGGGTCTAAAATTAGTGTTTACAATCAGGAACGACCCAAAATGCAAAGAAAACATTTTAGAAAAGCACGAAATATTTCTTAGAAAATGTATTATGAATTTGGATTATGATAACAGACTGTTAGACAAAGAACGAATTAACATCCTTTTGAGTCATATGAAATATAATTCAATAATTCCTTGCAGCAGTCCAGTTAAGGTTAATATATGTCTTGACTTTGAACCTTTTCCTTGCTGTTCATCAGGTTGTACGGCTGACGTAATGGAGTTACCATGTGGAAAAATTCAAATATGTACCAACACAATTTATCTATGTTGTATGAGTGATACATATGTAGGATTTCCTGAAACATGTCGAATGTTTTGCAACGATGAATCACTGACATTTCTTGGTGTTGCGTATTTCCGTGATGCAAGCAAGTCCTTAGTTGATAGGATCAACGATCTTTTCACAAAAAGCTTTGAAAAATTATCATGTAAGTATCAATACAGTGTTTTGGTTTATACTGCTTTGAAATATAATTTCTTCGATAGCAATCTTCTTGGTTATCATATAGAAAAAGATGAATTGTTCAAGAGGATTTTTTCCATATTCGATGGAAAGAAATCAAAGATACGAAAATCATTAGTCAAACAAGCTATACGTAAACTTGAAGGTGGATATCTTATTGACAGCTCTAGATATAGTGAGTTCTACGAGGATTGGTGGTTTAATCCAAGAGGAAATGCCTATATGTTTAAACACCAAGCTGTTCATGAGGCTGTTCTGGTCTCATTCGGTAACGAATGTCCCGAAATGTTGATGAAACTGGATATCTGTAATCTTAATTTTATTTTACAATACATAAGACCAAGCTTGAAATCCTCCGCTTTGAATTCATCAGTTATCCATGTTGATCCTCAATTAGTGATCATTACGCTATGTCAATTTATGGAGAAAGATAAACCAATTGACTTGAAAAATGTCAAATTTAAAAGAGCGTCTGATCCATGGCATCCGCCTCCAATTGACGCCACAGATACTGAGTACAACTCTGCAGAACAGAGACAAATTAACGAAAGCGTTAAGTATGAAAGTGACAATGACGACAATATCTCACTTGATGAAAAACCTGAAGATCCTGAAAGCGACATTGATGTCTTTGAAAATGATGACTTGGAATTGGGTCGTGAATTATTCCATCTTCTTTCTCGTCGACCTTCAGAATTGATAGGGGAATATATTAGGAAATGCATTATTGAACGAAAATATGTTTCATTCGTTAAATTGTTTCTAGAAAGACTCTCTTCACTGTCGTATTCTGCAGACCAAATTAAGAATTTTTTCAATGGACTTACCAGAAGGGGCACCTGTTTGATGAATTTAAGTCATAATTCTGACATTATTCGTGATTTGGCTTTAACATATGCTGAGGTAAATGTTTTCTGTCTAATATTCAGACCCAAAAGTTCGACTATCAAACATTACAAGTTTTATCAATTAGACGATAAATCGTTTGAAGACAGACTCATTGCAATCATCGACAAAAACAAAAACTATAAAATGATAGCGGAAATTGGCAACGTTTTGTATAAACTAGAGATTGAAGATAAGAATCATGAGTTTGTAAAAAGACTATTAAAATGCATTCTTGATAAATTTAATGATACAGAAGATTCCTTCAAAATTCGCTATATAATCGACGGAATGTTTTGTAAAGGCAAGCGAACTGATGCAGTTACATGTTTTAAAGAATTCTTGCACAATAATTTATCAACACACGGAAGTATCAAAACTATAATTGGCATTTGGGAAACATTAATTACTGAAACATACAAAAGCAATGAGACGGTCGATTATACACCATTCATGGAAGTTCTGACAGAAAAGTTTAAGGCTCACATACTTACAGGTAAAGATTGGGAAATAGGTGTAGATTACAAAGTACAAACACAGGAATACGGAGAAGGCTTATTCAATCTAGGTATGCAAATTAAAGACAAACAGTTTATTGAAGAGGTTATGAAAACATTATTTGACATTCATGACATTTTTCTTCAACATTTGAGTGTATATCATTTTGTTTCACCCAACAATATTAAGTTTCTGATATATCTATATAACGGATTTACCAGCTTTCGAACACGAATAGATGATGCAAAACAAATGTGTCCATTGGGAATGGAAAAACTACATTGTTATATTAGCCGTTATAAATCTTTTCTTAAGAAGTTTAGAGAAGACATGAAACAAGCGTATCAGTCCGGTAACAACCAGGATGCTGTTGAGTTTGGTGTGACTCTAATGAACATGAACATACTTCATCCCGATACCAGTGACGATGATGACGATGATAGTGACAATAACCCTGATCAGGTTTAGGAATTTTGAATATCTCTCTTAGACAAGAAGAATAAAGGCTGAAATTCATTTTTTCTTCTTTTTAAAGTACCATCTATCTAATATATATAGATGTACTTTTCTACAATAAACTTTTGGTCAAGATTCTAAATCCTGATTTGAAACCGTACTCATTTTTTCTATTAACCTCTAGTTACTATTTTGATTTCTTGATTTTGTCACTCTCCCGGAGAACGCAAATAAATTGAATCCAAGTTTGATAAAATAAATTTATTTATTGATAGAATAATGTTAAGTTGTGTCTGGAGTATCCATTACCAGAATTATGAGCTGGACTTCATGCAAAGTCAAAACACCTCGTCATGTGAGTCAGCATTCAACACCTAGAATTCAAGGTTAGGGCTTGGATGTTCTTGATGGAAGTCTGTCTCGAAGAACATATAGAATCATTATGTTCTTATTTTCATTGTTTGTATCATTTTATTTATATTTTTCTTAATCTATTCTTTATTGTGTGATTCCATAATGTGTTACTTTATTCTACTGTTCTAAGGTATATCAACTATATATCACAAATCATTTATGTTGGCGTCTTTATTAGCTGTAATTGTATGATTGTTGGTTTATTTAGTTTATTGTACGTTTAACCCTCTTGCTGCCGAGTTTTTTTCTTGCTTTGTCGCGCCAAAAGCATCTTGACGTTTCTTATCTGTGACGTTGCAAAACTTGTGTCTCTCTGTAGAACTGCGCTTCCCCGCCGTCCTTAATTTTTCCCGCGTCAATGTAGCCGTAATTATGAAAACGATGTATAAGTAATTTTACGGAAGTTAAATATGCTCTAAGATTGTCATAAACTATGTTTTTAATACAAGATTATTTAAATATACAACTTTTTACCTTGGAATATATTTTTTTATTATCTTTCTTGTCTTGAAATAAAGTGAAAATAATATACCAATTGCTATACAGCTAGCTTTAAAGGAGACTTTGTTTTTATCTTTGGCAAGTGAAATGCATAAATGATTCTTAACCACCTATAAAATAGTAAAATATTGTTATGAGTTACAATTTATGACAAAAATAAGAAAAGACCCATCGAAACAACATCTGATAAACAAATTTAATAATACTTTTAGATATTTGGATGATATTTTGGCTCTCAATAATGACGACTTCAGTATGTATATTAATGAAATTTATCCTGTTGAACTTACTTTAAATAAAGCTAATACTAACAATGACCACTGCCCTTTTCTCGATCTTGATATATATATCACTAATGGAAAGCTGAATACTAAAATTTATGATAAAAGGGATGATTTTTCATTTCCTATCGTTAATTATCCGTTTTTAGATGGTGACGTTCCCTTGTCACCATCTTACGGTGTTTATATATCTCAACTTGTACGATTCGCTCGTGTATGTAACAATGTTTTAGATTTTAACGAGAGAAATTTATGTATTACTGAAAAATTATTACACCAGGGTTTTCGATATCACAAACTAGTCAAAACATTTACTAAATTTTATCATCGGTATAAAGACATCATTCGTAAATATAGCTCAACATGCAGACTTCTAATACGTTCAGGTATTTCACATCCAATTTTTTATGGAAATATTCTTTATAAAGCACAAAGGTGTCAGTATTCACCTCAGAAACTTACAAAACCTTTGAATAGACTTATTAAGAAAGGATATAATTACGATACTGTTGTCAAGTCATTAAAGATTGCATATTTTGGCGTTAATATTGAGTCACTGATAAGGTCTTTGCATCGGAACTAAACACATTTATTCTAAAAACAGTTATTGGCATGACACGGGTTATGTTCTTCTCATATATGTTATGATGGTATGATACTAAACCCCTAACGGGAAGGATTGTGCCTGATGTTCATATGATGAAATCATAATCTTTCAGTCAGTTTAATTGAAGTCTGGAGCTGGCATGTCAGTTAACTGCTAGTAGTCTGTTGTTATTTATGTATTATTGTCATTTTGTTTATTTTCTTTGGTTACATCTTCTGACATCAGACTCGGACTTCTCTTGAACTGAATTTTAATGTGCGTATTGTTATGCGTTTACTTTTCTACATTGGTTAGAGGTATAGGGGGAGGGTTGAGATCTCACAAACATGTTTAACCCCGCCTCATTTTTGCGCCTGTCCCAAGTCAGGAGCCTCTGGCCTTTGTTAGTCTTGTATTATTTTAATTTTAGTTTCTTGTGTACAATTTGGAAATTAGTATGGCGTTCATTATCACTGGACTAGTATATATTTGTTTAGGGGC
This sequence comes from Mytilus galloprovincialis, assembly GCA_037788925.1. Classification (NCBI taxonomy): domain Eukaryota; kingdom Metazoa; phylum Mollusca; class Bivalvia; order Mytilida; family Mytilidae; genus Mytilus; species Mytilus galloprovincialis. Next base: position 543,867 of record CM075341.1, on the reverse strand, counting down.
CAGCTGAGGGACGCCTCCGGGTGCGGGAATTTCTCGCTAAATTGAAGACCTGTTGGTGACCCTCTGCTGTTGTTTTTTATTTGGTCGGGTTGTTGTCTCTTTGACACATTCCCCATTTCCATTCTCAATTTTACTCTCGTTTTTTTATTAGGTAATTAGTATAAATACTGTAAAAAAATCTCTCAAATCATTATATAAACGGCAAAACAACGGCACTCAATGAAAATGAAAATAAAAACAAAGCGTGTACAAATTAATAAAAATAAATAAAATCTCCGAGCAGCTGTTCTATGATTCTATGAACTACTTTTTGTTGTAAAGTATCAAACGTGTCAGATTAAAATTATCATGATTTGAATCCTTGTTTCGGTAGGCGAGGAAATATTTTTTATATAAAAATTATTATCCATATTCATTTTGCTTATTTTTTAATCCTATTTATTATAATTTTGTTGACCACTGTTTGTTCAAAATTTTAGAGAATACGACTTAAAATTTTAACGAATACGAATTTGCATATATATGCATATTTCGTTATTCTATAATGTTTTGATTTTTTTCTTCCTAAGATTCCTAATGCTTAATGCTTTAAATTAAATCAAACAATCAGAAAAGAATCAAACAGAATAATACAATTGTCGATACTTTCAAATAATCTGCTTTCAAACATATGTGAATGCTATAAATCTAAATCATTTCGTTCGTTCAATATCGTACACATAGTTTTTTTATACGACCGCATATAATATTTTGAGATCGTATAATAGTATGATGTTGTCTTCGTCGTCGTCGTCATCCTAAAACACATTTGGTTTCCGGACAATAACTTTAGTATACGTGTATGGATCTCTTTGAAATTGAATAAGAAGGTTCAATATCACAAAAGGAATGTTGGGATTGATTTTTGGGGTGATGCTAGTAGTCGTATGTTGTTATTTATGTATTATTGTCATTTTGTTTATTTTCTTTTGTAACATCTTCGGACTTCTCTTGAACTGAATTTAAATGTGCGTATTGTTATGCGTTTACTTTTCTACATTGGCTAGAGGTATAGGGGAGGGTCAGGAGCCTCTGGCCTTTGTTAGTCTTGTGATTTTTAATTTTAGTTTCTTATGTATAATTCGGAGTTTAGTATGACGTCCATTATCACTGAACTAGTATATATATATATATTTAAGGGGCCAGCTGAATGACGCCTCCGGGTGCGAAGGTTTCACGCTACATTGAAGACTCATTGGTGTCCTTCGGCTGTTGTCTGCCTTATGGTCGGGTAGTTGTCGTTTTGACACATTCCCCATTTCTTTTCTCAATTTCATTTTTCTACTTTCAGAATTATAACTTGTGTATAATATGTCAATTGATCTGAAATTATACCACAATGTCAAATATCAAAGGTAGAAGGTTTGGATTCATTTAAGGGGGTTATGGTGCAAACAGTTTTGGTATTAAGGGCCAACAAGGGGCCCAAAACAAGCATTTTGTAGTTTCTGGACAATAACTTGTGTATAAGTATATGCATATCTTTACAATTGTACTACAAGGTTCCATACTACAAAGCAAAGGCTGGGAATTAGTGTAGGGGTAATTGCTCAAAGGGGGATTAAAAACGTTTGGGGCGTTCCAATTTTTTTGAAGGGGTTCAATTTTTTTTCCAAATTGATGAAAAGTTTCAGGAAGAAATCTTTAATTGCACAGTATTGCACAATACATTTGTAAGATCTTGGCATTTGTTTTGTGTCAGAAACCTATATTTTGTAAAAAAAAAATTGATCACAATCCAAATTCAGACAGTATCAAGCTTGAATATTGTGTCCAAATTTGCTCAAACTATTTAAAGTTCAACCTCAGCGGTCGTATCAGGTTGCGCTCAGCGAAGCATTTTATTTTTGTATATCTTTTTTGTGCAATGATAAGTGATTATTAATCAGTATGATTAATCGAGGCGAAAACAAATTAACAATGCCATAATAAAACACGAAAAACGAAGAAAATATGAAATATATTACATAAAACGGAACACAGAAAACTGAAGCATTTGAAACTCGAACCCTATCAGAAATCTCATGTGATCCAGGAGAAAAGGCATATCCTGCTTTACATGTGGCACCAGTCGTGTTGATGTAAACACCATCTGAATTAACACGTTTTGGTTATGTTCCGTTTATCCACAATCATTTGAGTATCCTTGAAAACTGATAAAAAAAGGAGAGAAAGATACCAGAGGGAAATTCAAACTCATAGATCGAAAACAAACTAACAACGCCATGGCTACAAAAGAAAAGACAAATAAACAAATGATAGTACAGAAGACACAAAACAGAAAACTAAAGACTTAGCTACACGAAACCCATCAAAAACTGGGGGTGGTCTCATGTGCTTCGTGAAGGTAAGCAGTTCCTGCTTCACATGTGGCACCCGTTGTATTGCTCATGTTAATATAAACCCGGTAAATGGTATAATTTGGTAGGTAGTGAACAGGGAATGGGACTGTAGGTACGACATAAGGAACATATCCGATATCATCTGTGAACCGCTCGTGATGGCGTCCGTAAAATTTACTAAGGAATGATTTCAACTTCACTACTTAGAACTCTTTGTTGAATAGCTTCCTTGTGAGTAGGATCAACAATTGATCTCAATTGATCTCAACGATTAATATATTAGTTACATTGTGAGTAGATCATATTTAGTAGCAGTTTTGTCAAATGGTAGTAAAGCATAACTCTTGATCTTCGAAACATCATAACTAAACTTTATGACATAAGAGTCTATTTCAATTTTCTAATTAAGAACTGTGTAGTAACATTCAAGCAGTGCATGCATACAGTATATGTCTCTTAGTTGATACAATATCACAGATTGTGTAATATTCAGGCAGTGCATGCCTACAGTATATGTCTCTTAGTTGATACAATATCAAAGTGATTGTGTATCAAATCATGATTTCCTTGATTGGGGTTTATTGACAACAACCAAACTATTGTATCAAGGCTATAACCATGGTTCGTTTGATTCTCTTATTAACGATTGAAATAATTCTAATTTGTCTTTTATAATCATGTTTTCCGATATTATGGTAAGGTAAAGGAAACCCATTTATATTCGGTATTTTAGAGGCGGAAAAGTGTGTTAAGGGTAGGTATGCCGTAGTTATCTCACTCATGCTACACTTTTAAAAAAAATTAATAAAAACACTGCACAATTATCATCAACATTTAACATGTGTCTTATTGTTTTCCAATAATTTCTATGAGTAGGCCAATTATTTATAATATACTCCGTCACTTCCTGTTGTCTTTTGCGAAGTAATGTTTACATTGACGACAATGATAATTTAATTTGAATTCATGAACACAATTGAAGTCGAATACGCATGGATGACTTCTAAATTAGAATGTAAGTATAAGTTATTGTTTTAATATATGTAACATTTAAACTATGGCAATAATTTAAAAGTACTTTCGTTTTAGTCAATTGTTGATTTTTTACAACCTAAAAAGACGTTGTTTGATTAACGGTTTATAGGCTTTCTGTCAAAGGAGTGTGTCCGATGACATAACTAACAGACATCTACATTCATTGAGTAGGCCCGATTATTTTGAATTATGTGTACACAGAATGAATACTAGTCATTTTTGCTTGCTTACTGTCAATGTTTTTCATGCGATTTTATATTACGGCAGATGGAGGTTAGGTTGGTAGGGTTGTGGAGGTCTATTTTAAAATGAATGCAATGTCGTGTATACAAATAATGTTTATTATGCACTACCAGAATATAACTCCTTTCGTCCTTGGTATTGATTAATGCATATATCAGAAGAGAGTCGAAATATACCAAAGAGACATTCAAACTAGTGATAAAATGTCATGCCAAAAGAAATTACTTTTGGCTTTATAAAAGACTGTAATAATAATATAAATTTATTTGGCCGAAAACATAAAATTTTTCAATCTGATTACTCTAAAGAATTCTAATGTAAAACTAGTACTTTTTAGTACTTTAAAACTAAAGGTGGAGTGAACACAAATCAAAATCAGTTAAGCGAGAATATCAAATGATCGGCCAAAGGGGAGTAACTAGAACGTTTTTGCATCTTAATTACTAGTTTTTTTTTCAGAAAAAAAAACAAACCCAAAGAACAATATACAAACCTAGCTTAGAAGACTGACGAATGAGCAATAGAAATCCCTACAAAAAACGGGGTCCTCCTATGTGCTCTGGAGGAGAAGGGGGCACCCTGCTACACATGTGACAGCCGTTAATGAGAAAACGATTTTGATGCACACTCCATATATATATATAACATGAATGTAACAGTTGAATACACATTTTAAATTGGTCGTTTACTTTTGTTAATTTAAAAAAAAACAATGCTAAGCTTTGAAGTCCCTCAGGCATAGTTTTTGATCTTTGGTGAGTTTTGCAATTATGTAAAAGTTCTGTTTCATCCTAAAGCTATGCAGCTGTTTTTGTTCTTATACATCTTGTTTTTGTTTTAATTATTTGGCTTTAATTTCATTTTAGGCAAAATATATAATATGAATTCCTCCGTTGTATCATCTTGAATTTGACTTGTAATTCGGTATTATTGGTATACTTGGTTTTTTTATTTTATACTAAATTACGTCTCATCTTTTTTTTATTTTCAGGTTGTTGATCATCATTTTTTTCATAATTTAAATGTGGATTTGTAGAATAGAGAAAAATATAAAAGGTCCAAAGACTAGGATATCATCAACGTCTTTGACAGTTCATCGTTTGACTTCAAACGTATATTTTGTAATGTTAGGAAAACGTTAAAATTGTATTATACTGCAAATTAAGACAACAAGAGTCAAATCTCATAAATATATTATATAAGTAGTTATATTTTGTACAAATTTATGTATTTATGTTGATTTACACATGTCACTATAATTAACAATTTACTTACTTACTATACAAACCGATGTAACAAAACAAAATGAGGGAATCTCATGAACTCGTAGAGTAAGCGTTTATTTCTGTACATGCATCACCCGCATTTGAATCCATCCTGGTTCAAACTGTTATTCTGTAAAACAGTTCTGTTGATAAATAAAAGTTATTTAACTCTTTTTTTCAATTTTCATTGTTTTAGGTTAAGCACACACAAGGAGAAAGAAAACTTCTACAGAATTTCAACAATAATTGTTGATCATGGAAAAGAGTCGTTGGCTTTGTTGTTAGATAATGAACTTAACTCTAAAAATCAAACACTGGAGGATTTTATCAACTTGAATCAGCATGAAATATACCATTTATGCTTTAACAGATATGCATGTTGCCAATGCATAAATGGAAAATTACCACTTACAAATAGAGTTTTGTATTCGGATCAATAAGTTATACTTCTGGACAAAACCGGTCAACAACTACCTTGTCATACTATACGGAGCACATTACAATTCTGTTGTTGTCCCGCAAAAGCCACTCTTACAACAAAGCATCTAGATTTAACACTTCTTCGTTGTTTGTTGATTAATTTTGCCTCGATCTGTTCTCCGAATAGCAACATTCGACTTGCAGTTGTTGACCTCATCGGATATCGGAATAAACTGTTTGGACATGCGCAAGAAGCCAGATATTCAGACACTGACTATTCACTATATAAAAATCAAATTAAAGCAGTCATTCTTACAATTGCAAAATCGTGCAATAAAGAAAGTGAAATGAAACAGAAACTCAAAGATGCTGAGGTGCGGCCATTGGATGAAACAATATGTCAACAATACCAAAACTGCTTATTATATGATAATCAACGGAACGAAGACATTACAAAAGTAAGTATCAGTCTTTGCAAAAGTTAGTGAAAGATAATTGCATTTGTATCCAGATTGAAAGTAACACATTATATCAAACAGTAATGCATTACGTGCAAAAACAACAAACCCAAAATTAAACAACATAGAAATAAAACCATGCAATTTCCTAGTTAAGTTATAACTATTACTAGATTTGTTTGCTACATAATATACAACAACATTAAGACATAAAAATGGCAAGTTTAATATCCACGTATATAAACAAATAAAGTATCGAATTTCATTCTGTACAGATTACATTTAAAACCAACGCCACATGCATGCATCAGTCACAATATAATTAAGAATGGAAATGCAGTATGTGTCAAAGAGACAACAACCCCACCAAAGAGCAGACAATACCCGAAGTCCACCAATGGGTCTTAAATGCAGCGGGAAACTCCCGCAAATGAAGGTGTGCTTCAGCTGTCCCCTAAACAAAAATGTATAATAGTTCAGTGTTAATGGACGTCAAACTAACGAAATATACACCAGAAACTAACATTAAAATTCATACAAGACTAACAAAGGCCAGAGGCTCCTGACTGTGGCGGGGTTAAACACATTTTTTTAAATCTCGACCCTCCCCCTATACCTCTAGCCAATGTAGAAAAATCAAACACACAACAATACGCACAGTAAAACTCAGTTCGATGTCAGAATAGGTTACAAAAAATAAATAAACAAAATGACAATCATACATAAATTGACAAAGGACTACTAGCAGATACTGATATGCTAGCTCTAAATCTCAATTAAACTCGTCGAAAAAAGACGAGCAAACCAACAGACGTTCGAACACAACATACGGTTTTAGTCGCAGGACAATTATAAGTGCATTTAAGTCAAGCCCAATTAAAACAAATATTATAAATTATTATTTGATATCCACACTCATACCAAGTTGCTTCTAAACAAATATTTATGTTGCACAACTAAAACTATTATGCTTTAGTTAATTTTTCATGCAAAAATGTATGTGTGTTTTCTACATGTATGTTTCTTTATTAAATTCGTAGTAAAAATCATATCTGATACAAAAAAGGGTAAATCTTCAACTTCTTCTACAGGAAATAAATATTCTACGAGAACAATTAACACAAAACAATGATCAAACTGTAAAGCACATTTCTGAATTTAAAAACACTATCACCACCAATATTTCGTCTCACAGTAAAACAGCTATGGAACAACTGGAAGGCATGCAATTAGATTTTGCTAAAAGGGATGATAATTTAAATGATAAAATACAAAGTAACCAGGTATCACTCATGGACGAAGTGCAGGAGCAAAACAAAGCAGTAATAGGAACAATAGAAAAAGAGAAGGGAGTCCAGCAGATGAATCATACGGAACACATTGGACATTTATTTAAGACAGAGAGCAGTATTCTATCGAAAACAGAAGAAACAACCGCGGATATTCTTACACATGTAAAACAGACAGGGCAAGAGATAATGGATAAATTTGACAACCTTAGTATTGGTATTAAAGAAACTTCTACCATTGACGCGGACAAATCAGTAATACAAGGTACTATGTCAGTGTGGAAATAATTTTCATATAGGTCAGATGATTTCATTTTAACTTTTTTTAAACAACTCAAAAAAAGGAAATCATAAAAATACTAAACTCTGAGCAAAATTTAATAAGGAAAGTTCTTTATCAAATGGCAAACTGAAAAGCTCAATTACATCAAACAAATGGATATGCATATACTCTTGTCTTGGTATAGTATGCCAAGCAAATGTATGTTCCGGTATTTTCTTAGTGATTGTGATGTAACTCACTTTAAGTGAAGACTGCATTCGGAATTGGTCACAAAGGGATTAATAGTCCTAAGTAAGAAATCTGATGCACAGTAGTTGTCGTTTGTTTATGTAATTTATACGTATTTCTCGTTTTTCTTTTTTATATAGATAAGACCGTTGTTTTTCCCGTTTAAATGGTTTTACACTAGTAATTTTGAGCCCTTTATAGCTTGTTGTTCGATGTGAGCCAAAGCTCCGTGTTGAAGGCCTTACATTGGCCTATAATGGTTTACTTTTATAAATTGTTATTTGGATGGAGAGTTGTCTCATTGGCACTCATACCACATCTTCCTATAGCTATTGAAAGCTTTTCCTCTAAAATTTCGATTCGGCTATCAAAGTTATACAATGCCTCGACATGACGAAATATGAAACAATGGCTAATTTAATAACTAAACAATTTACTACAAATAAATATAAAAGACATAAACCAACTACAACCATTTCAATACAGGCTCCCTCTTGGCTAAGGACTTAACATGTTTATGAGCGCTTAATCCTTCCTTAACCTGAGAAAGTGGTGTTTACAGATAAACTCATCATAGATACCAGGATTAAAATTTTATATTTACGCCAGACGCGCGTTTCGTCTACATAAGACTCATCGGTGACGCTCGAATCAAAAAATGTTTAAAAGGCCAAATAAAGTACGAAGTTGAAGAGCATTGAAGACCAAAAATTCCTAAAAGTTTTACCAAATACAGCTAAGGTAATCTATTCCTACGGTAGAAAAGCCTTAGTTTTTCAAATTTTTGTTAACAGTTAATTTATAATTATGAATATATCGATGATAACGCAAGTCAACACGGAAGTGCTGAGTACTGACTAAATCAGAACATAAGAATAAACTGTATAAATCATTAGCAATTGGCTTAGCTCGTACAAAAATAACTAAATTAAAACATTAGGACAAAGCACCAAAGTAAGAATGCTCGCAATTACTGAAATGTAGTTCAAACCAAATTACAACTAAATTATGTTCCTACAGATAGTAAATAGTAAACAACCAACGGAAACCCTTCATAAACAGTTTGAGAAACGCATTGTGCAAGGTCATTACTTTCTTAAATCTTAAAATTGATGTAAAAATAAAAGTAGTCTTTAAAAGATGGGCGAAAGATACCAGATGAACAGTTAACCTCATAGATCTAAAATAAACTGACAACGCCATGGCTAAAAATGAAAAAGACAAACAGAGAAATAATAGTACACATGACACAACATAAAAAACTAGACTCATCCACACAAACCCAAACAAAAACTGGGGTTGGGGTGGGGGTGTTAGTGATCTCAGGTGCTCCACATGTGGCACCCGTCAAGAATTTCTAAAGAAATGTTTATGTTTGCATGTTTTATGTTTGTATACAAGTAATGGAAATTAAAAATATAAGTATATAGTCTACCTTTTCTGTGTGTTGTATACAAGTAATGAAAATTAAAAATATAAGTATATAGTCTACCATTTCTGTGTGTTGCATTTGTGTGAACGAGACGCGCGTCTTGTGTATTAAATTTTAAGCCAGGTACCTTTTGTTGTCTATTGTTTGTGTTTCTCTGACCTACATGTTCTCCCATTCATTTGTATTGTAGTCCTGTCATGTAATGTTGTCATTTTAATGTTATATTTAACATTGCCATAAAAGTGGGAGGTTTGGCATGCCATAAAACCAGGTCAACCCAGCATTTTTTTCTTAAAATATCAAATGTCCTGTACCAAGTCAGGAAATGGCCATTTTTTATATTAAAGTTCGTTTCTGTGTATGTTACAATTTTTAAATGTTGTGTTTCTGTTGTGTCTTAGTTCTCCTCTTATATTTGATGTTTTTCCATCAGTTTTAGTTATGCATTCAAAATGAAGATAATAATAATATGGCAAAAAAAAAATATTCATTTTATTTTGTCTTACAGATTTAGGAAAGCAGAATCTTATAGGTGAGATGTATACTGCATTTTAATATATATTTTGTACAAAAAAAGAAAATAAGAAACCATTTTAGTTCAAAATATCAAGTTATAAATATATACAATGAATATTACACTGGAAATGTTCCTGACTTCCAATTGGGACACGCGGAAGAAAATATATCGGGGTTAAACTAGATAATTTGTCTTATTCAACCTTTATCATTAAGTATACACAAACTTGTTTTAACTTTTTTTGCAGATAAAATATACCTTCATTTAAATCTTTCCTACATGTTAAACTATCATTTATACATGTATATGTTTAGTATGGGCCACACAATTAAAAACTCTACTGTGGACTGTGTGACAAAAGACATTACTTAAGATGTCAATATCATCTTGATAATTAAGGGGTTACATAAATTGCTTTCCTTATTTAATAATTAAGGGGTTACATAAATTGCTTTCCTTTATAATAAATTGTTATTTGGATGGAGAGTTGTCTCATTGGCACTCATACCACATCTTCCTATAGCTATTGAAAGCTTTTCCTCTAAAATTTCGATTCGGCTATCAAAGTTATACAATGCCTCGACATGACGAAATATGAAACAATGGCTAATTTAATAACTAAACAATTTACTACAAATAAATATAAAAGACATAAACCAACTACAACCATTTCAATACAGGCTCCCTCTTGGCTAAGGACTTAACATGTTTATGAGCGCTTAATCCTTCCTTAACCTGAGAAAGTGGTGTTTACAGATAAACTCATCATAGATACCAGGATTAAAATTTTATATTTACGCCAGACGCGCGTTTCGTCTACATAAGACTCATCGGTGACGCTCGAATCAAAAAATGTTTAAAAGGCCAAATAAAGTACGAAGTTGAAGAGCATTGAAGACCAAAAATTCCTAAAAGTTTTACCAAATACAGCTAAGGTAATCTATTCCTACGGTAGAAAAGCCTTAGTTTTTCAAATTTTTGTTAACAGTTAATTTATAATTATGAATATATCGATGATAACGCAAGTCAACACGGAAGTGCTGAGTACTGACTAAATCAGAACATAAGAATAAACTGTATAAATCATTAGCAATTGGCTTAGCTCGTACAAAAATAACTAAATTAAAACATTAGGACAAAGCACCAAAGTAAGAATGCTCGCAATTACTGAAATGTAGTTCAAACCAAATTACAACTAAATTATGTTCCTACAGATAGTAAATAGTAAACAACCAACGGAAACCCTTCATAAACAGTTTGAGAAACGCATTGTGCAAGGTCATTACTTTCTTAAATCTTAAAATTGATGTAAAAATAAAAGTAGTCTTTAAAAGATGGGCGAAAGATACCAGATGAACAGTTAACCTCATAGATCTAAAATAAACTGACAACGCCATGGCTAAAAATGAAAAAGACAAACAGAGAAATAATAGTACACATGACACAACATAAAAAACTAGACTCATCCACACAAACCCAAACAAAAACTGGGGTTGGGGTGGGGGTGTTAGTGATCTCAGGTGCTCCACATGTGGCACCCGTCAAGAATTTCTAAAGAAATGTTTATGTTTGCATGTTTTATGTTTGTATACAAGTAATGGAAATTAAAAATATAAGTATATAGTCTACCTTTTCTGTGTGTTGTATACAAGTAATGAAAATTAAAAATATAAGTATATAGTCTACCATTTCTGTGTGTTGCATTTGTGTGAACGAGACGCGCGTCTTGTGTATTAAATTTTAAGCCAGGTACCTTTTGTTGTCTATTGTTTGTGTTTCTCTGACCTACATGTTCTCCCATTCATTTGTATTGTAGTCCTGTCATGTAATGTTGTCATTTTAATGTTATATTTAACATTGCCATAAAAGTGGGAGGTTTGGCATGCCATAAAACCAGGTCAACCCAGCATTTATTTCTTAAAATATCAAATGTCCTGTACCAAGTCAGGAAATGGCCATTTTTTATATTAAAGTTCGTTTCTGTGTATGTTACAATTTTTAAATGTTGTGTTTCTGTTGTGTCTTAGTTCTCCTCTTATATTTGATGTTTTTCCATCAGTTTTAGTTATGCATTCAAAATGAAGATAATAATAATATGGCAAAAAAAAAATATTCATTTTATTTTGTCTTACAGATTTAGGAAAGCAGAATCTTATAGGTGAGATGTATACTGCATTTTAATATATATTTTGTACAAAAAAAGAAAATAAGAAACCATTTTAGTTCAAAATATCAAGTTATAAATATATACAATGAATATTACACTGGAAATGTTCCTGACTTCCAATTGGGACACGCGGAAGAAAATATATCGGGGTTAAACTAGATAATTTGTCTTATTCAACCTTTATCATTAAGTATACACAAACTTGTTTTAACTTTTTTTGCAGATAAAATATACCTTCATTTAAATCTTTCCTACATGTTAAACTATCATTTATACATGTATATGTTTAATATGGGCCACACAATTAAAAACTCTACTGTGGACTGTGTGACAAAAGACATTACTTAAGATGTCAATATCATCTTGATAATTAAGGGGTTACATAAATTGCTTTCCTTATTTACGAGTTACAAATTTCCGCTTCCTAATTGTGAACTTTTCATTTCTATGTAGCAACAATCTAGCAGCGCCTGATAACCGAGTATATATCTCATTTGAGATGATATTCCAGGGCTTGTAATTACTACCATGATTTCCCTCATAGAGGAATGCTGCTAACATGAAAACTATTAAACCAAGAGATACAAGTGTTTGCGTTAACATTATCCTTCCGTAAATTTTACAAACTCCATCCCATGGTAATTGACCATAACGGATTTTCTGTTTCATAGCTGCCGACGAATATGTTCCAATTGTCGGACTTACCGAATCTTTACCCCTTTCCCTCGAAGGTGACCTACCAAATAATACGTATCACTGAGTTTTACTTAAATGAGCAAAAAATGTGGACCAGGATCGTCGACCCCTTCCGTAGTACCTAAGATCACCCCCGTTCCTGGTTGGGTCGTCCAAATACAGCTACTTTGATAAGTGAAGAAATGATATAGTCTAGTCAAAATAGATGAAAAATGTGGCCAACCTCAAAAATTTGCAACAAATTACTTTTGGTATTTTTCAATTCTAAAAGGCTTTCTTTGTACCATACTAGAAGTCTACCAAGATATCTGAGTGGGAAAATGGATTTTTGGGTGAAAAATAGCAAAATTTGACAAAAATAGTGAAAAACTGGGAAAAGCTTGTTAAACATTCATTATTGATGATAATCATTTCAAATAAAAAGTTTTACAACAGATTATACAGTGTTTATAAAATTAAATTATAAAAAAAAAGGGTTTTTTTTTTTATAAACATGAAATTTTAGGTGAAAACATCCGATTTTTGTTGGAATTTGAGATTTACAAAGCGTGAATTGATTACAAACAGGACAGCAAAAATATAAATATTGGTAAAAGAGGTTCATTTGGTAGTTCAAAAAAGACAAAACGTTTATTCTAAACATTTCAAAACTTTACAGCAATACTTAATTTGGTAAATGGTGATTTTGGGTAAAATATAGCAAAATTATCAAAAAATCGTTAAAAACTGGATAAACACCAATTTGGAATTTTAATTGTTTTTAAATCACCCCAAAAATAGAAAAATGCAAATCTTAATAGAATAATAATCAGATCAAACAAAATTCATAGTTAAACAAATTTGAAAATAGCTGATTTTGGGTTTTAAAAAGCTAAATTTGGCCCAAAATTGTCAAAAACTGGAATAAAACTAATAAAATTCATAGTTTTTCAGAAATCTATTAAGATGTTAGTGAACATTAATTTATATTCTTTATATGAAAAAGTGCAATGCTTAAATTCATACTATTTTAACAACAAGTGATGTTAAGGATGTTTGTTATCCATTTGAATGCCTTAAAAAAATTTGCGCACGGACCCCCATTTTTCTTTTTATAAATCATTTACATGCATAATTACAAGCCATTTGTAAAAGTCTTGTAAAATCTTTTTTTTTTTAATAGTTTTTTAACTGGTCAATACTAAAGCTATGAAAAGTCAAGAGAGAACATTTTCCTGCCAAAATTCTAATGGCTAATATCTCAAAAACAATCACATTGACCCCTGTATTATTTTTTGCTATTTTGATTCCTCAATTAATCCCCTATCAATATGAACTAGTATTATGGAAAGCTATTTATTTTGAAACTTTACAGCAAACTTCCTTAAGATTTGTTGACCATGCATAATGAGATGTAAACAGTTTCATTGACCAAAACTGATAATGATTTAAAAATAAATGACAAGATACATGGAAACAATTTTTTTTAAAGACTATTCCATAGTTTTCTGTATACAACATATATCTTTTCATCAGTAAAGTCAGTTTCAGCAATGGGAACAGAATTAGAACAACTCAAACCACAACATTTACCGCATCCTACTGACCACTTCTGAAGACCATTTTATCTATAGAAACATCATTTGGTGTTTCAGTTTTGCTTACAGTTGCATCTTGTAATGGTAAAACTTTTATCAGGTGCAGGAGGAAGTTCCATCATAATTGGACGAAGTTTTCCACGTGACATTTCCCAACCATAGTCTGCATGGTCTGTAGGATCTATGTCACCTTCTTCTTATATCCATTTTTGGCACCTATAATACACTCAAAGACTATGAAATTGTCCGGAATCGGATGATCCTTCTCCTGCTTTGATGGTATCTGCTTAAAGGAAGCCTTATTCATGAAAAGGCTTTTTGGAATAGGCAAAGGACTTCCATTAAAATAACTTAACCAAAAATATCAAGATCAAGGCTTCATTAAAGCAGATACCATCAAAGCAGGAGAAGAAGCGCTAACATGTTTATATGGAGGACTTCCTCTGGAAGGACTTGACATTCTTCTCTGGAGAAAATTAAAATCCATAGTAATTACTGGAAACACATTGGTTCAGGTGAAAAGTTTACCACCAACATCAGATTCAGGGCAATTTCATAGTCATATCATGAAGACATAATTTTTCAATCAGTTTAATTGAGGTTTGGAGCTGGAATGTCAGTTAACTGCTAGTAGTCTGTTGTTATTGATGTATTATTGTCATTTTATTTATTTTCTTTTGTTACATCTTCTGACATCGGACTCGGACTTCTCTTGAACTGATTTTTTTTTGTAATTTGCGTATTGTTATGCGTTTACTTTTCTACATTGGCTAGAAGTATAGGGGGAGGGTTTAGATCTCATAAACATGTTTAACCCCGTCGCAATTTTGTGCCTGTCCCAAATCAGGAGCCTTTGGCCTTTGTTAGTCTTGTATGATTTTTAATTTTAGTTTCTTGTGTATAATTCGGAGTTTAGTATGACGTCCATTATCACTGTACTAGTATACATATTTTTTAAGGGGCCAGCTGTAGATCGCCTCCGGGTGCGGGAGTTTCTCGCTACATTGAAGACCCATTGGTTGCCTTCGGCTGTTGTCTGCTCTATGGTCGGGTTGTTGTCGCTTTGACACATTCCCAATTTCCTTTCAAGTGTATTATCAGAAGAAGTTGACATACATCCTACAGACTATGGTTTGGAAATCAAAAATGGAAAACTTTATCCAATTTTGATGGAACTTCTACACACCTGATAAGCTTTTTAACATTATTAAATTCAACTTTAAACAAAGCTGTGACACCAAACCATGAGTCTGTTGAAAAAATGGTTTCTGAAAAATGTGAATAGTAGTTTCTTTTCTGTTTTTGACGATTTTTAGACAAATTTAGCTTTTTTCAGTTATTTTCAAATTTGTTTTACAATGAATTTTGTTTGATCTGATTATAATTATATCAAGATTTCCATTTTTCTATTTTGGAGTGATTCAAAATCAATTTAAACTCCAAATTGGTGTTTTTCCAGTTTTTAATGATTTTTGATTGATTTTGCTATATTTAACCAAAATCATCCTTTACACAATAAGGAATTGCTGTAAAGTTTTGAAATAATTAAAATAGAGGTATTTGTCTTTATTGAAAAATCAAATGGACTTCTTTTACCATTTTTATATTTTTCCTGTCTGTTTTGATAATCAATTCATGCTATATGAATCTCAAATTCCAACAAAAATCGGATGTTTTCACCTAAAATTTCATATTTATAAAAAAAGACACCAACTTTTGATTATTTTATTTCATAAACACTGTATAAACTGTTGCAAAACTTTTGATTTGAAATGATTATCATAAAAAATGAATGTTTAACAAGCTGTTCCCAGTTTTTCGCTATTTTTGACAAATTTTGCTATTTTTCACCCAAAAAATCCATGTTCCCACTCAGATATCTTGGTAGACTTTTAGTATGTTACAAAGAAAGCCATTTGGATTCGAAAAATACAAAAACAAATTCTGTTGCAATTTTTTTAGGTCAAATGCTATTTTGACTAGACTAATATGAATATTAATATTAATTCCAACTCTTGTAAGCAAATTTCAGTATTACGAAATTTTGCAATTTTGTCAATTTCCTTTTTTGGTTACATAGCTTCTTATGCGTTTATTTGTTTAAATATATTTTGTCGACAGTATTACTATTGTTTGTGTTTTAGTCGTCTTTAAATTATTTGTCATAACATTGTCACTTGACATAAGGGTTTTGAATGTCTGAGTGACATTTCCCGCCTCTTTTAGAAAATGAAAATACCGTATGTGGTTCATCAATTTGATCCAAACAGCTTTTATATTTTTAGATAAAATTGTGATAAACGATCTTAGTATTATAAATTTAATTGTTTGTACACAGTTGTATATGTTTTGACTTTTTGATGCTTTGGTAACTATTTAATTTGTTTTGTATCGTCACCATTGTTACAGAATTGTGCTTTCAAGATGATAAAATTATATAGAAACTGTTTGCAATAGTAAAATAAAATCCATTTTGTTTTTTTTATTATATAGATCACAGTATCGCGAGAATCCAAAGTCACCGAGAAGATGAAACATTTGTTCACACAATGGCACTTAACAAAGGAACAAAAATTTTGAAAGAAGAAAACCTCTTGGTTCTGCTAGCTAAAGGCGGGTCAGGCAAGACACAGATAGCGCTGCATTTAGCATCTATTTACAACGATGAAGGATATATTCCACTTTTCTTTTCGGGCAAAGATGTTATTCAGTATCAAGAATTAATTTCATTAAAGTATAAAAATATTGTAATTGTCGAAGATCTGTTTGGTAGGACAAATGTTGACTTCCACGAGGATGACCATAGAAATATTCTGGATAAGTTGTCAAGTTGTTTAAAGAGGTCTACGCTTTTAAAAATTGTGTTTATAATCAGAAACGACCCAAAATGCGAGGAAAATATTTTAGCTAAACATGAAATATTTCATCAAAAATGCATTCTAAATTTGGATTACAGCCTGTCAGACAAAGAACGTGTCACCATTCTTTTGAGACATATGAGACATAATTCAATAAACCCTTGTAAAAGTCGGGTTAAGACAGATGTATGTTTTCATGACTGGGATCCTTTGCCTGGTTGTACATCTGATTGTACTGCCGATGTAAAGCAGTTACCGTGCGGTAAAATCACTATATGTACCGACATAATTTATGCATGCTGTATGTGTGACACATTTCTTGGATTTCCGGAAACTTGTCGTATGTTTTGCTGTGATAAATCATTGACATTACTTGGTGTTACGTATTTCCGTAACACTAACAAGTCCTTAGTAAATAAGATCAATGATCTTTTCTCAGAAAGTTTCGAAAAATTGTCATGTCGATATGAATACTGTGTTTTAGTTTATACTGCTTTGAAATATAATTTCTTCGATGAAAATTTAATCGGATGTCGAATTGAGAATGATCAATTATTCAAGAGAATATTTTCGACGTTTGATGAAAAGGAACCAAAGATTCGAAAAACATTAGTTCAACAAGCTATACGTAAACTTCAAGGTGGATACCTAATCCACAGTTCTAGATACAATGATTTTTACCACGATTTTTGTCCTGATCCTTTAGGAAAGGCGTTTATGTTAAAACACCAGGCCGTTCATGATGCTGTTCTTGTTTCATTTGGAAACGAGAGTCCCGACATACTACTGAATCTGCGCATCTGCTCTCTCGACTTCATTTCACAATATATAAGACCAAGTTTTAAACAACCTGATCCTAATTTATCTGTCATCTATGTTGATCCTAAATTAGTGATTGATAAGCTCCTTCATTTTATTGAGATAGAAATATCAACGAAGAACGGTCGTATTGTAGGATTCTCTCATCCATGGTTTCCTAAACCAATTAAGGGTCAAGATGATGAAGACGACTCCCAAGAACAAACAAGGTCTGATGAAGGCGATCGATCTGAACTTTTTGAGTATGCTGACTTTAAACGACTACTCGATTTACAGACGGAAGAAAATGACAGCGATCAAAGTTCCGATGATTTACAAACAGAAGAAACTGACGGCGATCAAAGTACGGATGACGTCCCAAGCTGTATAATTTTAGAGGAAGAAGATCCTGATTCTGAAAAAGAAACAGATCTCAGTAGATTCGCATTTCGATGTATTCGTGGTTATTCAGAAATGGCAGGTGAATATATTCGAAAGTGCATAATTGAAAAGCGGTATGCCTCATTTGTTAAAACTTTTCTTGAAAGACTTTCTACACTTTCTCCACCACCCGATGAAATGAAGGATTTTCTCAATGGACTCACTAGAAGGGGCACTTGTATGATGAATTTAATGAATAATTCGGACATCATTCGTGATTCTGCTTTAAAATATGCTGACTATAATGTATTTTGTCTAATTTTTAGACCAAAGAGTTCGACAATCAAACAATATAATTTTTATCAGCTAGACGACGAAACACTTCAAGAAAAACTTATTTCTATAATCAACGAAAATAAGAATTATAAAATAATTGCTGAAATTGGCAATTTTTTATATAGAATTGGAGTTGAAGAAGGAAATTACATTTTTGTCGAACGATTCCTGGACAGTATTCTAGAAAGATACTGTCATTTAGTAGACCACTATAAAATTCGCTATATTGTCGACGGAATGTCGGCCAAAGGCAGGCGAAAGGACTTGGTTTCTCGTTTCATAGAATTCATGCAAACAAACTTATTAACTTTTGGAAGTATTAAGACTATAATTGGTCTCTGGCAAGTGATAAAAACTGAAATAAATAAAAATGATGAGAATAATACTCCACTAATGTCCATCCTTGAACACAAATTTAAGGATCACTTACTGTTCGGTTCAGATTTTGAAGAAGGAGTAAATGACAAAGTTCAGACACAAGAGTATGGGGTATGGGTATATAACCTAAGTATGGAAATTCAAGACAACAAATTCATTGAAGAGCTTTTGTTAAATCTTAATGATATTTACGAACTCGGTATTGGATGTTTACTTGTATGCGAATCTGCAAATATTATTCACTTTTTAGTTTATTTCTATGAAGGATTTACTAACTTTGGGGCACGAAAAAATGATGCAGAGCAAATGTTTCCTACTGGAATGGAGAAACTGTATTGTCATATAACGCGCTATAAATCCTTTTTTAAAAAGGTGAAACAATCAATAATGTATACCAATTCTGGGGGTAAATTCAATATTCCTTATTCTTATTTTTCCTTGCTTGTGAACATGGACACACGCAATACCGAGACAAAGGATAAAGTTGACAATGATGGTCATTAAGTGATTTGATACATATGGTCCGAGTTTGAGAAAATACTACTTCGTGAAAACTTCATTGGTTCAATGACATATACATCCAAGGCATAAATTAACAAACAGTTTTCTGTATATATCATAAATATTATTTTGTTGAGTGTGATAGACTGATATTTCAATAACATTAATGGCATCAATTTTACAGACAGTCGTTTATTCT
The DNA here is from genome assembly GCA_037788925.1 of Mytilus galloprovincialis. Taxonomy (NCBI): domain Eukaryota; kingdom Metazoa; phylum Mollusca; class Bivalvia; order Mytilida; family Mytilidae; genus Mytilus; species Mytilus galloprovincialis. The sequence continues at coordinate 524,425 of CM075341.1, read as the reverse complement.
AATAAGTGTTAGTCGGGCCTTTTTAGTTGCCTTGTTTTGTATAAATCACTTTATAAACCAGATAGAATGTCTTTATCAAATGTATTAATGATTAAAACTAACAAACAATAATATGCTTTATAATAACTTATATCCCATATATTCCCGTCAACCTAAAATAAGAAACTATGCATAAACAAGATGGTTTGACGGACATTCGTTTGCTTGTGGTGCTTATTGTGTCTACATGTCTTTTAAATAGTAAAACACTGTAATATAGATTTTTTGCATTACTGAAGGTAGACGTATTCAAAACTTCTACACCAAATAAGGCGATATTTAAAAAGGTTCCTCCGTTATAGTACGGCGGCTTCGTAAATAAATGTGCACATCGTGCTACAAGCATGAAATTTGACACACAGATTCATCTAGTATTACTCTGTGATTTCAGATAGGGAGGCATTTGAAAAAATTCAATATAGCAGACATTATACTTACCAGAAGTAGGTGTTTTAAAGACTGGCCTATAAATTGTATGCGTGAGAAGCACCAAAGAATGGTTCCTGCACAATATACGGATAGCAGCAATACGTTAAAACGCATTTCAATTAGTCCAAGTAATTTTTGTTTAATGTCCGCCATAATGGAATTTACCGGAAGAAAGGTTTTTGAAGACATTTTATATATATAATCTATCCAAAAGTAGTACATAACAAAAGGTTTGTACCAAATTTTACGATAGTAGCATGATTAAAACACCCTTTCACGTACTAGCCTTCGATATTTAGCTGATTCTAGTATGATGTCCGCCATTTAGGATTTTAACGGAAGTGAGACATATTTTTTAAATGCCTCTCTATTTTAATTTAAAGAGTAATAGTTAAGGAAGGTCTATGCAAAATTTCATGTTTGTAGCAGGATCTGCACAATTCTGAAATATGCTTGTAGCCGCTGCACTATTAGCATTATGTTCAATTCAACTCTAATTCAAAGATTTATTTAAAGTCGATATTCATGCAATAACCTACATAAACACAAGTTCTAGTGAGTTTTCAAATCGACTAAAAAACAAAATATAAACACATACAAAATAATGAAAAGAGCACAATTTTAAACATACTGTGCATGTTAAGAAAACATGCAAAGAGTCCAAATTGAGCAGCATTATAGCGAAATTAATTCAAACCACACCTTGTAGCTCTGACTCTCGGGAGTACTACGTCACATCTGTGTCATGTGATCTAAAAGTATTAGTTAAATAATGTAGAAAGCGTGAACCTTTTTTATTAATCCTTTCAAATGTTTCCGTTGCAACAGCTTCTTTTTTTACCAATGATGCCCCTTCGTGGTGTTATAAAAAAAGAAAAATGGTCTTATATAAAACCATTTTTAAAATATAAGACCTTATGCTTTAAGGTGGTCGAGGGGAAGGGGGTCTTAATCAAAATCAATAGATTTGTTTAATAATTTGTCAAAATGTAGTTGTTATCATGCTTTTCCTAAATATAATAAAAAGTATAAGTTACCGGTCTTTTTTCACGCTACAAATTGTGCAATTTTGTCAGATTTTGTGTATACTTCGCACAAAAAAAAATCCAATTGTGTGTGATCAAAAGAAAACGACATCTTAGAAATTGTAAGATAAAATTTGAGAAGATATCTCTTATAACATGCTTTCAGACAAGAAAAATAAAATGGAGTCATCGCACTTGTTTTTTGTTGCTACATATTAAAAGAGATAGGTAACTTCACAACACTTTCAAATATAAGTGTGATGATTTTGTATCTAAGGTTAGATTGTTTACATTGTTACAGTTCGGCAGAAGCCTTATTCTATACATTTGTATGAAAATTGAATAAACATAGAAAAGAATAAGACGTTTCGCGGGTAAATCTTGGCTCAGGTCAAACGTGAAGGGGTGTTCCAAAGGAAATTGCAATACGAAAAAGGAGACACTTTGGTAGAACATCCCTCATTCAAGAATAGTACGGCTTGTATTGGGGTATATAAGCAGGAGCGATTACTAGCTCTTGGTCATTCGTCTGATGCTACAAAGACAATGGCCATGATATGTACGGTACGTGATGATTAGAGAAAGGATATTTGAGATCGATGTCTCTTATATGAATTTATTACTAAGTGTAATAAAGAACAGGTTGGTGCCTGTTAATACTCTCTAATATATAGAATTGCATTTATGGTGTAATGCAACAAAGAACAAGGTTGGTGCCTGTTCTTTAGACTTGTTCAATTGTAGTTTGTCAAGTATGAAGTTTACCGTACAGGACAAGTATGGATCTGTGTGACCAACTTGTAGGGTACCACAATGTACCACTTAGACAAGTCGTAGCTTGAAGGGTACCAACATGTATAGGACAAGTAAGGATCTGTGTGACCAACTTGTAAGGTGCAAAATAGTTCCAAGAGAACAAGGACAAGTGTTAGTCTGTGTGACCAACTTGTAAGGATGGACGTCAAGTTGGTAACTTATTCCTTATTCCTTATTCGTTACTTATGCCCTATTCCCTATTCGTTACTTATTCCCTATTCCCTATTCGTTACCTATTCGTTTCTTATTCCCTATTCCCTATTCGTTACCTATTCGTTACTTATTCCCTATTCCCTATTCGCTACCTATTCGTTACTTATTCCCTATTCCCTATTCGTTACCTATTGCTTTATGTTCGATACTTATTTGTTTCTTATATGATTTTTATACGTTCTACCTTTTAAATGTTTTATATTCGTATGTTTGAAGATTTGGTTCTTGGTTCGAACAGGTGAAATCACCTTTTAGCGCTTGTATGAAAATGAAGATGTGGTATGATCGCCAATGAGACAACTCCCCACAATAGACCAAAATGACACAGAAATTAACAACTATAGGTCACGATACGGCCTTCAACAATAAGCAAAGCCCATACCGCATGGTCAGCTATTAAACATGTTAGCGGGGTTTATAACACGCATATTATACGTTGCACCTTTTAGAAAATGATTATCAATTGTGATCTTGTCTCTGGCGGTTACTATGTTTTTTTTTAGAGATGAAATTATCCTATTAGCGCGTATGTACCCGTTCCAGCGCTCGGTTTATACCCTGTTACTTATTCGTTACTTATTCAATTATAATACGTTTGTTATACATTGCACCTTTTAGAAAAGGATTTTCAATTGTGCTCATGTCTCTGGTGGTAACAATGTGTTCTTATTACAGTAAATGTAATGATCAAACCTTGTTCCAAATAGTACATGAATATATTGCAACCCATAGGTAAGATTAAAGAATACAACCAAAAATAACTATCGTAAATCCAACTCAATGTAAACAATGGAAACATTTATGGAAATTCCAAAGCTAGTTATATGTACTTCTCCAGTTGTTGCTAAAACAGCATTCAAAAATTTAGAATTTAGAAAGGATCCAGGGCTTCGTAAAAATGTACTTTAGTTTTGTTTGAATTTTTAAGATTAAAGATACAGTTTCGGTTAAAGGTGCAACGTATACCATGCGTATTAAAAGCGAATTAGGAATAAATAAGTAACAGGGTATTAACCGAGCGCTGGAACGAGTACACACGCGTTAATAGGGTTATTTCATCTCTAAGAACACATTGTTACCACCAGAGACATGAACACAATTGAAAAACGATTTGTTTCAAGGTGCAACGTATACCACGCGTATTAAAAGCGAATAAGGAACGAATAAGTAACAGGGTATTAACCGAGCTGGAACGGGTACACACGCGTTAATAGGGTTATTTCATCTCTAAGAACACATTGTTACCACCAGAGACATGAACACAATTGAAAAACGATTTATTTCAAGGTGCAACGTATACCACGCGTATTAAAAGCGAATAAGGAACGAATAAGTAACAGGGTATCAGTCGAGCGCTGAAACGGGTACATATGTTCTATTACGGTTATTTCACCTTTGAGAACCGAAAGTTACCACCAGAGACACAAAAACAAATTCTTTTTTTAAATGTGCAACGCATAACACACGTCTTATAAGCAAATAAGGAACGAATAAGTAACAGGATATCAGTGTAGCGGTGAAACGGGTACATATGCGCTAATAGTTTTGTTTCACATCAGAGCCTGAACACATAATTTCCGCCAGAGACATGAAAACAATTGACAATCGATTTATTTCAAGGTGAAACGTATACCACGCGTTTTAAAAGCGAATAAGGAACGAATAAGTAACAGGGTATCAGTCGAGCGCTGGAACGGGTACCTATGTTCTATTAGGGTTATTTCACCTCTAAGAACCGACAGTTACCACCAGAGACACAAAAATATTTCTTTTTTAAATTGGAACATATAACAAACGTTTTATAAGCGAATAAGGAACGAATAAGTAACAGGTTAACAGCGTAGCGCTAAAACGGGTATATAGGCGCTAATAGGGTGTTTTCCCCTCTAAGAACACATAGGTACCAGCAGAGACAAAAAAAAACAATTCAAAATCATTTTCTAAAAGGTGCAACGTATAACAAACGTATGAGACGCGAATAAGAAACGAATAAGTAACAGGGTAACAGTCGAGCGCTGAAACTGGTACATACGCGCTTATAGGGTTAAATCACCCCTTAGAACCCAAATTTACCACCAGTGACAAGAAAACAATTTAAATCCTTTTTTTAAAAGGTGCAACGTTTACCACGCGTATTAAAAGCGATTAAGGAACGAATTAAGCAACAGGGTATAAACCGAGCACTGGAACGGGTACATACGCGCTAATAGGGTTATTTCATCTCTAAGAACACATAGTTACCGCCAGAGACAAGAACACAATTGATAATCATTTTCTAAAGGTGCAACGTATAGTACGCGTGTTATGAACAAGGTATTAGTCAAGCTCCGAAACGATGTACACCCCGCTAACATGTTTTATAGCTGACCATGCGGTATGGGCTTTGCTTATTGTTGAAGGCCGTACCGTGACCTATAGTTGTTAATTTCTGTGTCATTTTGGTCTATTGTGGGGAGTTGTCTCATTGGCGACTATACCACATCTTCATTTTTAAACAAGCGCTAAAAGTGATTTCACCTCTTCGAACCAAGAACCAGATCTTCAAACATACGAATATAAAACATTTAAAAGGTAGAACGTATAAAAATCATATAAGAAACAAATAAGTATCGAACATAAAGCAACAGGATCGGTTGAGCACAAAAACATATAAATAGGTCATAAAAAGGTCATTTTACCTCAACAAATTTAGAACTATAACCAGAGATAAGAATATAAACAATTAAAAAGGGGGAAAGATATCAAAAATCGAATAAGTAACGAATAAGGAATAATGAATAAGTAACGAATAGGTAACGAATAGGTAATAAGGAATAAGTAACGAATAGGTAACGAATAGGGAATAGGGAATAAGTAACGAATAGGTAACGAATAGGGAATAGGGAACGAATAGGTAACGAATAGGGAATAGGGAATAAGTAACGAACAGGGAATAGGGAATAAGTAACGAATAAGGAATAAGGAATAAGTAACCAACTTGACGTCCATCTTGTAAGGTACATAATTATACCAGGAGGACAAGTGTGCTCCTGACCCAGGACAAAGGAGTAGGTCCGGTAAGGACCAATTTTGGCCTCAAATTTCAGGTTCATCTGACGAAAGATTTTGACCACTTTTTAAACACTTAAGTGTCTATTTCATTTGAATCAATTAGTTTATGTGAAAGATTTTAACTGATTTAGTCTTTAAAAACGATCCGATTCAAGCTCAAATGTGAAAAATCTACCAAATATGCCGAAAAATGTCAATTTTCAGATGGTTTTTGTCAAAAACGAAAGTGGCCGCATCCGTGTTCATCCTCAACCTTTATATATGTTATGTATTATCATAAAATACAACTTGCATTTTAATATTAAGGATGAACACGAATGCGGCCACTTTCGTTTTACACGAAAACCGTCCAAAAGTTAACTAAAATGCTAGAATTGTGAATATTTCAGTAATTTAGCATGACTTTATGGTGCTAGTACCCGATATATGTGCATTGTATTGTCAAAAACAGCTCATATTTATGTAGCAGGAGCATTCTACTGTCCAATGAATAACTAAAAGTTAACATTTTAACAATTTTGTAAAACTGCTATATTTTGGGGCCAAAAAGGGGTCTTACTGGACCTACTCCTTTGTAATAGTAGTACAAATATGTATGTACCAGTTGTATATATTTGAAGTAGAATCATTGTAAAATAGTTTATTAAAGATTGCAAAGAGCAGTTGTACATATTTTGGTTCATTGACGTTAATATACGGATAACGATAATTTTTTATATATTTTGTACATAGAACATTTTTGATCCAAAGTGGTAATGAACTCATTTTAAAATAGAAACAGACACGCTTACCATGTGTACACGTTACATAAGAATAACTTTATCTGAGTTATCTTCCCAACTATATAACTTGTATTGTTGTTTTTGTATTTTTTTAAACTGCTAATACAAAAACGATTATCAAAAAATATCTAGAGAAAACTTAAGGATGTACTTAGGTGAGGTTTTGGAATTCCTGTCAAATGTTCCGACTCCTTGGCGTTTTTCCATACACTACAATGTAAAATATTTTGCCCCATAACTCCCATTTATTTTTTCATATAAGACTTAATAGCTCATGAAAGGTCATTTGCCAAAATTTTAGAACCAAAATTTTAGAAGATTCTTGATTTTCTTTCTTTTGTTTTGAGACCCAAATAATACCAATGCAAATATAAGGTAAAAGTCCTTGTCAGCCTTTTCCCGCCATATTTTAAATCTCAAATATCTCGAAAAGGAGGTCCATGACCTATCAAAATTTTTAGCTTATTTTTATCCTTTACGAACGTTCTACCGGCTTATAGTATCAATTTAAAAATTCTTGATTTATTCATTTTCACCCAACCTCACCTTCACTAGTACATCCTTTTAATGATCTTCGGATATGTTATTTATGTTTGTTTCCTGTGCTTATTCCTGTCTACATTTTTCATGACCATCATGTTTAACTATATATTATACACTGTGTTTTAAGATGTAAGGTAAGTTTTAATTCAGGCTTATAGCCGTATAGGTATGATCTTATTGAAATATCTTGTAAGACTGGTTTACATAGTGTGTACATTTCTCAGTTGAACGAAAATAAATGAATACTAGAACACACCCGCGAAATCGCGGGGAAGTAGAGCGTACGTAAACTGTAAAAAAATATACTGACTGGAGAATTTCAGGAGAGATATCAAAAGTCAAAAGTACTTAGGGACTGGGCACTTTTTTTGCCCTCCCCCTATTTTCCAAATACCGATTTTTATACCTTCTGTTTTTCTGTAATGTATGAACATGCATATATACTTTAATTACTATACAGAGAATTTCAGGAGAAGTATCAAAAGTCAAAGGTACTTAGGGACTGGGCACATTTTTTTGCCCTCCCCCTATTTTCCAAATTCCGATTTTTATACCTTCTGTTTATCTGTACTCTATGAACATGCATTTATACTTTAATTACTATACAGAGAGAGGTATCAAAAGTCAAAGGTACTTACATATAACTCGTCTAAACATCAACCCAACAATGTTAGATCTGCAAATTTGCTTTCGCTTTCGCAAATTTTTGGTTCTTCCCTCGCCGGGATTCGAACCCATGCTACTGTGATATCGTGACACCAAATCGCCTGCACTGCAGCCATATATATATATATATATATATATATATATATATATATATATATACATCAGTGAACGCCATGAATAATAGTAAAGAGCCCCCCCCCCCAAGATAACCATTGGAATTTATTAGTAAATTATAACAAATACAGTTATTCATAGTAAATGTATGTATACAGAAATATATCCGCAGTGACCGCCGTTGATAGTAAACCATACATAGGCGGATCCCAAGGGGGCCGGAGGGGGGGGGGGGCGTTGAAAAATTTTTGTTGATTATATGGGGAATCACTGAAGCATGAGAGGAACTCCCACCCCCCTTTTAGGTCAGTCAGTGCCCGACTCCCTTATGAAAAGTTCTGAATCGGCCACTGTAAACTAATTGATAGTAAATAGCAAATATTATTCATTTTCGTTTTCCTCCCAAAATAACCCAAACTGAAACACGTTAAGCAAGTATGATAAATGCTAGAACTCAAAATGATAGCAGAAAGCAAATTTATATACTTTATTCATAGTCTTTGTATGTTCAAGGTACAGAAAAGGAATTTATAGTAAATTATAACAAATACAGTTATTCATAGTAAATGTATGTAAGTATGTACAGAAATATATCCGCAGTGACCGCCGTTGATTATAAACCATAGGCGGATCCCATTGGGGGCCTGGAGGTCCTGCCCCCGTTTTCGTTGAAAAAAATTGTTGATTATATGGGGAATCACTGAAGCATGAGAGGAACGCCCCCCCCCCCCTTTTAGGTCAGTCAGTGCCCCCCTGCCTTATGAAAAGTTCTGGATCCGCCACTGTAAACTAATTGATAGTAAATAGCAAATATTATTCATTTTCGTTTTCCTCCCACAATAACCCAAACTGAAACACGTTAAGCAAGGATGATACATGCTAGAACTCAAAATGACAGCAGAAAGCAAATTTATATACTTTATTCATAGTCTTTGTATGTTCAAAGTACAGAAAAATACAAACCGGAAGTCTAATCTGACTTAAAGTTTTGTCCAATGACGGGAAAATATCCGGACGCATTCTTTTTCGTTTTTATCCCAAAATAACCCCAACTGAATGATCATAAGAATGGATGACAAATGCGACTATACATGTTACCTATAGGACACAGAGGCATGATGATTAATTTATTGTGGAAGGAGGAGAAGCGACACCCAAAATGAGGTCTTCTCGTTTAATAGTATAGATATAACGTCGTCTCCGATGTCCCAGATTTCATAATCGTACTAATTCCTCTCCCCTAGGGGTTTCTTTTTTTCAATGTTAAACATTTATAAGGGGATTGATCATAATACCGTTATTAACACATCAGACCGTACTGGATACCGGAATTTAATTGGATACACCGACAAACTAGGTATTTCATATATGAGAAACAATCAATATAAGCCTTCAATTTTTCATTTATACATGTTTTGTTCAATTTAAAATTATGAGTCAAATGTATTTAACAAGGATAACTAATCTTTCATTTTTCATGTGATACCTACTTTCCAGCACGTTCTTTTTGACAGGGCCCGATATGGAGGTGTAACATCTTACTTAGTTATCCAAATTATTTTTACAATTAAAGAATTCCGCTCAAGCCGGTGTGTGACACAGTCAGTGGATTAAATATATATTTTATTATGTAATTACAAAGTCTAGAAAGATTCTAAAGTTCAAATGTTCGAATGTTCACAAACTGTCTTTAAAGTTGAATTGTTCGAATGTTCAATATCTCACACGGGCACGTGATCGTATAGTATAACTGTTCAGTCCTGATGGAGTACGTTCGGATATTAAGCACATGAGTTCCAGCCTACCCACGAGGGGGAGACCTTGGCGGAATCTCCGGTACCAATCTGTCCTAATCGAATTCTGGTCTAATCGAATCCTGTCCTTGAAGTCCATTCAGAGATCTTATATAGTCCAGTGGTCTATATACACGGTCCATAGCTGTAGGCCGGTTACGTAGTCGTCTGGTTGTGGAGTAATAAATAGTCTGTGGTTAATTGTCAAACTATGCAATTAACCCCTGACGGGTACATGTTATTTCACAGTAGACATGGTCATTTATTGGCTGCAGGTTATATGTCTATAATATTCGTACAGATCGTTATTAAGTGTCCAAAGGGTACATTTCATTGAATTGTTCGGTTATGCTGTAATTAATTCCTTTTTAATGAATTTCCTAATTAATACTCCAGTAATAATAATAATAATTAATGATATGAAACACAATTGTGTTACAGGTGCTATAGGAGTCTAAAACTTACATTGAGTTGAGAGGGTTATTTTTTTGGTTCACAAAGTTGCTCCGTGGTAAAGGCCTCATTTTGTCTTTGTAATGAAGAACAGCAATACAAGCCCTTTTTATGAGTTTTTTATGCAAATACTGGTTTCGTAGTTGGATAAGATAACTAGAGGCTCCAAAGAGCCTGTGTCGCTCACCTTGGTCTATGTGAATATTAAACAAAGGACGCAGATGGATTCATGACAAAATTGTGTTTTGGTGATGGTGATGTGTTTGTAAATCTTACTTTACTGAACATTCTTGCTGCTTACAATTATCTCTATCTATAATGAACTTGGCCCAGTAGTTTCAGAGGAGAAGATTTTTGTAAAAGATAACTAAGATTTACGAAAAATGGTTCAAAATTGACTATAAAGGGCAATAACTCCTAAAGGGGTCAACTGACCATTTCAGTCATGTTGACTTATTTGTAAATCTTACTTTGCTGAACATTATTGCTGTTTACAGTTTATCTCTATCTATAATAATATTCAAGATAATAACCAAAAACAGCAAAATTTCCTTAAAATTACCAATTCAGGGGCAGCAACCCAACAACAGGTCGTCCGATTCATCTGAAAATTTCAGGGCAGATAGATCTTGACCTGATAATCATTTTTACTTATGTCAGATTTGCTCTAAATGCTTTGATTTTTGAGTTATAAGCCAAAAACTGAATTTTACCCCTATGTTCTATTTTTAGCCGTGGCGGCCATTTTGGTTGGTTGACCGGGTCACGCCACACATTTTTTAAACTAGATACCCCAATGATGATTGTGGCCAAGTTTGGTTTAATTTGGCACAGTGGTTTCAGAGGAGAAGATTTTTGTAATAGATTACTAAGATTTACAAAAAATGGTTAAAAATTGACTATAAAGGGCAATAACTCCTAAAGGGGTCAACTGACCATTTCAGTCATGTTGACTTATTTGTAAATCTTACTTTGCTGAACATTATTGCTGTTTACAGTTTATCTCTATCTATAATAATATTCAAGATAAATAACCAAAAACAGCAAAATTTCCTTAAAATTACCAATTCAGGGGCAGCAACCCAACAACAGGTTGTCCGATTCATCTGTAAATTTCAGGGCAGATAGATCTTGACCTGATAATCATTTTTACCCCGTCAGATTTGCTCTAAATGCTTTGGTTTTTGAGTTATAAGCCAAAAACTGAATTTTACCCCTATGTTCTATTTTTAGCTGTGGCGGCCATCTTGGTTGGTTGGCCGGGTCACGCCACACATTTTTTAAACTAGATACCCCAATTGTGATTGTGGCCAAGTATGGTTTAATTTGGCCCAGTAGTTTCAGAGAAGAAGATTTTTGTAAAAGATTACTAAGATTTACGAAAAATGGTTAAAAATTGACTATAAAGGGCAATAACTCCTAAAGGGGTCAACTGACCTTTTCGGTCATGTTGACTTATTTGTAAATCTTACTTTGCTGAACATTATTGCTGTTTACAGTTTATCTCTATCTATAATAATATTCAAGATAATAACCAAAAACTGCAAAATTTCCTTAAAATTACCAATTCAGGGGCAGCAACCCAACAACAGGTCGTCCGATTCATCTGAAAATTTCAGGGCAGATAGATCTTGACCTGATAAACAATTTTACCCCATGTCAGATTTGCTCTAAATGCTTTGGTTTTTGAGTTATAAGCCAAAAACTGCATTTTACCCCTATGTTCTATTTTTAGCCATGGCGGCCATCTTGGTTGGTTGGCCGGGTCACGCCACACATTTTTTAAACTAGATACCCCAATGATGATTGTGGCCAAGTTTGGTTTAATTTGGCCCAGTAGTTTCAGAGGAGAAGATTTTTGTAAAAGTTAACGACGACGGACGACGACGACGGACGCCGGACGACGGACGACGACGACGGACGCCGGACGCAAAGTGATGGGAAAAGCTCACTTGGCCCTTCGGGCCAGGTGAGCTAAAAAGGAGTAAGATTTCAGTAATTTTGTATTTTGTATTGATTTAAGCAAATTTTGATTTATAATGAAAACTTTAAAGTTATTTTATTTTATGTTACAAAATAAAATTGAGAATGGAAATGGGGAATGTGTCAAAGAGACAACAACCCGACCATAGAAAAAACAACAGCAGAAGGTCACTAACAGGTCTTCAATGTAGCGAGACATTCCCGCACCTGGAGGCGTCCTTCAGCTGGCCCCTATAAAACAAATATATACTATTTCATTGATAATGAACGCCATACTAATTTCCGAATTGTACACACGAAACTAAAATTAAAAAAAATACAAGACTAACAAAGGCCAGAGGCTCCTGACTTGGGACAGGCGCAAAAATGCGGCGGGGTTAAACATGTTTATGAGATCTCAACCCTCCCCCTATACCTCTAGCTAATGTAGAAAGGTAAATGCATAACAATACGCACATTTAAAATTCAATTCAAGAGAAGTCCGAGTCTGATGTCAGAAGATGTAACTAAAGAAAATAAACAAAGTGACAATAATACATAAATAACAACAGACTACTAGCAGTTAACTGACATGCCAGCTCCAGACTTCAATTAAACTGATTGAAAGATTATGATTTCATCATATGAATATCAGGCACAATCCTTCCCGTTAGGGGTTTAGTATCATACCATCATAACATATATGAGAAGAACATAACCCGTGTCATGCAAACAACTGGTTTTTTAATAAATGTGTTTAGTTCCGATGCAAAGACCCTATAAGTGAATCAAAAGTTTACCACTGCAGAACAACTATTATTTTTTTTCATAAAATTTAAATTTTTGCTTTCATTATAATTGGAATCAACTCAAATGGTTAAGGTGGGTGGTATGACTTTTTTCAAATTTTCTGATCCCAAATTTGTTGAGAGAAAAAAATATAATGGTCAAACTGTTGAGAAGAAAAAATAACTATTCTGAATCCAGATTTTTCACAAACCTCATAGTGTTTAATTTGAAAAATAATAATTTGATTAATAGCATCGAAAAAAACTTTTTGGATATAAATTGTTGTCGCTTTGTGGGGAACAAAGTCATTCTCGTGTAAAAAAAAAAAACCCACACATAACCCTCTTTGAAGTTAAATGGTCAGTGAGCCCTTATGTTATATAGTATGTCTCAGCGTCATAAAACTGTAAATAAAATGTCCAGAAGTAGTATATATTTGGTTTGTAATAAGAATACAACTTCGATAATTCTCATTTTTTTTTTCTTACATTGTATTCCATGACAAAAATTAGATAAAAGCATCCTTGTGTGATTATAGAATTTGGCATGACTATTCACAGATGTTCACTTTAGACCGTTTCATAATATATTGATTCATACAAATATCAGTTCACATGGTTAATCCTAAGACCCACTATAAGGCTGGTTTTTTTTTTACAGTTTGTGTGATGTGGGCCGGGATCGGGGTTGCAGTATTTATTGTATACTCTGTAGAGTTGTCTCACCTTAGATCAGTCTAGAATCATAAACATGATAATCATGATAAAGGAACAACAATGTAGCTGTAGGAAAAACCAGGGTTTGAAAATACTTGACAAGGATTTAAATTGAAAGGTTCATATTTTGATTTAACTGTCAACAAAGTTAATTGAGTTGAAACCTATTTTATCACATGATTGTCTGACCTAAATAATTTCATTCACATGACTATGAATCTATAATTTTGTGTTCCCATGGTTTATGAATGAGAAATAGTCATTGATATTTTTATCCTCAGATAAGATATTTTTAACCTTATTAAACTTTCCAATAAAATTGATACTTTTATAACTGTGAGCCAAGTCCTGCATATTAACATTTGTTCTTGTCAATCAATACCTCAAACTTTATAGACAGTTAATCTGTAACACAGTTAATAACTAAGTGGAGTTAAGACAGACTGACAGGGTAAGACATCTACATAATTATGTAATCCAGATAATCATGATATTTACTGATGCTAGTTTTTATTCCATTTTGAGCTTTTGCATGTAAAAATGAAGATCACTAAGTCAATGAAAAAAAATAGTAATAAAAAATGAATGCTAAATTGTTAAATAATAAGAGTTTCTAACATGTCTAAAGCATCATAAATATTTGGACTACTATAAATGTATTCCTTGCTAATCTGGTCTACAGAAAGCATCACAAATATTTGGACTACTATAAATGTATTCCTTGCTAATCTGGTCTACAGAAAGCATCACAAATATTTGGACTACTATAAATGTATTCCTTGCTAATCTGGTCTACAGAAAGCATCACAAATATTTGGACTACTATAAATGTATTCCTTGCTAATCTGGTCTACAGAAAGCATCACAAATATTTGGACTACTATAAATGTATTCCTTGCTAATCTGGTCTACAGAAAGCATCACAAATATTTGGACTACTATAAATGTATTCCTTGCTAATCTGGTCTACAGAAAGCATCACAAATATTTGGACTACTATAAATGTATTCCTTGCTAATCTGGTCTACAGAAAGCATCACAAATATTTGGACTACTATAAATGTATTCCTTGCTAATCTGGTCTACAGAAAGCATCACAAATATTTGGACTACTATAAATGTATTCCTTGCTAATCTGGTCTACAGTAGGTTTTAAAGACACGAAAGATGCAGAAAGTTATCATGCATGTGTAACATAAACACTGAGAGAAAATAGAAAAACATTTTATTTGTTTTACAAATGTTTGGTGTGAGCCAAGGTTATGTGCACTTTGACCTATAATAGTTTACTTTTACGAATTGTAACCCGTATTAAGAGTTGTCTCATTAGCACTCTGTCTCATACCACATCTTCTTATATCTTTTTATAAAATCAGTATCAGTACAGATCCTGTCACCATGCTTTACTAACAAGAATCTGACACTGCTTGAAGATCTTTCATACTATTTTCCTTAAATGTATACATAACTATTAGCAAAACCAAAAAATAGAAGGAAGGTTTGTCAGATTATTTTATGCAGAATATGGACAGGATTTAAAGTTAATCATACTGAGAGTAATACTTCAAGTTCTTGAGAGAACCATATTGTTTGGTTTTTATTTTTCAGAATAAACTGCCTCCTAGATCTGACGATGTGTTTTAGAGGTCTGAGTTATTTACCGATCTTGTTGGTATTGACTTCCTTTGCCACATTTATTGTGTCTTATATCATTGCCATTGTAAGACATGATGTCTCTCCTTATTTTCCTTACATAAGGTTAGTATTTGTGTTTAAGATCTTCCATATCTCAGGGTTCTCACAAGGGCCTTTTACAATAGTGTATATTGAGCTCTAAAACACCCTGATTTGTAACATGAGGAAAAAATCAAAGAAGAAAACTAACAGTATAATTTATAACAACTTAACTAAGGTAAAAAAGACATCACAGACATGAACTAACAACAACCACTGAATTGTGTACATACATGATCCTGACTTTGGACCAGTACATTAAGGATGTGACAGGGTTAAACATGTTTATGAGTCCTCAACCCTCCACTTGGGGCAGTGGTCAAACACAAGAAAACACTGAAGAAATCAGTTTCAAAAGTCTTAACTCTAGATATATGCATGAAGCAAAACAAACAAAAAACATAAAAACATGAAACAAATTAGCAGTTATTGAAAGCTAGTTCAACCCAGTTTAAAATAATAAATCCTGTTCTGCCAGACTTAAGTATCAATCACTACAAATCTAAAGCACTGAACCAGTTAATTTCTTCATGAATTACCTCGATGCATTGGACAGTGTAACATGTTATATTTTAATTTCAGTGACACTGGTACCAAGACACCAGAGAGCTGTATTTTTATAAGAGGCACTACCTCGATGCACTGGACCATGTAACATGTTATATTTTAATTTCAGTGACACAGGTACCAAGCCACCAGAGAGCTGTATTTTTGGACAGTTCCTGAATATATCAGCTGCATTAGGTAATATTGTAAATTCAGAATTTAATTTATTCATATATTGTTGCCATTTTTGAGGAATGGACAAAAAACATTATTAATTATTGCAATTTCAAAAACATCAGCATTCATAAGATTGTATCAGATTTCAGAATGTGACTTCTTGTTTTTGTGATTATTAACCAGTCGCGTTATCTATATTGATAAAGACGTTTATAAATCTATTTATTTTTACACTGTCATACACATTGTAATCACCTAGTAGATAAAATTTGTATATATATGTTTCAGCTATTGCCACTATGTATGTTAGATATAAGCTGGTATCACAGATATCTGTTGGGGAAGATACAAAACTTGCCTGTTTAAACAAAGCTGGTCTGGTTCTTGGTATTTTCTCTGCACTGGGACTAAGTATGGTTGCTAACTTTCAGGTTTGTATATTATCTATAGTTTGATAATCTTATAAGAGTTATGGTTCTTAGTATTTCTCTTGACAAGGACTGAGTATGGTGGCTAACTTCCAGGTTTCTGTATTAACTTTAGTTTAGTTATCATTAAATTCATTGTCAAATATGGCATGGAAAAATACAAATTTCAGTCAGTTCAGCCCATCTAAAATTTGTTTACAACTAACCAATTATTAAAGAATTTGCTGTTGTTAAAAAAATAAAATTGAGCTTCTTTATTAAAAGGGCACATTTCTTATTACAAATCATTTTATTTTGATGTCTCAACTGCTCACCTGTAAAATTCTGTGAAAAGTGTTGGTGTTGATGAATTTGCTCTAGTTTACAGCCTTGTCATCTATTTACTGATGGAGAAATGTGTCTTATCAACATCATATCTAGAAAAAAATCTTCACCAAGAATGATTTTGCATAGATTGTATGATCCCTTTTAATCTTTGATTAGAATCAGAGTTGTCTTTCTTAGATCAAGGATTTGTTTAAAACTAACCTGGTAGAAGAACTAACAATTATTGCATTCCTGACTAATTAAAGTAAAGAAAATAAAGTAATTCCTTTCTTTTAATTCAATAACAAAAACTTACAGATCGTAAGTTTTCTGTTTATTATGTTTTATGAACTGCTTCTTAATTCTTTTCATTTTCCTTGTGCTGTATTTTCCTGTTAGATATTGGCCATAAATATGTTTTATGTCTTCATTTTTTAGAAATGATTTACCCGAGATTTATTTAAAAACTTAAAAAACTCCCTTAATTGTAGTAGAAACAAAAATATGATGTTGGGTTTTTGTCGGTGTATATATATGAATATCCCAAATTTCAACTTTTTTTTCACATGTGACAAATGTTGATCTAACCCATTTGACAGTTCAAGCCCAGTGTTTTCTTTAAATCATACAAATTAAACTTTATGTTACAGTAGACAAGTTTTTAGCCAACACATGTGACAGATTATAAGTCAGGATCCTTGTTTTCTTGTATGTCCTACATTTTAACCTTTATTTTACAGGAGACAAATCGTCACTGAGCTTCTAAAATGTCATATATGACTTTTTTGGCTAAAAATACTTTTTGACACCAATGGTCTGGGCGGGAGGAAATCTTTGGTATTACAAAGTAGCATACAGTTAGACCAATCAAAATGTGTGAAATAAGACATATTACAAAATTGCAAATGTCAGTTTTCTGTAAAGTTTGCTTCCAAAATGTTGTATGAAAAAATTGGCTTTGGGAAAAAAATAATTGTACATTTCTTTATTTCTGTGAAAATAATTTAAGTTCTTGGATAATCCAAAAATGTCAAAGTTTTTATTTCACTGCTATTTACAAAAATGTTCAAGTTCACATATGACATTTTGGAAGCATGCATTTTGCCAAAATTTTCAAAGCCTGTTTGTGAGATATTTTTTTCTTGAAAAATTTGTAATTTACAACATTTTAGAAGCCCAGTGACAAAATGTTGAGCCAGTACATGTGACAGATCCAGCCTTGGTCCTTAAGTTCTTGTATGTCCTCCATTTTAACCTTTATTTTACAGGAGACAAATGTTGAGCCAGTACATGTGACGGGTGCAGCCCTGGTCCTTGGTTTCTTGTATGTCCTACATTTTAACCTTTATTTTACAGGAGACAAATGTTGAGCCAGTACATGTGACGGGTGCTGCCCTGGTCCTTGGAGTTGGCGTAATTTATGCTTTTGTTCAGACATGTTTATCATACCGTATGAACCCTGACTACAATGGACTGAGGATCTGTAGAATAAGATTAGCTATCTCATGTATAGCATTAACAGCTATGATCATAAGTATCCTTCATTTGTGTGTTATGATAATTGATGTTCATATTCTTAAAAATTGTAGTTTTGTTTTGTACAATCATCGGTATCTTTTTGTTTAGTTTTAAATGCTGCATGTTTGATGTATAAAGAAAAATATGTCTTTTCGAAAGTGGTTCTTTTAGGGGTTTTTTTCTCAGTTAAAATTTGCATTTATTTTTCAATAATTACATTACATATGAAAAAGAAGATGTGGTATGATTGTCAATGAGACGAATCTCCGCAAGAGACCAAATGACACAGAAATTAACAACTATAGGTCACCAGACAGTCTTCAACAATGAGCAAAGCCCATACTGCATAATCAGCTTTAAAAGGCCCTGAAATGACAAAGTAAAACAATTCAAACTAGAAAACTAACGGCCTAGTTTATATACAAAAAAATGTATGTTTGTTTCATGTATGTTTATTTATAATATGTTATTTTGATTGGCTAGCAGCAATCTCGTGTCATTCTGAAATTAACTTTCATTTAAAAAAAAAAGCATTCAATTCTTAATACAAAGTATTTCACAGTGTTCAACAATCTTGAAGCAATACAGATATTTTTAATACCACAACTATAACTTTTTAAAATGTTTACTTGCTGTTTTGAACAAAATTAGGTCACTAGATATTGCTGTAAAACTGAACTGTTGACATTGAAAAACTAAGCTTACCGTTCTATATAAATTCCTTAACCAGTAATCAGCATTTGTCTCAGCCGCAATATCCAGAATACAAGTTCATGGACATATAGATAAAACAAAATGGAAGCCAGAAGATGGGGTAAGATTGATATTAATAAAAGGAGATGTGGGGTATACATCAGTCAGGGGCGTTACTTAAACAAGTAACTTTTTTTAGTAACTTGTATAGGTAATTTTTGTTTTAAAAAAATATAAAATTACTCAATAGAGTTATTTTAAATTTCAATAAAAGCAGGGACTAAAGTAGTTTTCATGAATTTTTACATCATTTTATATCATAAATTTAAGAATTTGTAAGATTTTAGAGGAGAATAGACATAAAGGGTTACTTTAAAAATAATGACAAAAAAGTTACTGGAATAAGTTATATTGTACATCTTTGAAAGAATTAGTAATAAAACTTATTTTAGGAACATATGTAATTGTTTTGGGTTATAAATTATAAATAACAAGTCTTAATTAATTCATAAGTTTCTATCTATTTATATCTGTCTTCCTTCAAGATTTTGAAGGAAAACAATATTTTAATAGTCCCAAGAGACCAATCTTTGACCAAGAAGCATCAATATCAAAGTCAGAAAAGCAATTAGTGTTTCAGAAGGATTACATTTTATATTTCATGGGGAAAATAACCAGAGGTCTGTAAAAATTTGTTAAAACTAGTAAAATTTGTATAATTAATCACCTATAAAAATAATATTTAGAAAAGTTACTTATATAAGTAATTTTTAAAATAGCCTTGTTTTCAACATTACTTATATAGGTAATTTTAAAAGTTACTTGTTTAAGTAATGCCCCTGACTGTACATTGATGAGACAACAACCCATATATCATCATTTTGGATATGATTTGAAGTTGTTCTATACGGAACTGAAATTTTCCATTTGTAAAACTAAAACAAAAAGGTTGTACAAACTGAAAAGTAATGGAGTTGCTTTCTTTTATAAGGACTAGATGGTCTGAGAGCATTTGTTTCCCAGTATTCCTATTGATGTAGAAATATGTTTGAATCAGAGCTTATTATGCATAGCACTCAGAGGTGACTATACTATAACATCTGACAACATTTATCTTACAAAGTAATACATAGCTATATGCAAGTCAGGAGCCTCTGTTCTTTGTTAGACTTGTATGTTTTTTAGTCCCCTATCGATGGAAATTTATCCCTTTCCGAAACCCATTGTATAAAAAAATTTAATCAATGTGTGGTTTCCAGTGATCTCAAAAGATCATTGGATTATTTTAAGGGTCATAACCTCTTTAGCTAACTGGATGAATCAAAATATGCTAACAGGTGCTAATGAAATTGACAACTTCATGGAATGCGAAAGGCACTCGAAGGGGATTTTCGTTTAACAAAAACGAAAAATAATTTTTTAATCATTAGAGAAACAGATTTTTACATAGTTACTCATGGATTATCGGATTTATCCAATCTCCATAGTTAAATTATAAATTTTATAGTCCTCGGACTTTAAAATTGATAATTTAACTATCTCGATTGGATAAATCCAATAATCCATGAGTAACTATGTAAAAATCTGTATCAATGTAAGAATCTATATTTATCATTACAATTTACAGGTCAAGTTCAATTTTCACGAAATTAGCTTTTCTTCTTGTTTAGTTCAAGCCCTTTCCCTAGAATTAAATTTTTGTGACAATATACATGTACTGATTAATTACTAGATTTTTTTTCAAAGGGAAATAGCTCCTTTTTAACCAATATTTTAAAGACATTGAATTAATGATAAATGACATTTTGGGTTTGTTCCCTTTTCTTTGGTAAATTGTTTGAAGAATTTAGTGGTAGGTTTGTTTGTTATTCTGTATAAACTAATTTTTTTAATGTTATATTTTTAAATCTCTTTTGGATGAAGTGAACTTTTTTATATAGATAATAATCTATATTTCATTTTAGGAATAATTCAATGAAGCCATAGTTTGTTTGAAATTTACACATGGCCTGAGCCATGATATTGTAATTTTATCCTCATTGTCAGCGAGGGATATAATTAACAAATATCATTGCCCAAGCCATGTGTAAATTCACTAAAATAATCAGTTTATTCACACTTGTTTAACTTTTTGTCATTCTTGAAGATATTGATTTGATGAATAGTATGCAGTTTTATCATGACAATTTACAGATCACGTTGAAATTTTGTTCCAGTCTGATGATTTTGTGCAGAGTTATGGTCTTTGGACATAAAAATCAGTTTTCAACACTTTTTTCCTCATGCCTGAAGATATTGACTTGATATTTTTATGTAGTTACATACTCCTACACAAGTTATAGATCAAGTTAGAATTTCCTTCAATTAAAATATTTTTTTAACGGGTAGGGGACTATGTATTGCCATGCAATACTCTCAGAATGCTTGTAACTTTTCATTTATAAGGAATTCAAAATGTAATAGTTATTATGGAGGATGAATTTGATTTTAAGCTTTGGCCTATCTGTTATCAAATGAAGTCCCAATTTTAAATTAACCGTTTTCTATCGGTTTTGTTCATTTTTGCTTGGACGTACGTTAACCATGCCATATAATCTTGACCTATATTTCAGGGATTTACAGCCCACATAATCAGTACTATATCAGAATGGGTGACAGCCGTTACATTTCTCCTCTTTTTCTTCACATTTGTCAGAGACTTCCAGAAAGTAAAGCTAGGAATAGTAGCCACAGTTCTAGTCCGACATTTAGATGTAGAACCTACGGAAGATATCAGTGAACGTGTGGATGAGAGAAGACCACTCTTATCTTGATAGACAGTAGTGGTAGAAGTACTGTGACTTATTTGTGATAAAGTGCCATGCTTTACAGGCTTCAGTGAAAACCAAACATACCCTGTTCATGTCAGTAATGAGTTTTATAGAACTATGACGTTAAGTCTTTGATCTACTAGAAATTAAGAATGTGTGTCATTATGCAGCTTTATGACAGTTATAAACTTTCATGCATTCCTTTGTGTGTGTTTATAAATGTCATTAATGAAGAGGTGTCTCAAACTCTACCTCTCTAAGAGATAGCTTCATATAGTTTTATTTTCTTGCTTGCATCTAAAGTCACAGAATATGAGGCAGTGATTACAATCTTGAGTGGACACTTCATAAACTATTTGTATAAATCTTATGTTTTAAAAGGTTTATAAAAACTGGACTCTCCATACCTTATATATAGATTAAATTGAGAATGGAAATGTTTATTTGTTTCAGTCTGTGGTACATTAAGTGTCCTTGACCTCATTTTCATGGTTCATTGGTCAATGTTAAAGGTGGTTTTATCTGTTTCTCAGATAAGCAATAGATAAGCTTTATTTGGTGTATGGTATGAGTATAATATGTACACTTCTGTCTGGTAGCTTTCATGTGAGCTTGACCTTTTTTCATGGTTCATTGAACTATGTTAAGTTTTTGATGTTTGGTTTATTTCTCAGATACTATAATCTGACCTTGACCTTTATTGGCCAAAGTTTTGCAAGGTTTTGTAAGTTTATTAGTTATTATTTATAAGCAAAACTTTATTTTGTGTATGAAATGATTGTAAGGTGTATGCGATTCCATGAATAAGAACCTTTTTATAGGATAAGTTTTATTCCCATACAAATGGCATTATGGTTAATTTGTTTTTGTCTATAGTACATGAAAGGAGACATATCTCATTATAAACTGTTAAAACGTGTATGATCTATCCTGGTGTTTGATACAGATTATGTCCTCTTGGTTTTATCAAGTTTTTATTGATTGTATCATATGTATCTATGTTTAGTTTGTAATACCTGTGATTTACATCATTGTTGGTGCATTATATGATTATTGCAATCTTTTACTGATGTTTTTCTTGTTTTATTGAATAGCAATGCTAGTCTTTTTAAGAGTGCATTTTCTTGTGTTATTATCGAATGTCGGTGGTTTTCTCCGATCACTCTGGCTTCCTCCACCAATAAAAATTGACCGCCACGAAATAGCCTAAATGTGGTGCTTAAAAGTGGCGTTAAAACACCAGAAATCAAATCAAATCTTGTGTTATTAAATTGTAATGGAAATCCTATAGGTCTTCTATGCTCTGATCTCTTTTTAAACTGCCCTTGCTAGAAGGTCGAAAACTTGACCATGTTCAATATGTATATTACTTTATCAATCACATCATGCACATGCAGGAAACAGATTGTCACAATGTAAGAAAGTAATAATGTGAATTATTGTAGGTGATTTAAAGCATAAGTCTGCTTTAATATTATATCTTAATCATGATTAAGTATGTCCTCTTATAGGTATGATTATGTTTTGTCTTGTATAATCATGATTTTGACTTCCTCTTACAATTATGATAACATCATGATCATGATTATGCTTTATCTTTATAATCATGATTTTGTGTTCCTCTTATTATTATGATTATGCTTTATTTTGCATAAGCGTGATTTTTGTTAAATTGTTGAATAAAGATCGTTTTATCTATTTTATTTTCATATTATGCATGTCTTTAGCATTGATAACCAATCAATTGTCCAGTTTTATTTTAATCAGAATAATATCTCATTTTGTCTTTCAGTTATTAAATCATTATCTGGTTTGTTACACGAATTTAATTCATTTTACATACGAAGTTATTCTTTATATGTATATATGATTTTATTAAAAATTAGATATGCATTTTACCTGATTATATTTTATTGCCATCAAATATCAAATTGGAATCTTCATTTTTTTTAAATAGTCACTTACATAATAATCTCGGTACCCCCTGATATTTAAAAGGTTTAAGGAACATTTCAATATGCAGTTATATTCCTGATAACAAAATGGTGGTCAAGTTTGATATTGATGATTTTCTTTTTTGCTGTTACTGTCAAAGTAATGATCAACAATAGATTGGGAAATAGGCATCGAATGTGGCAGTGCAAAAACTCAGTATGCTGCTATTTTGACAGCTCATTCCTTTTTATAGTAAATATGATGTGCAGTTTCACCACTGTCCAAGGCTAGGGGAGGGAGGATTGTGCACCCACCAACAAATTTAGCCCCACAACATTTTATGTGTGTACCAGCATGTCCCAACTCCAAGGCTAGAGAAGGGAGGATTGTGCACCCACAAACAAACTTAGCCCCACAACATTATATGTGTGTACCATCATGTCCCAACTCCAAGGCTAGAGAAGGGAGGATTGTGCACCCACAAACAAACTTAGCCCACAACATTATATGTGTGTACCATCATGTCCCAACTCAAAAGGCTAGAGAAGGGAGGATTGTGCACCCACAAACAAACTTAGCCCCACAACATTATATGTGTGTACCATCATGTCCCAACTCAAAGGCTAGAGAAGGGAGGATTGTGCACCCACAAACAAACTTATCCCACAACATTATATGTGTGAACCATCATGTCCCAACTCCAAGGCTAGAGAAGGGAGGATTGTGCACCCACAAACAAACTTAGCCCACAACATTATATGTGTGTACCATCATGTCCCAACTCCAAGGCTAGAGAAGGGAGGATTGTGCACCCACAAACAAACTTATCCCACAACATTTTATGTGTGTACCATCATGTCCCAACTCCAAGGCTAGAGAAGGGAGGATTGTGCACCCACAACATTTTATGTGTGTACCATCATGTCCCAACTCCAAGACAAGATTATGTAATTTAGTGGTTGCTGTTTGTTTCTGTTCTTCGTTTGTTGCTTTGTGTTTAAACAAGGCTGTTTGATTTCTCATTTAAATTGTTTTATATTAGTTTTATTGGGGCCTTTTATAGCTTGCTATGCAGTATGGGTTTTGTTCATTGTTGAAGGAAGTATGGTGACCTAAATTTTCTAAATCATGTCAGTGTTTACACATAACCTTTAAAGTATACTCTGTATTTCAACAATTGTGAATTGGATGAAGAGTTGTATCATTTGCACTCATACCACATCTTCTTATATCTACAGAATGTGGTATGAACACCAAATAACCATTTCAATGAAGACACTAAAGATACAATACAATCACCGCAAACACAACCATGATGTACACAAGTGACATTTCCCTATAGATGTCTGTTTGTTTTGCTCACACATTGTTTTCAGCATAACTGAATTGCATCCTACTGTCATACAAGTGAGAGGTTTAGATAGCTATAAAACCAGGTTTAACTCACTATTTTCTTTATAAGGAAATGTTTGTACCAAGTCAAGAATATGACAGGTGTTTACCATTCGTTTGATGTGTTTATGGTTTGGTTTTGCCATCTGATAGACAATTTCCTTTTTGATTTTTTTTTAAAGTTCGTTATTTTTGATATTTACGTTTTAGCTCACCATTCCGAAGGAACTGTGAGCTTTTGTCATCACTTGACTCTGACGTTGTCCGTCTGGTGTATATGAAAAAAGAAGATGTGGTATGATTTCCAATGAGACATCTCTCCACAAGAGACCAAATGC
This sequence comes from Mytilus galloprovincialis, assembly GCA_037788925.1. Classification (NCBI taxonomy): domain Eukaryota; kingdom Metazoa; phylum Mollusca; class Bivalvia; order Mytilida; family Mytilidae; genus Mytilus; species Mytilus galloprovincialis. The sequence goes on along the minus strand of CM075341.1, from coordinate 499,157 downwards.
CACAGAAATTAACAACTATAGGTCAACGTACAGCCTTCAAAAATTAGCAAAGCCCATACCGTATAGACAGCTATAAACTATTTCAAACATCTTCTCTGAAATTACTGAACCAATTCCAACCAAACTTAAGCTGAATGATCCTAGAATAAAGTTTGTGTTTTATTTTCTGTTTCGTCAAAAAAAACATGGCCACCATTGCTAACAATATAAGATAGGGGTAAAATGCAGCTTTTGGCTTATATATATCTCAAAAATCAAAGCATTTATAGCAAATCTGACATGGGATAAAAGTGCTCATTAGGTGGAGTTCTATCAGCTTTGAAATTTTCAGATGAATCTAATAACCCATTGCATGGTTGCTTCCACTAAATTGGTAATTTAAAGGAAATTTTGCAGTTTTTGCTTATTATCTTGAATATTAATATAATGGTAAAGACAAACTGTAAAACATCAAATATTTTCATCTACAAATATGACCGAAATTGTCAATTGTCCTCTTAAGGAGTTATTGCCCTTTAAAGACAATTTTTCACAATTTGTTCATCTATAAAAAAAAAAAGATGTGGTATGATTGCCAATGAGACAACTATCCACAAGAAGAAACCAAATGACATAGCAATTAACAACCATGGGTCACCGTACGGCCTTCAACAATGAGCAAAGTCCATACATACCGCATAGTCAGCTATATAAGGCCTCGAAATGACAAATGTAAAACAATTCCAACAAGAAAACTAATGGCCTAATCTATGTACAAAAAAATGAACGAAAAACAAATATGTAACACATCAACAAACTTCAACCACTGAATTACAGGCTCCTGAATTGAGACAGGCACATACATACAGAAGGTGGTGGGGTTAAACATGTTAGAGGCATCCCCCTAACCTGGAACAGTGGTGTAACAGTACAACATAAGAACGAAATATAAAAATGTTCATCTAGTTTGCTTACTTTAAAAAAATTTCTCCTTTGATACTGCTGAATCAATTTTCAACCAAATTGGACTGAATAAGTTTCAGAGTTGCTAGTATAAATTTTGTATTTTATTTTCTTGTACATCAAGAAACATAGCCACTATGGCTAAAATTGAACTTAGGGGTAAAATGCATTTTTTTTTTTTTGCTTTTAAAAAAAATATGACAGATACAAAGAACATTTTTAAATGGAATTTCTAAGCCACTCATTAATATATATTGAAAAGCAAACATAATCATTGGTGAAAGATTTAAGTAAAAATTACAGGTTTCTGTTTATGATCCCAACATGACAAACAAAACATTTAAGGATGTTTGCTTGTCATGTTTTGGATTTTTTGTAAGATTATCGGAATCCTCTGGTTTTATCCATTTGAATAATTTTGCCCATGGACCCCCATTTTTCTTTTTATAAATCTTTTACATGTATAATTAAAAGCCATTTGTAAAAGTCTTATAAAATCTTATTTATTTTTTAATAGTATTTGAGAACTTTAACTGGTCAATGATAAATCTATGAAAAATCAAGAGAGAACATTTTCCCGCCAAAATTTCAATGGCTAATATCTCGAAAACAAGCACATTGACACCTTTTTTTAAGGTCTTTCCTTTTACTAAAGGGAAAGACCTTACTGTATTTCTTCTGATTATTATTCTTCTTGTTCCGCCAAACTTTGACAAAATTTCCCTCCGTAACCGTAAACCATGTCGCTTTCATGTTCACACTTTGTATTGGTGTCATGAATACCTATCCGGAACTCACCCTGTGAGTCGAAATATTTTGTCGGTTCGGAGTAATCCCTCCGAAACCCAAAAACCTTGTTATCGTTCCAACACCGTAACCGTAATAGGTAGAAAAAAAATGAAGGGTGAAATTTGTTCAGGACCAGACCCGGGTTCTTCGTTACATTTGGATCGAAAAGATTCAACGACTCATTGGTAGAGTTATGCCCTATGAAAATTAACCGGTGTCGGTTGGCCACCAAAACTCAGAAACCGTAAGTCGTAGACACATAGGATCTTCACCAATCATCATCATTTCATGTATCTTTAAAAAATATCTCAAGGTCAAATTTGTATGTTGACCTTGACCTCTGACCTAACAGCTTGTTATGGGATAATCTCAGAAACCATTATACTTACAGAAGTTTTAAATGGTGGAAAATGTTTGGGTCATTATGGCGCAACTTTGTTACATTTTGATCAAAGAGATTTGACCTTTCTATAAGGGGCATAACCCCTGTTTTAGGTTTTTGAAAAGACAAAATCAGCTTTTACTATATAACCAAAGGTCCTAGACCCTTGGGGTCTTCAGTAATGGCATTGGGGACCAATGACCTTGACAAAGGTCAAAAGGTCAAAGGTCAAGGTCATGTCCCAGATAGCGAATTAGTGTTTTTAACCTTATTTAAAGGATTTTTAGTGTGTTTTCGAGCTTTTTAAGGTTGACCTTGACCTTTTCAATACATTCTACGTCTGTTGGAACATGTATTTTACATTTACTGTAAGTTGTAGCCACCTAGGATCATCACCAATGATCATCAATTCACATGAACATGAAAATTGACCTAAGGTCAAAGGTCAAGGTCATGACCTAGATTTTGACCTTAGCTTGTTATCGGATTTACTAAATAACCGTAAAAGATGGCTGATAAAATGTAACGGAGAAAATATGTGTCTTGTCGAGATCTACATTTGTTATGTTGGGTTGAAAATCATTGGACCAACTGTTATGGAACTAGGGCACCAAAACTGTTTTTGGGGTCCGAAATGATGATTGTTTGCTTATAACTCAAAAGTGGTTACAGATAGAAAGAAACTTTGAATTGCAAAAATGATCAGCATAATAAGATCTACAAAGTTAGGTCATGGTCAGAGGTCAAGTCCCTAGCAACGACATAAAACACCATAGCAACCATATATTTTTGAACTTAGAAGGCTATGAATAATATAAATATGACATTTTTAATACTGGAAATGACATTTTTGTCCCTAGCAACGACAAGTCCTTAGCAATCACTTATTTTTTTAACTTTAAAAACTATGAATAGTACATATGACATTTTTAATAACTTATTTTAATATATTTATCCTTAGGAATGATTTTTGCCCTAAGCAACCACTTATGAACATAAAAGTCCTTAGAAACCATATATTTTTTAACTAAGAAGGCAATTAATAAAAGAAAAAAGGAAAGACCATTCAATTGTTCATGAACAATTGACTTTTTAATTTTTTTTCTTTTTTTTTTATTCCTCAATTCATCCCCTATCAATATATACTAGTTTTATGAAAAGTTATTTATTTTGAAACTGAGCATCGAACTTCCTTAAAGCCTGATTGTGGTACCCCTCCGTTTATAGATATAGGAAGATGTGGTGTGAGTGCCAATGAGACAACTCTCCATCCAAATAACAATTTATAAAAATAAACCATGATAGGTCAAAGTACGGCCTTCAACACGGAGCCTTGGCTCACACCGAACAATAAGCTATAAAGGGCCCCACAATTACTAGTGTAAAACCATTCAAACGGGAAAACCAACGGTCTTATCTATATAAAAAACGATGGATGTAATAATTCTAACGTCAAACATACATGTATATATATATATACACGTATTTGTTCGATCCCTTGTTGTCTGGTATCTATCTATTATACACCGCCTTTACTTAACATATTTAGCTAAATCATTCTAGTTGTATAACGAAATCAGAGATCTACGTTTTAATTAAATTGTATTATATGTATATATAAAAATTATATATAGTATAACGAAGTCAGAAAATCTATATTTAAATTAGATTGATCTTTTCTGTCAGTGATGTTTCTTGATCTTAGAGGTATTGTGTCAAAGTTTGATAATAATAAATGAAGTTTTACATGTTTGTCCTGTCACAAACAAGTGTAAAAATTGTTTCGTGCTGGATATAGTCTTTTTTATTCCGCCGATGACAACAGAATCTTACATTTATACGTAATATTTATTAACATGAATGTCGTAGAGTCGACGAGAAAATGGAAAGAAAATACATTAAATAACATTCTCCACAACTTTTATTACTTATTATAACTATACAAATAAAGTGTTAATAAATGCACATTTAAGCATATTTTTAAGTTTTTAAAACTAATTGCAATTGTATTATGTAAATATGTAAAAACGAACAATTTTGCATTATTTCAGATCTCATTCATATTCAAAGAATCCAGAAACTTATACAAATTTATGTACTGATATGTGTGAAATATCGCTCTGTATAAGACTGGTGTTAATATTCAAAAATAAACACATAAACCTGCATATGATGCTTGTTTACTATATGTTAATCGCGTTATCATTTAAAAAATTATAATACAATTACCAAACTGTATGTGTAAACAAATTATCTCTAGCAATACATGAGGATTTACCCCCCCCCCCCCTTCCCAAAGATTTTTTTTAAATGTATTTTGCGAAAGTCAAATAGATCCGAGAAACTAAACGGAAAAAAATGAATATCGAATTGGTTTGATTTTTTAGGGTGGGCGGTTCATTTTGCTTCAAGCCATAATGTAAATATAAAAAGATGTGGTTTAATTGCCGTTGAGACAGCTCTTCACTATAGACACCAAATGACGTAGAAGTTAACAATTATAAAGTCACCGTACGGCATTCAATAATAAGCAAAACCCATACCCAAACCTCACCGAAATGACAAATAAAATTAAAATGGAAATAGCAAAGAGACAACAACTTAAACAAAGAGCAGATAACAGCCGAAGGCCACCAATGGGTCTTCAACGCAGCGAAAAAAATCCTGCACCCGGAGATGGATCTCAGCTGGTCCCTAAATAAAAATGTGTACATAGACGTCATACTAAGCTGAAAAACATATTAATGAACTAAAATTTAAAAACATACAAGACTAACAAAGGCCAGATGCTCCTGACTTAGGACAGGCGCAAAAATGCGCCGGGTTTAAATATGTTTTGTGAGATCTAAACCCTCCCCCTATACCTCTAACCAATGTAGAATAAAGAAACACAAAACGATACGCACAGTAAATTTCAGTTGAAAAGAAGTATGCATGTCTCTTTCTGGTTTTATTGTTCTGTATCGCTGTCACATTAACGTATTCCCTGCGTCTCCTATTCTGAATTGTCATTACACCGCGTCTACTGTTCTGTGTTGCTGTCACATTAACGTATACCCTGCGTCTCCTATTCTTAATTGTCATTACACTGCGTCTACTGTTCTGTATTGTCTTGTTGTCAAATACCTCGCGTCTCAGTCCTGTTATGTGTTGTCTTGTTGTCATATACCTCGCGTCTCCTGTTCTGTGTTGTCTTGTTGTCATATACCTCGCGTCTCCTGTTCTGTGTTGTCTTGTTGTCATATACCTCGCGTCTCCTATTCAATTCTAGTTAGCTGTCTAGTTGTCAATGTCCCTCGTGTCCTGTTCTGTGCTGATGTGTCGTTGTCATATTCCCTGTGTCTCCTGTTCTGATTAACCTCCCAAGGCCGTCTCTAGATATATATCTCACTAATGAATTGTGAATATTCAATAATATTATGTATAATTTAGTGTTGTTAGGATGTTGTCTCGATCCATTATTATTTCCATTTATTTTGGCTCTTCGTAGTAATATTTGCTGTTGTATTTTTTGTTTTTATTTTTTAGTGAAGCTGACGTTGAGGGGCACCACGTACACTTTGTTATAAATTATTCATGAGAATATTATTTACCAGTATATACCTAGAGAATATGTCATTTGGTTTTTCGTGTTTTGACCAAAGCCAAAGAGGTAGATAAAACACCACCAAAGACTAAAACACATCTGTTAGACGAAAATCAAAAAACGTAATAAACCATTTAGAAAATAAAGATAGAAAAAATAATTTAGTGTTAATTGAAAAAAGATATTAAGGAAATAAAATCGTGACCATGATCAGCCCTTAGACATAAGATATTATGTAATGCACAAGTTAATATGTAGCTTCATTAGATTACCAGCGGGAAATCCCCCTTCATCACGCTGGGAACATGGTCGTCTGCTGAGTTCTATAGCGACATTATTCCGATAAAAATGAAAATTTGTTATTAACAGATGATTAAATATAATTATAGGCACTGTTTGAAACATTAGTATATATTACAGAATGAATTTTTGATTCAATGTTTAATGGCCATGTGGTGAACGTGCGGAGATATTCTGATTCTGTAAGATTTCTCTTAACGATGTATAAAGTAAAGAGAGTTTATAGCAGATATCTTAATTCTTCGAGAAAGTTTTTGCTTATGATCAAAATCGAAAATATGCTACCAATATAGTTTCCCGGAAGAAGAGAGTAAAAATGACATTTGACACTGAAGTTCAGATGTCAATGCATGTCCGTGTACCAGTTGACCTCTGACCTTGTTTTCTGGTAGTCGGTGCATGCTATGTTTGTAATTTGTCCAGAGAATATATTTGAATACAAAACTTGCAATTTGTTATATAGAGAAAATATCGTATGGCTGCACAATTTGTTTTGTTGCATTATCGTGCTATTTGTGGTTTGGTGTTCTTCGGGTTTATATATTTAGGATTTTCTCTATTATTTTGTCGAGCGCCTAGGTGGTTGTTGTTGGTTCTTGTGTGTGTGTCATACTTGTATTTCTTTTTTTTCTTTTTTTTTATTTATAAATTGTTTTTTTGTTAAAAATATGCTGCTATTTTCTCAATTGAATTATTTCATATTTTTCATGTCGGGGTCTCTTATAGTTGAAGGCCGGTCAGTTGACAATAATTGCTTACATCCACTTCATATATCTTTTGTTTTTACCCTAGTGGATAGTAACTGTTGTCTTATTAACTAGCAATCATGCCACATCTCTTTATTTTATATTGACAATGCCATGGCAAAAAAACAACGACAAACGACAAAAGACAAGCAACAGTATACAAAACCAAGATAGAAAACTAAAGAGTTAGCAACACCCCCCACAAAAAACCAGGGGAGTGGTGTTCTCGAATTAAGCTAACTTAGGATTAGGACATGTCTTTATCCTAAGTCGTGTTCTCGAAGCTCTTTTAAATTCGGATATATCTTCGGATATATCTTATATTAGGCAGGATATATGGTAAATTGAGAAGAAGGTTAAAAATTGGTCTACAGGGCAGGAGGTATGGTCTATTGAGCAGGAGGTTTTAAACTTGTCCATTGGACAGGAGGACAGGAGGTATACAATTGGTACATAGGGAAGGCGGGTTTTTTTTCGGATTATATTTTGACGGTACATAGATATATATATTTATGTTGTATAGCACACATCGATACCAAACAATCTACTTACTTTCTTACACATTAATGTTGTAATGTTGTATAACGAGTCAAGATTGTTTCATTCTAAAAAAAAATAATACTTTGTCCTTGTAACACATTTTATCAAACTTCTCAGTTATGTTTTCATATATAAAATGTTTCACGGATTTATTTGAACATGGTTAAAATCCTTTTTTCAAAAAGTATTCATTTCAAAACAGCCAATACTCTTACGTTTGTGTATTTCTAAAGAGGTGAGCCCAATTTCTATGAAATTATTTCACCTAAGAGTCGTTTTGGAAAGTCTTTCAATCTCAACTTTAGTTTACTGTATTTTAATATGTGTACTATGGTTTTTGACTAATAGTGTTGGCTTATCACTAAACATATGATGGCATGTTTTATGTCTGAAAATTAGTGACAAACGCAATTGTGGCAAATTCAGAAATTTGTCCTGCATGCAGTGTTTTACTAGAAAGTCATAATAAAACTCGAAATTAAGTGGTGTCACGAAAAAGAAGTTTCATTAAAATATAAGTTCCGAGTGGAATACATATTCTGTAATAGTATTTCCAATGGAACAAATATAACAGTATTTTTTCCTTACGGAATTATAAAGGGAATAGAATATTTTTTCCAACAGGAATATGTAATTATTATGACATCCTTCATAACAAAGTTTCCAGTGGAACTTCTGCTGGTGAAACAAATATACGTTGACAGTGGAATTACTTTTATATATCGTTTTAATGCAGATTTAGTAATGCTGTATATACACAGACTTCAAACGTTAATTTGTAGATATAATTGGAACATTTTATGTCGATTTTTTACATGTTATGTTTCATACGATCTGTTTAGGTATACAATCTATTCCACTTTGGGCCACACTCTGACTTTGGGAAAAAGAAGTTCGTTAATGTTGTACTAATTCACAGGCAATTTTTGCTTACGTGAAATTCACGTTAAAAAATTCACATGAAATTCACCTCAATGGAACTCACGTGAAAACTTTCATGTGAATTGCACGTGAATTGAAATTTATGTGTACCTAATGTGAAATTTTTCACGTGAATTTCACGTGAACTTATAAATAAAATTGGTATTTTTCATGATTTTAATTGAATTTGACAATTAATTTTAAAAAAAATCACGTGAATTTCACATGAAAAAAAAACATGTAATTTTCACGTGAAATCACATGAGTTTCACATGAATTTCATATGAGATTAACGTGAAACTCTCATGAAATTCACGTGAAACTCACATGAACTAATTTCACGCAAGTTTCACGTATAAGTTCGTTTGAGGTGAAATTGGCGCGAATTACAGGCGCAATTCACATGAATTTTCAATTCACTTGAAATTGAGTTAAGTGAAATTTGCCTGTGCAAAACACGTATCAAACAAAAATTGAAATATACAAATATTGGAATAAAAGAAAAAATTAAAAAAGATATTTTTTAAATCACGTATTAGCAAGTTAATAATTTGGTAACACTAATTAAGATAGCACTGTACTGCCTGGTGAAGAGATCGGCTAAACAAACACATTCATCAACTTAACTGTGGTTCTGTTTAAAAGTGTATTATTCAGTAATATCATAAAATTTCAAAAAAGAGTAGCAAGAATTATACTTGAATGTGATATTTCTGTTCTATCAAACTTTATGTTTTCTTCTTTAAAATTGGTATCTTTTACAAAAAGAATAAAATACCATAATAAAATAACAATAAATTATAAATTATAAATTTGTAAATGGACTAACACCTGATTACTTAGCAATACTAAATATTAATGATGTTCGTCACAACAATTTACGATATGTCTCTGTTTTTAATAATGATTTGTTCCAAGACCAAATACAATTTTTTATAAAAAAAAAATCTTTTTCATAATTCTGCAACCAAGGTATGGCATAATTTACCACTCAAAATAAAAAAAAATGTCGTAATGTGAAATTATTCAAAAAATAGTTTTGATAATCATATTCTTGAAAATTCTATGTAAGTCGAATAATTTGTTTTCTTTCTTTTATGGTTAGAATATGAAAACTTAACAAAACTTTGTCAATTATTGCCATTTGTATGTTTGGATTATTAAATTGTGTATATACTTGTAATATATATTCTATAGTTATGTATTATAAATGTTAGCTGTATACATGTATTTTGTTTGAGTGCCTCAATGAAACTTATACTAGTTCCGATTGAGTTACCCTCTTTAAATAAATATTTATTATTATTTTTATTTAGTTAAAAATTGTATGTCTTTGAGTTTTGTTCGCTATTAAACTGCATGTTCTAAAATTAAAATCTATACTAATAATTCTACACTTTCTGTATAGGAATAGAAATTAAATGAACTGGTAAAACTATTTCCGGACGTATATCTACTAATATTTGAACAAGCGAATATTTTCGCACTTTTTATGAACTAATCCAATAACAAGTTGTACATGTAAACAAGATATAGTTAGTTGGGTGTGAAATGGCAATCTGATGACCAGAGGTAGGCCTGCTGACATTAATCCTTGGATTATCTATATCCTCTGTGGCTGGAGGGCGTGGTCCGGCAACATGAGATTGGGCATCTGGACCAAGACGTCAAACACTCCCTGCCGTGTCAATCTGCATTATTATAGATATGTTTGTTTATTTATCCTAATCATATGATGGTAAGGTATATCTTTGCCAAGACGAAGTGGTAAGATTATCTCTGTCATTATTATACTGGGACTTTCAGCAGTCACCTCTCTATTTTCTTTGATTTCATAAAACAAGTGTAAGTTTTGCTACTCTTTAATTGCTACCAAATGTTAAGCACTACCATGATTTCTGAAGATTTGATTGATAAGCACTCCATGTACTTGAACTATATTAAACCATCAGAGACTGTCGACGTTGATACAGCAGAGTATACCGACAATACAGACGAGTTTACCCACGGACTAGGAACATTACAACCCATGGACCACAAAACCCAAATCAATACTCACCATTCTATTGAGGGCATCTTAGCTGGACGTAAAGAAATGGACAGATTACACAAAGGTACAAATTAATATGTATTAGACTTGTAATTTAATTAATTATCACTTATTATTAAATTAAGATCAGTATATTAATAGGGCGGAAATAAATATAGGAGGGTTTGTACCAAGTGTTATTTAGAATGGAATACAATTTTATTTTGGTTTTTAGACTTAATATTCATATTATTTATGCAATTTTCATTTGTTTTTAAAACTGTGATTTTGTTTATATAATTTATTTAATCATATATATTTATTATAATTTAGTTACATCTTTTATGAAGATTTCAAGGTCATGACAATTAATATTTGTAAACGGTTTTTATTAAAATCAAACTATCCATAAAGTATTAAAATTTAATTTGGATTATTAATTAATTATGAATTTTTAGATTATTTACTCATTTTCAGAATTTATTGACCATACAACTAAGAATTCAGAAACATCTCCGGAAAACAAAAATAAAACTGCCAAGTTGGATAAAGGAGTTTCTAAGGATCTAAATTCATCGACTGATAGCTTGTCTCGGAAGTCGGAATCGACGGAGGATGAAGACGAAAATATAAAGAAAGAAGATACAGATGACGCCAGGAATAAAAAGAGACGAAATAGGACGACATTTACAAGTTTTCAGTTAGAGGAAATGGAACGTGTGTTCCAAAAGACTCATTACCCGGATGTGTATGCGCGGGAACAGTTAGCGCTTAGATGTAACTTAACAGAAGCCAGAGTTCAGGTAGGGAATTATTCTTTATTTATTTTTTTACTTCTTTCATTATACTCCTTTTATATCTATCATTATATCTCTTTTCTTCCTTTCATTGTATTTCTTTCTTTCTTTCTTTCTTTGTCTTTCTTTCTTTCATTACATTCCTTTTCTTTCTTTCATTAAATTTCTTTTCTTTCTCCCGTTCAAACCAGCGAACCCCAGTATATATGTTTCACATTGACTGTCTTATATTTATACTTTTACAATCCGGATATCTCATTTTTAAATAAAAATTAATACAAAAATGTATGGCCAAAACAGAGCTCAATAGCCAAAGTAAAAGTTTTAAAACATAAAAAGTTAATGAATTAAATATAATAATTTCTCCCGAAAAATCATCAATAATCAGTTGATTTTTATAAATCGGAAAACATATCAGTTTTTTTTTTAGTTAATACCTATACGGTGATAAATCAATCTAAAGTAACCATTTCTAATTTATGAAAATAAAGTGTTTAAGACAATAATACCTCTCCCTTTTAACAATGATAGACATTCATAAATAGGTATATAATTCAATTTATTAGTCTTGTTAGGGATCAAAAAGGTATTTTGACGAGAGAACTCGGAGACACGTGCGGCTGATTACTGGCTATTTACACTAAATAAACAAATTGACGTTTTACAACACATGTACGTGTGACCTCCTGTTGTTCGTTTATTGTCAGACTTGTTATTTTTATTGACAAACTCGTTATTTCATCAACGGATTATTGAGTTTAGGAGGAAATAATCCTCATTATAATACACATTGAGTTTAGGAGAAAATTATCCTCATTATAATAAACATACTATTTCATAAAACTGACGTTTCAATAAAACAAGTAGGCTTTTTCTAAATAAAAGTGACATTTCAATAAAACAAGTAGGCTTTTCTAAATAAAAGTTAAGTTTAGTCAGGACAAATCAGGAGTAGCAAAAATAAATATATACTAAGCCTATGTATTGTATTATTAATAATTTAGTTAATTTATCAATTGCTAGAATAATATAATACAATTACTTATTCCTCACACTAATTTCTTTCTTTTTTCAATTTGTCAAATTTGACTCTTTGTATGTAAAAACAGAGACATATATGTCTGGTAAAAACAAGGATTTGTATAGTCAAGGATTTGTATAGTTAGAACTATACAAATCCTTGGTATAGTCAGTGTATATTGTCACTATACAAATCCTTTGTAAAAATAAGTAAATTATCCGATACTAATGTTCAAATTTGACAAATTGAAAAAAGAAAGATGTATTTATCATTACACATCCCTTTTAACTGCCAAATAAATATTTCATAAAAAGTAAAAAAATCAAGAGAAAAAAGAAGGATATTCGGAATCGGAGTTTTGTGTTAACGATAATTTCATTTCTGATTTTTTTTTTTCAAAGTTAAAATGTGATTTTGTTTAAAAAATATCTATTATATACCAGATAAGATAGTATGATTTTTAGAAGCTGTCTCGTACTAATCCGGTACAAATGTACACTTATGAACTTATTGTTGATACTATCAGTGTCGCCGTGTTGATTGAATTAATATTCAACCCCGGAATATTGCTGTAACGAACGAAGAACTTTTAACAGTAAAAATGTTGCAACCATATGAGAAAACCTATAACGAAACAATTTATGTATACTGAAACAAACCCGTCGAGATTTTATTATGAACAGATAGCTTTTATCTTCTTCTTTTTTTCTACAAAAAAACCGGCTTTATGATATATTCACAACAATCATAGAACACATGAAGCAAATGTTTCTATTTTTGTAGTTTTCCGGTTTTTTTTTATAGACGCGTTTTGAGCTATTTTTTGTTGGTATTTTTCATTTCCTTGAAATTGTTTGATTTGTTTATTCGCTCATTTTTTATTTGATTTTACTTTTTCTATAGATTATTATTTTTTCCTAAAATACGTGAAAAAGATTTGGAGAGATGAACCAAAATTCAACACATAAAATTATCTTAAAAACAAATATATTTATTAAAAAAAGTCTTAATCAAATCTATATAATTATTATGATACCCGCAACATATTTTCAAATGAAAATTACACTTCATAAAAATTGTGGGTTCGAACCGCTATTTGGATTTACTCATCGCGGTCGGAACTTTTAAACCTAAACAATTTTTAAAGTCAAGGATGTATTATTATGTAGAAACGTTTGGAGCTGTATGACAAATAAATAGAACAAGAAGTTGATCTTTTAGGCCAACGTTGCCTGAGGAAAGGCTGGCATCATTGTCAACGGGGGATTTTGAAAAAAAAATATGCATGTTTTTAATCTTGTCAGCGGCCTGGAGCCCTGACTACCGAGCTGACAGTTCATCAGCAGTGATGCAAATAACTTTACAAATGTTGTTCATTTAAAGAGTTTCCTCATAGTTATTGTTAATCGTCGAATGTGTTTTTCAAATATGTAAAGCAAATCAAGTCAATGGCATAGTTAACTATATACGATTGCTGTTTCACTTAATTATACCCAGCATATATTATCAAATAAATAAATAAGATAATCTGGGGCCGTGTCATCGAAGCTGTCCTAGGACTAGGACGTGTCTTAGGATGGTCTTATGACACGTCTTAGTCCTAAGTCAGGTTAACGAAGGTGTCCTAAAATAAGATATGTCCTAAATTTGGTCCTAAAGTTAGGATATATAAATAGGTGTCTTAGGATAATCCTAAAAGTTACGATGTCCTAAAACGAAATAAAAACAACAAATATGTCATAAACTCAATAATAGAACAGTACTAAAACAATATTTAACTATTATACTGTTATTAGCATTAAACTAATTAAACAAAATATTTTTTTTATATTTGTTAAAGATTCAATTATGGTACTTTATTTTCAATTTGTAAACAATTTGATGCATAAAATACTTCCTAATATCAACAAAGTGCGTTTATAGACTAAGTATTCAGTTTGATTTTTTTTTATTAATAAGCATATTACAAGAACTTTGTGTGTGTCTTCTAGAACTTATTTGGTTCACATGTATAAATACATTGAGATGTTGCGGAGTCATTTGGCGAAGTTGCTTTTCTAACAAAAATCACATGTCTATAGACATATATGTATTAGCTCCAAAAAGTATATTTTACGATGTCACGGTATTACGCTTATCCTAAATAAATTGTGCTGCCCTTTTTGAAGCTTTAAAATACTCTCATATATATACAACATTTTTGCACTTGAACATACAATGCAATTATAATTTTAATGTGGAAAATAAGTGACTTCTTTTTTAACTTATCTTTATTCAATACAACAAATCAAATCGAGTGGACCTAATGACAATTTTTAAACAAGTTCGTATACTAAAATTGCAGCAGGAATATCGCATTTAACCAAGTTTTGTGATTATTTATTTTTATTTTTGACGTAAGAAATTCATTTATATCTGTTATCATATTTAATAACATAGATTTTAGTATTACATTAAACGTATATTTTGCGTTTTAAATTGTTTTCCATATAGGAGTCATACTGCCCCCTTTACGTATATACTGAAATACAATAAAATAAAGGCCATTCACATCTCTACATACTTTTTTCGATTAAATAAATGTGTTGGGATGGTCTTAGGACCATCGTAGTTAGGACTGTCCTAAGATAGCTTTGTTTTACATCCTAAGACATGTCTCAGACACGTCCTAAGACTATCCTAAATAATGTCCTAAGACATATCTTAGGACATATCCTAGGATACTTTCATTGACACGGCCCCTGTATTTTAAGACGATGATCCAATAAGTTAAAACAGGGACTTTCTATACTAACGGGACTAGTATAGAAAGTCCCTGGTTAAAACGAATCTTCATGTGACTCATAGAAGAATTAATAACGTATTCATAAAGACGTTAAGCACGATATTGCGTCTCAAATGGTAACGTCAAATTTTTACGTTTTACGGCGATTACCGATTATTTGGGATAAGTTTTGTATTTCGCTTGCAATTTTTGTTTTGCACATCAATATGGATACTTCTTATAATGTTTTGTTGTACTGAATATGCATGGAATATTTCCCAATGAGGTAACGTAAGCAACAAACAACAAAATGTATCGTATTTGAGTAATGTATTAGCTATATGAAATGAGAAGATATATACGGTATGATGAGTGCCAATGAGACAACTCTCTATACCAGAGATCAATTGACATAAAACGTAATAAAGTGCAATGTTTTCTCATTTAGACCCGAAAAGGAGGAGGATATATATTTCGATAAAAAGTTTGTCGGGAATTACAAGTTAAACGGGTCTTGCTTATAAAATTCACTATACTTTCTTTAATAGCGGTACAATTAGATGATGAAATGAAACGATTGTCAGAAAAAAAGGTTAATTATAATTCATCTCATATGTTTACAAGCGTGTTATGATGTGGAGAGGTATATAGCCACGCTTTAGGCCCAATTTTATTTTCACTTTCAATTCTATACACATGAATCTTATTGCAGAGATATAAAAAAAAAATCGCAGTCAGTTTACGCTTCCCAAATTTGAAAATTTGATAAATATAAAATTGAGAAAGGAAATGGTGAATATGTCAAAGCGACAACCACCCGACCATAGAGCAAACAACAGCCGAAGGCAACCAATGGGTCTTCAATGTAGCGAGAATTCCCGCACCCGTAGGTGTCCTTCAGCTGGCCCCTAAAATATGCATAATAGTACAGTGATAATGGACGTCATACTAAACTCCGAATTATACACAAGAAACTAAAATTTAAAATCATACAAGACTAACAAAGGCCAGAGGCTCCTGACTTGGGACAGGCGCAAAATTGCGGCGGGGTTAAACATGTTTATGAGATCTCAACCCTCCCCCTATACCTCTAGCCAATGTAGAAAAGTAAAAGAATAACAATACGCACATTAAAATTCAGTTCAAGAGAAGTCCGAGTCCGATGTCAAAAGATGTAACAAAAGAAAATAAATAAAATGACAATAATACATAAATAACAACAGACTACTAGCAGTTAACTGACATGCCAGCTCCATACCTCAATTAAACTGATAGAAAGATTATGTCTTCATCATATGAATATCAGGTACAATCCCTCCCTTTAGGGGTTTAGTATCATACTATCATAAAATATATGAGAAGAACATAACCCGTGTCATGCCAACAACTGTTTTTTTAGAAATAAATGTGTTTAGTTCTGATGCAAAGACCCTATCAGTGAATCAATGTTAAAGCCAAAATATGCAATCTTTAATGACCTGACAACAGTATCGTAACTATATCCCCTTTTAATAAGTCTATTTAAAGGTTTTGTTAGTTTCTGAGGAGAATACTGACATTTTTGTGCTTTATAAAGAATATTTCCATAAAATTTTGGATGTGAAATACCTGAACGTATAAGATGTCTGCATGGTGAGTTATATTTACGAATTATTTCCTTATACCGGTGATAAAATTTAGTAAATGATTTGTTATCCTCTTGTGATACAAAACTTCTTCAGAACTTAAGAACCTCATCTAAACGAACAAACCCAGTCAACGGATGTTTTAATACTTTGTGGTCTTGTTGATACTATCGGACTATCAAAAAAATTCTATCTGAGGAACTATATACAGATGATCCACCATAAATAGCGTACCCCGAATCGACAACGTTGAAAACGTACGAAAATCGTCCAGTGGACAAACCTGCAAGACATTTCATTTCTTTGAAAACGAAGTCGTTTTGACTACGCAAGTTATCAAAAAGTATGTAGCTGTTTTGTAAAGTTAAAGCACAATTACGGAAAAGCACTATTTAGCATGCAACTAATCTAAATTTTCAATAAATAACGTCGCAAATGACAATTTATTTGTAAAAAAAGGCGAAATCCGACATTGGACATCTTGCAAGACATTTGCCAGAAGCCGTTGCATTTTCATATGTAGTGTGAGTGCTGCAAAAATTCGATTTTGATATGTTCTATGTATGTACTTATGTAAGCCGAATTTACACAAACGAAATATCATATAATCTTATATTTTAAAACCTATAAATTTTGATAACTTAACATCTTCCAAAATCTGACCATAATGAACACTTTTTGTTTTTGCCAAAAAATAGCGTTGGTCGTATCAGAAGCACATATCCAGTAATATTGTTATACTTTATATATAAAGCGTATCATTCATTCGAATTTTCGTGGATATAACACTATTTTGAAGAACACAAACACCCCTGCTAAAGTGATTATGCGTATAGTCTGTTACGTCTGACACACATATTTTTGACGTTTTGTCAATATGTTGTCCTTATTTTAGACTAAAGTAAAATATGATAAAACAATTTTTACTTTTTTTTTGAATAGTATTTACCTGTCTAGTCTATGGATATAAATTTTATATAACTTAACTGTTATGATTTTATAGAAAAGCTGTTTATTAGTGTGGACTGGTTGATTACACGGTATAGACGCAATAACGTGCGTAACGTCAAAGTACATACAATATTTTATTAAAAATAACATATTTTCTGTAATGGCCCTGTTTTTCTGTAATGGCCCTGTTTTTTTTTTCTGTAATGGCCCTGTTTTTCTGTAATGGCCCTGTTTTTTCTGTAATGGCCCTGTTTTTCTGTAATGGCCCTGTATTAATGCCCGGTTTGTCTGTATAAAGCACAGTTAGGGTTTTTGATAAAGTTAATAAAATTAAGTTGTAAAGAGTATAATACTTTTTTGTATTTCATTTAATTTAGTAACTAGCAACCAACATTAAAGAACCATATATAGGGATCACTGTTCCTCCTGTTTTTCAACACATAACTTCTGTCAACTTAATATCTTGGATATTTGGTATATTAACACATACACTTTTATTCAGTTGGTTAATAAATGTATTAAGAAATGGGTCAGTAATAATGGCCTCGGATGTCTGTAATGGCTCTCGGCGTTGCCTCGGGCCATTACAGACTTCCTCGACCATTATAACAGACCTTGAACATATAACAGGGCCATTATAAAAACACCCATTCATTAATATACATATATGGCATTACATCGTGGCCACAAGTTAAACAATTTTTTTTTTCTGTTTAGTATTAAATTGATATTAAGATCCATTTTGTTACATCTTGTGATCAATTTTATTTGGCAATCGCCAATGGCAGTCAGCAGGGTTTAAGAACATCAGTTGTTCGTCCTGTTAGTCAAATGCGTTTTGTTTAAATATACTTTTTCACTTTTTTGGTCTTTTGGAAAATGTTGTTTGTGCTGTTTTTAGACCCTTCTACAACGAAATTTGTTTAACATGCACACGTATAAAAATTGCGGTTTTTATCCAACGCAATCATAGATTTGAACGTAGTTTTCAATTTAGACTCGTTTATATTATATATATATATATATATATATATATATATATATATATATATATATATATATATATATATATATATTAATTCAGTAACTGTATCAGTTTATTTTCACAAACTGATCCACGCTTAAATATACTACACTATATACAAAATGAAACAAGCATATAAAAAAAGTAAAAACACAAAAATACTGAACTCCGAGGAAAATTCAAAAAGGAAAATCTGCCCTCTTCAACATGCAGTGATTATTAAGATTAACGGTGGAAAATACAATGAGGTATAGGATATAGTATAGCTTGCATACATCTTATTACTAAAGAGAAATGTTGTTTAGTTTTTAATGTTTTTGTGTTTCATGAATAGTGTGTACTGAGAGCTCTAGTATGTACTGGTAATTGACCCCTTTTCATAGATTTACACGACAGAATTTGACAATTCACCGAATTCACCGAAGTCACAGAGATGACCAAACATGTCCGTTCTATCACTCCCGGGAATGCTCATATGCAATATTCTCTGAAAACACAGTAGAATCATTCCTGTCTAAATCAATACCTTTTAAGTAAACATGGTCAACCCGAAATGCAAAATTATTTACTCAATAAAAAAATCTCACCTTATATTCATTCCTACAAGTGCATGCCTTTAAATATATGTTTTTCATATAAAAAGTGTTATTCGGAATAAGATCAAAAGTGCACCTCCTAAAACGAACGTTGCTAATTATTTTTGTCAACGTTTATTGCCAGAGTAAATATGAAGTAATATAAGCAAAAAAATAGATGATGTTTTCACACATTTCTTTACTTACATATCCAAGACAAAAAGAAAGAAAAAAAAACCTGTTGTTAAATTGATCTATTAAAACAACTTGTTCCTGCCACTTGAGACAAAATTACAGAAATATTCAGAAAATGAAAGAATTATAAACGCGTTCTCAATGAGAAACCGCTTATCTTAATAACTTATAATAACTGGAAAGAACGTAGTCAATACTTTTGTACTTATCCTATTTTAGTAATTGAATTATTTTAATACGTAAATTGGTTCCTCTATTACATCTAGATTTCTGGTATTATGATGGGGTAATGAGAACCACTGAGAATTAATAAAATACACACCGAGATTTCACTGAGTTCAGGAGACGTCTGCTTTCGAGTCAGCTGTTATTATCATTTTTGATTTTAGGCAGACAGTTTCAAAAACCTCTTTTATTATTATCAAATTTCGATGGAAAATTAATATATATGAATTGAATAATGACGTTATGTACAAATAGATGACTTGAATACTTAAATAGAATATAAATATATGACTTAAATAGAATATGAATATATGACTCAAATAGAATATTTATTATGTGTGACTAAAGGAGGTATAGGTGTCTTTAGGGGCCAACTGAAGGACGCCACCGGGTGCGGGAGTTTCTCGCTACATTGAAGACCTATTGGTGACCTTAGGGCTTCTTCTGTTGTCTGTTCTATGGTCGGGTTGTTGTCTCTTTTGACACATTCCCCATTTCCGTTCTCAATTTTATTTCGCCATTTTGGATTGTAAATAACAAAGAACCTAAGGTCCCGATTTTCAGTCAAGTAAGCAAACTTTGATGAGGAATGCTGATAGCTAATGTTAATTTTCCTTTAAAAGAATAAATTTGTAAGATTTTAACTTATAATTACGAAAAAATTACGAGGATACTTGATTTTTTTGCTTGATTTTTGAAATATTTTAAATTTGCACTTTAAGGGTAGGTAACTCTGAAATAGTGCATTTTCGGAAGGAACCTTCATAAAAATTTGCTATTCTATATTTTAGCCATTTAAGCCGAAAAAAAAGTTTACCTTATCTTTTCTATTGATTTTTTGCTATCTATTCGTATTTTAATTTACAATTATATGACTTAGTTTAGCTACTCCTTATATTAATTGAGTTTTATTGATCATGCCACTTTTTTCGTTCGATTATAATTACATATATATATAAACCTAAAGGTTATCAAAAATGGAACAACTATTTTATTTAGATATGAGAAATTCCATAAGTGTTTTCCATGTACATGCTTTAGAACGATTTTTGGGACGTTTCAATTAATTTCGAATTTGATTGTTGCCCGTATTTTTCTCCAGTCATCCATTTCTATTTATGTATATGTGTATGTGTGTGTAGCGAAAAGTAAATCGTCTCGAGCGGAGAGAGTATTCAACAAGAGACGAGAGGGTACATGATATATTATTCAACACTTAAACCAAATACACATCGACACTCTTGCTATTATACACAATAAAAAAAAAATATAATATGAAGGTCAGTAAAACAAATATTCGAGAACCTTTCAAAGCAGCCGATATGTATAAGGATTTTCGCGAATCTTTTTCAAAATAACAAACTTTTTAACAGACTGATATAAATCGAAAGTATATAAATAACGGAACTTAAAAACCAGAAAAAAGACGGGTCCGTGTGCTTCAGCCTTGTTGGGATATCATCCATTGGTAATTTTGCGGGAGGTGATTCTCTCTAGACTTCGTAAAATAAACCCTGGTACCTTTTTTCTTTCAAAAACTATGAAAAAGTAACAAGAATTTTATAAGATTTTCAAAGGAGTAGGTCCAGTAAGACCCCTTTTTGGCCCCAAAATTAAGCAGTTTTACAAAATTGTTAAAATGTAAACTTTTAGTTATTTATTGGACAGTAGAATGCTTCTGCTACATTAATATGGGCTGTTTTTGACAACACAATGCACATATATCGGGTACTAGCACTATTAAGTCATGCTAAATTACTGAAATCTTCACAATTCTAGCATTTTAGTCAAATTTTACACGGTTTCCGTGTAAAACGAAAGTGGCCGCATTCGTGTTCATCCTTAATATTAAAATGTAAGTTGTATTTGATGATAATACATAACATATATAAAGGTTGAGGATGAACACGGATGCAGCCACTTTCATTTTTGACAAAAACCATCCGAAAAGTGACATTTTTCGGCATATTTGGAAGATTTTTCATATTTGAGCTTGAATCGGATCGTTTTTAATGCCTAATCAGTTAAAATCTTTCTCATAAACTAATTGAATCAAATGAAATAGACACTTAAGTGTTTAAAAAGTGGTCAAAATCTTTCGTCAGATGAACCTGAAATTTGAGGCCAAAATCGGTCCTTACCGGACCTACTCCTTTGGCTTTTAAACTATTAATAAAATTATGAAAAAAAAGTAATACCGGCGTCACATTATTAGCGAATAGTTACGACGTACACCGGGCGTGGTAAAAAAATCATGTACGCTGGCAATACGCTAGTAATTTTGGATGAATTCATCTTGTCAATCATATCTGTATCGTGTGCACAACGAGCTTTAAGCGTGTATTGGACGTACAAGAAGCGTACCTAAGCGTTTATCGGACGTTCAAGTAACGTATGTTGGCGTTGATCTGGCGTTTGTCTAAAGTAGATGGAATGCACGCTACGAAGGAAAAAAGTCTCTTGAACGTATTCGGGACGCTTCCCGGTCGTATCTGGAACGAAAATCCGTGCTTTCGGCGTGCCTAGAACGTTAAGTTATGGGATGTTTGTTAGAAACATACCCGCATACGTTTTAGTTAAAGTCGAACGATCTTGAAGCGTATACAACGTGGCGCTTGATGCGTATGTATAACGTGCGTGTAGCGTAGGCTTGGCACACGCTTGAGCTGGATGAAAATGTTTATGCTGCATAAAAAGTTTTTGGAGTTATATCGTTCACCAAGCGTATATCTTTGCATTTCGACGTACTTTAAACTTATGCAACGCGCGTTTAACAATTTCTTAGCGGTCCTCTGGCATGCAACTAACGTATACGGACTTTGTCAATTTTCTTTGTACGTCTGGTGCACGCTGGACTATACGTAAATGTGTGACGCCGGCATTAGTGGGCAAAAGATTTTAATGGCGCTACATGGATAAAACCAGGGGATTCCGAATATCTGACAAAAATTCAAACATCCTAAAGCACAACAAGTGTTATACTTGAGAAATATGATCTGAAAATGCAAAATAGTAATAGTTTACTGAGGATGTTTGCCCTTGCCGGTTTAATCATATTAAAACTGTGTGTCTAAATCGTGTTTTGTATCTTTGTTGTTGTTGGTCATACATGTTTCTGCCTTTAAGAGAAGACTGAACTTGATGGTGTTTGTGGTCTGCTGTACTGTCCAGTATTTACGATAGTTAATCCTCTATGGTGTATGTCAATCAAATATCAGCGTCCAATCACCACCACATTTACTTCGAGGTGTTCTTGGGTACGATACGCATCCATTTTTACCACCTAGCAAATAGTAAAAATAAAACACTTGCCATCCATGCGCGATGGTACAATGACAAATACAAGAAAAGTAATTGTATGTTTGAGAAGGTTATAAATATAAGTGAGGAAACCCAAATGGTTTAATTACAGTACTAGCTTTTATAAACGAATGCTAACAATAGCCTAATTCATAAGCATGACACTTAAACATGCCGCCATAGTTACACTTCTGTCCCCTTAATGAAATTATCATTAACCAATTCCACTAACATGTTTTAGAGGGAGTTTAAGATGTTTTCAAATAAATTTGTATTAGTGAAGGACTTTTATTACCATAATACTTGTATAACTCTTGTGAGTAAATGAAGATACATAAAGTAATTCTTTTGATGGGATTATATACTACACATGTAAAGGTGTATAAAACATAGACATAAAACATCAAACACCAACAACCACAGTCATAGCTAGCAGTAGTATATGTTGATGTTTGTCAGTGTTCGTCAATAGTCGATCAGCTATACACACAGAAAAAGAAGTATACTTAATTAAAGTCATAATAAACGAGTGACCGGTGAAAAATAATGTTATTCCAATTCTTGAACCAATGCATACAAACATCATAAACTTAGACTTCTGTGCACGATTTTATCATTTTTATGCCCCACCTACGATAGTAGGGGGGGCATTATGTTTTCTGGTCTGTGCGCCCGTTCGTTCGTCTGTCCGTTCGTTCGTCCGTCTGTCCCGCTTCAGGTTAAAGTTTTTGGTCAAGGTAGTTTTTGATGAAGTTGAAGTCCAATCAACTTGAAACTTAGTACACATGTTCCTTATGATATGATCTTTCTAATTTTAAAGCCAAATTAAACTTTTGATCCCAATTTCACGGTCCACTGAACATAGAAAATGAAAGTGCATGTTTCAGGTTAACGTTTTTGGTCAAGGTAGTTTTTGATGAAGTTGAAGTCCAATCAACTTGAAACTTAGTACACATGTACCCTATGATATTATCTTTCTAATTTTAATGCCTAATTATATTTTTTATCCAATTTCACGGTCCATTGAACATGGAAAATGATAGTGCGACTGGGGCATTCGTGTACTTTGGACACATTCTTGTTTTCGTCTAAATTTCGTATAATCGTCAATTTTTTTTTGCAATCGGTCAGTGTTGTTGTGAAAATATGGCAGGTAATTAAAGTTCGTGTTTTGAAGCCGAAGTTTAACGATTGTCACCTGTTGTCAACAATCAACAAAAAGCATGGATATTGAGCACGTGTTTAACATGTACAATCAGATAATAGTTTATTTTAAGAACATCCATGCGTATTGCGATCACCGGATTTTTACGAGATTGGTCACATCGAAGTCACTTTGTAAACAGAAAATATGTCGGGGAATTGCTTCCTGGAAGGAAGCAATGAAAATGAAGTAAACTTCTTCTTTAAATGAACACGTTTTAGAATTTTCTTCAGAAAAAAAGTATATGGACATAAGTTTTATAATAATGAAAACTATCCATGATAACATATGGATTATTTTTTTCAATTTGATGTTTCTTATATAGATATAAGAAGATGTTGTTGGAGTGCCAATGAGACACCTCTCCATCCAAATAACAATTTATAAAAGTAAACCATTATAGGTCAATGTTCGGCCTTCAACATGAAGCCTTGGCTCACACCAAACAACAAGCCGTAGTATAAAGGGCCCCAAAATTACTAGTGTAAAACCATTCAAACGGGAAAACCAACGATCTAATCTATATAAAAAACGAGAAACGAGAAACACGTATAATTTACATAAACAAACGACAACTACTGTACATCAGATTTCTGACTTAGGACAGGTGCAAACATTTGCCGTGGGATTAAAAGTTTAATGGTACCAAACCTTCTCCCTTTTTCTGAAACAATAGCATAACATTACAACATAGAAAAACACACGATAAAATATCAATTGGCAGGCTTAACTCAATCAAAAAACGTAAATTAACACACTATGAACGAATAAACTTGATCTGAGATATCTGAATGTAAATACACAGTTAATAAAATATTAGGGACACACATTCAAGGCCAAAGAGCAAACAAACAAGTCCAAACAAAGCCATGACAAGACACCACTGCGAAATATTAAACCTTTCGAAAAAAAATCACTTTTGAAAAAAACAGTTTTAATATGGGGACGGAGTCCCCACTAACAGTAGAAAATTCAATAAAAAAAAAATACGGGAAAATTTCCCGAATTTTTCATGAATGAACTCAAAATCGTTCAAATTTTTTTTGTCGTGTTTTGAAATCCCGGACCTGCGCAGAAATGTACAATATACTTCCTTTTTCCGGTCTCGTTTGTATGAAACTTTGAGTAAAATATATATTTATCAGTCTAGTAAAAAATAGGAAGGAACGCGCAATACCAATTTCATTTTTAATAATTCCTTGATATGAAAAAAACGTTACCTGATGATAGCGTTTCTTTGTTTACATTGCATATGACGTCATAATTTAAATAACGTCACAACTAAATCCCTAACAACAGAACCAAAATCGGAAACGTTACGGTATTTCCGTTTCTTTTTTTTTTAAACAAATATTTAAGTTACAAAAAAATAATTCACACAGACTTCGTCCACATTTACAGGTAATGCCTGCCTCATATTAATATATACAGGTAAATGAAAAATAACTTTGTCGTTTTAGGTATACTACTTATGTGTATAAAATTTTTCCAATAATTAGGAATACCAAGAAAGTTCTGTCATAAAAATACATAATTTAACACTAGATACCAATTGGGGTGAATATCAACAATAACACTATACAATTAGAACTAGCTAAAACGCCCCAGTACAGATTTAAGGAGAATAATCTTGAAGTTCATACAAATGTAGTACGAAGAAGTGAAAATTAGAAGATATTCCAAATAACCAAACCTGGTATATAGACAAGATCCATATTAATATAATCTAACAAAAAAGCATTATAAACAGTAACAGCAGGTCGAATTAACAAGAAAAAACGATTTGAGAGTACTCGCAGTTACTGACAGCTAGTTAAAAGCCAAAAACAATTAATAATGAAGAAAAAAATCATGCATCAGAGACTAAAATCAACTAAAACACATCCCAGGGATTTAGTATTTTAACGTCATGAACAGTCAGAGAAGACATGACTTGTGCAATGCCAAAAATAAATGTATCGACAGGTAGTAGGATAGTGAGGAGCGACTTCTATAGAGATACAAATTAACGTGTTTGTGTCTCTATACATCCCGCCTCAAAAGAAGACACAATTTAGTTATGTTTTAATTTGCTAATGACAAAATCGATATTAGTGCCAATGTAAACTACATTCAGAGATCTAATTACAATATTGGTACGATAACCCTTACTTATAAGTTTGTTTAAAGGTTCGATGAGTTTACACGGATCACATAGTGATTTCCTCGCTTTAAGTACAATATAACCGTAAAATTTATGATGTGAAATACCATTTTTAATAAGTTTTCTACAGGTACAGCCAAATTTACTAATCAAATCTTTATATCTATAAATGAATTTAGTAAAAGTTTTAAGTAATTTATGGTATCGGAATCCTTGACACAATAGTTTCCCAGTGATGCATTGATTGCGTTCGTTAAAATCTATGACATCAGAACACACACGGGCATAGCGAACGAGTTGGGATATATAAACACCGTATGATGACTTTATTAACAACAAAATTATTTTCATGTACTTATGTATAATATGACGTAATTTTTATTTCTTTTTGTTTTTTCAAAGTTGATGTTTTTCTCAAAATTGTTTAACATTTCACAGCGGTTTTATACTTTTACCTTAGTTTAAACCTATTTATTTACTTTTAACCTTAATTATTCATCCCTTATTTTTTTTATTAACTATGTATTTGCATTGTATCACAGATCAAATTTATTCGTTCAGTGTGTGTTAGTTTGTGTTACTACGGTTTTTTTTTTATTGAGTTAAGCCTTCCAATTGATATTTTATAGTGTGTCTTTCTATTTTGTGATGTTATACTATTGTTTCAGAAAAGGGAGAAGGTTGGTACCATTAAAACGTTTAATCCCGCTGCAATTGTTTGCACTTGTCCTAAGTCAGGAATCTGATGATCAGTGGTTGTCGTTTGTTTATGTGGTTCATGAGTGTTTCTCGTTTCTCGTTTTATATAGACTAGACCGTTGGTTTTCCCGTTTGAATGGTTTTACACTAGTAATTTTGGGGGCCCTTCGTAAATTGCTGTTCGGTGTGAGCCAAGACTTCGTGTCGAAGACCGTACATTGACCTATAATGGTTTACTTTTATAAATTGTTACTTGAATGTAGAGTTGTCTCGTTGGCACTCATACCACACCCTCCTATATCTATGTATTACAATTTTGTAAATCATCTACATCAAAAACTTAATATCTTGTTTTGAATCCTTATGTCGTGAACTTTTTGTTCTTCAAATATTGTGAAAATACTACTAGTATTTAAAATTTCTCCAGTAGAAACAAACACGTATTCCTATAGTTACTTACCATCTTTTGTCTCATTGAAATCAGACCACAGCTTCTTGTTTTTATACTGTATAAGTTGAGCGTTCTACGAAGATTGTAACCATTTATTTTTCGAGTTACTTTAAAAAGAAAACAATCAAATATATAAAAACGTATTCGATTGCTAGTCACATGCGAAATTGTAAGATATATATGCAATATTCAGATCTATGAAAGGGTCTATTCGATTCACAAGTCTAGGACTATTTTTACCAAAATACTTTCAGTATTAAACCGCCTTACTGTCAAACATTATGTATTGTTATATAATCACTTGTCTTCTTACATATTTTCTAATGCTATACATGAATGGATTAACAATATATGTATGGCAACGAGCTGTTTATGACAATGAGTTTTGATACCTCTATATATATATATATATTCTTATTCTTATACCCGACATAAACCTCTTGAGTGTAATTTCGGAATACTCAACAACTGCGGGGCTTATTTTTTTAAATTCAAGTTGAAGGAAAATCTCAGTGCATTGAAAGACTACCTACATTTCAAACGAGAAGACATTTCTCCGCCTCATATTTTGGAGATATATATATTAATATATATTTAAATAAACTAGTTCGTTATTTATCACAAGCTTCCTTGCGTGTTTAAAGATTCAAGCAATTTAAATTTTGTACCGATATACTTAACTCAGTTTCCGGTGCATTACAAACTTTTACACAATCCTGTACCTCAATCGGCGCATAACCACAGGAACTTGGTTAGCAGATTTAAAAAAAAAATGTTTTGAAATCGATATTTTTCAGTAATTGTTTTCGTATTTCCTGGTTTTTTTTTGTTGTTTTTTTTTACATTATTATTATAATTCACGTTCGCATTAATGTTTCTTTCTTTTTCTAGCAATGTAGTTTACTTTCCATATCTATATACTGCAAACTCAAAGTTATCTATATTTCTTTGTTTTGAAGTAATGAACAGTTTACTATCCATATCCGTATATAATTATATATCCTAAAATGCTCAAAAGTCCTAGGATTTTTCAGTATACGAATATGGATAGTAAACTGCACATTGCTTGAAAACAAAGAAATATTGGTACCTATGATTTTTCAGTATACGGTATAGAAATATTGACGCCAACGTTAAATAAATTAATAATGTAATACAAACAGACAGAAAATGCAAAAAAACATTGATTAACAAAATGTTATTCTGATAAAGGATGATACACTGTATATATGCGTAGGAATTACAGATAACGTATATACATTTCTGCTGAACGAAGTACTAAATCTCACAAATATGGGCACTGCTTTATTCCCTTAAATCGAGATTTCTATGAAAGTAAATGATTGAAATATAATCCATGCATGATAAATTGAGACGCTATCATGGTATCTTTGTCCTGTACGTATAATTTATTTTTTTTAAACTCGTGGAAGATTTTGTTGCAGCAGACACGCGTTTCGTCTAAAAAAAAAACTCATGCGTGACGCTCGCATAGAGAAGTTAGATCCAAATCGAGTAAAACTTTTATTCGAAGCAAGTTATATGAATCAGCAAATAGAACTAAAACGACAAAAGATAGTGTCCTTCAAATAATAATATGAAAAAGGGACATCATATTGCAAGTGGCAGAAGAAAATATACATTTCGTATTGTTATGTTGCTTTGTATTTATTTATTATAATAACAATATTCATTTATTAATACAATGTCAAATCAGATATATGTATGAAAATTTCGAGTATACCTTAGCTTTTCAAATACGCTTTTTTGTTATAAATAATATAGGTGTTACAGATAAGTAAGCTGCTATCCTACAAACGCAGAAGAAAACGAAATTAGAAAATACACTGGGATTTTTAAAGTCGAACTATGTATATATGATAATAAAATTGTATTAAGGTTATATGTTTTAAAACAAAACAAAACACCTATATTGGTTAACATTCGGTCATGAAACTATATATATAGTTTTGTGTCTTTGCCACAAGTTAAAACTTTTGATCGACGAAAATATGGATAAATTTACAGACAATCCAAGGATTAAGATTAAATTCCTTGAACAAAATGCTTTTTGACTTGGGACTGGCAATGGGTTAAATCAGTTTAAGACAAAGGATCATAGAAAATCCTAAAAATTTAAAAATAACTTTTGCCAAACAATTCGATGTTGCTGAATGATACAATTTAATAACATTTTTCGAAAATTGTTTGTTTAATCATAGAAATTAACACATCTTAAGCGGTTTGTAATGTTTAATCATAAAAATTAACACATCTTAAGCGGATTGTAATGTTTAATCATAGAAATTAACACATCTTAAGCAGCTTGTAATGAGAAATAAGACCAAAGGACATTTGAACGGTAAACGAGACCAATTCCTTTGATACGAGTCGTATAATTAAATCTAACATACTTTTATTAGCATGAAACAGTATAATACAGACATTCACAGAAAGAATTCATGTAATAGCTACAGATATTTAAGTAAAACACAATATATTAGCGAAAATATTACAGACATAATTATGTAATAGCCCACAAAATACTTAATGCGACGAGTAAAAATCTAGCCATACATCGCGATAGCAACATTAGCATCTAAAACTCAAGCTGGGAGTTAATTAAACTTTTTTTCTGTTATCCTTTAGTTATTACAAAATATCAGATCGTATTTCTCAAATATTCTTTGATGTCGAACGTTCTCGCAGAAAATTTCCTCCCGCCCATCTCCATAATGATACGAGGGGGTCGCTTGGAATTCACGCTACAGCTTTAATTTACACGGAATATAATTTGCAAAACACTTTACTACAAGTGCATTAAATAAATGTACAATTTAAGATCCGGTCGTTACATTGCAATCTAAACATCTGATTTTGATTTGTTTAGTGAATAACTTAATTTCATTAAATACTTAATTAAATTTCATATCTGTATGTTTCTTTATGACTGGGTTTTACACCTCTTTCGTTCCTAGACGATTTGGCGTCTAATTTAAAAGTAATGGCTATATTACCCAATCTAATGACTTATAACTAAGTACATTATGTAGTATAATTTTTATTTTATTTAATAAAAGATGTAATATAGCGATAAACACAAGTGCAGTTAGAAGACAAAAAGACATGTACATTTAATGCGTTTTTTGCTGGCTTAGTTTTTGGCAAATACGAAGGACGGGTTACGTACGAACCTCGTTCTCCTTAACACACAGGGGAACTTTCCTAGATTGTGACATTACAGGATACGACTCATCGCCGTTTGTAGTGACTCGTTGAGTAGCACGTCATGGTCACTAGTGGAAGAGGAAGTACTTACCCTTCCAGAGGTTATGAGTTCACACCCAGTTTTTTTGTTGTGTAAATCTTTAATTTTTTGGATAGTGTTTTCTGATTGTGGATTTTCCTTTCATAGTAATTTGTATTGTCCTTGTTATCTCGTTTGACTGTCCCTTTTGGTATCTTTCGTCCCTCTTTTATCTCTCTTTCTCTCTAAATTTTGGTCATGGTAGTTTTTGATGAATTAAGTTGAAGTCCAATCAACTTGAAAATATGTACATATGTTCCCTATGATATGATATTTCTAATTCTAATGAACAGTTAGAGCTTTGACCCATGATCATGATCTACTGAATATATAAAATAATAGTATACTCATTCTTGTTTTTTTCGCGATTCATGTCGATCTGTTGAACCAAGCCTTAATCAATGATTTTTAGTTTGGTTTTTATCATGATTGGTTTTGTACATAAATTAGATCGTCGGTTTTCTCGGTTTAATTTTATTTTGAATATTCACAATCTAAAGAAGGTCATCATGGTCATGCAATTTTACAGAAAAAAAAAATAACATGACTGTGTTAATTATTCCGGAGACTTTTTCGCTAAAAGTTTTAAATGTTTTAAGAAAGTCTTTGAACCAGTTAGCACACGTGAAAATTGAGATTCATGTTTGTAAAAGTAATGTTTTGCGGACTATACCTAAATGAAACATGGGCGTGTAGTATTTTCCTCCGCGTCATTGTATATTTCTACTTTCGTGTAAATACACATTAAATACAAACTCATTATTTTAATCTGGAATAAGTTGATTTGCAGTAAATTAAATATTATTTTTGAAACTTATTATGACAACAGATGTCTATTGATGTAAATCATAATTATCATCAATTTCTGGGCAATTCTAAATAAAATAAATATTTTTATGATCTGTAACTTCAAAACATTCCGCCATCAAAAAGTTATCATATATCTCTTATCTTATTTGTTCAATTTACTTAATTTAGATTACTTAACTATTTCATTAAAATCTGGAGATAAGATGTAGTGTTGATTTCATGTTTTATTCAGGTAACACGTGGTGTGGAGGTTTTACATGATCGAATGGCTCTGTAACGAGTTTAATTACATGGAATGGCCATTTGTGGTTAATTAACGAACACACCCGTGTCAATAACCAATGCCAAGTTCAATAAGAATTAATACAAACCACAGTTCTAATGATTATTTATACATACGAATCAATTTTTGTAACAGTTTCATTTACATGTCATAATTTGCAACGAAGAATTTTTCAAATTTCACATCATGAGAAAACAAAATTTGGAAGTCTTAGAGGTTATTCCAGCCTTTACAAATATGTTTTTGTCTTGCTAAATATTTTGTTACCTCGGGTTATTTTATAACGAACCTTACATT
This sequence comes from Mytilus galloprovincialis, assembly GCA_037788925.1. Lineage (NCBI taxonomy): Eukaryota > Metazoa > Mollusca > Bivalvia > Mytilida > Mytilidae > Mytilus > Mytilus galloprovincialis. The sequence continues at coordinate 467,251 of CM075341.1, read as the reverse complement.
ATGAGTTTTGCCCATCGTTGATTGGTTGACTCCGTGTTCCTTGCTTATCGTCCTGCTTATTGTTGAAAACCATTTGGTGATCTGTTGTTTATCGTTTGGTTTTCTGGGGGATAGCTGTCTTACTTACAATCATGCATATGCTCACGTTTATTCCAACCAAGATCAAAATGATGAACATATCATTAAAATACGATTAAATATACACTGACATGAAATTACGGAAATTTATCAGTTATATGAATAAAGTTCAGAAATTTAACCGAAATTGTATAGTTTTTAATTCTAAAAACGCATAATTATATGCGAAGTTCGTTTTCTTCAACATTTCGAAATTCTCTACTATCTATAGTATATGTTCAGTGAGTACTTTTACAGTATATGGAAGAAGCGTATCGATAAAAACTTTTCTTATATCACATAGCGATATTGTCTTATATCAATTGTAAATATGCAGACATTCCATGCGGAAAATGTTGTTTTCGGCAACGAAAAATTAAGAAAATACTAACTTTAAAACTTATTGTTCAAATATAAACAACAATTGAGCCTAAATATGCACTCAGAAGTTAGTTAGAAGCTCAAGTTTATGTCCGTGTAAAATTTGAAGTGCTGTGTTTTTCTTATATACATAAATAAACAAATGCTATTATTTCTAATATCAATGCGATACTTTTAAAATATCATAGCGGTGTTTTTGTTATATCAATATTAGTACTTATTAGTATTAATATTAGACTGCTGTACCCATATTTTGACAATTTTACCTATTATGTCTGTTTTGTTCACGCATCGTTGTAAATATGAAAGAATTTGATGAGACTGTCATACACGTGAGAGGTTAAGCGCTATAAAACCAGGTTCAATCCACCATTTTGAAAATTTGAAAATGCCAGTACCGAGTCAGAAATATGACAGATGTTATCCATTCGTTTGGTGTGTTTTATCATTTGATTTTACCATTTGATAAGGGACTTTCTGTTTTGAATTTTCCTCGGAATTCAGTATTTTTGTGATTTTACTTCTTAGTAGTATTGTATGTAAATAAGCAGTTTTAAGACCATTGCTTAAATTCAAATTGTTTTTTGATAACATCTTACAAATTTCTCAATTGGTTTTGGAAGCAAAACTAATCAAATAAGGGTTTAATAAACAATGTCGTAATCAAATAGCTAAGTATCAAAATGATTGTTCACATATATAACATTTAACAAATTTTATAATGAACGAATCGAAATAATATATATCCGATATTCTCGCAACGCACGCATGGAAGACTTTCTTTATTGATAACAATGAAACTAACTTGTGACAAAGATGAATCATACTGTCCTCGTTCACATTGATTCGACAAAATCTGACCTTTACTTTTGAATCTCCTTTTTTTATACTAATTAGACCGTTGGTTTTTCTGTTTGAATGGTTTAACACTAGTAATGTCTTTGTTCCTATATAGCGTGGTGTTCGCTGTGAGCCAAGGCTCCGTGTTTAAGGCCCTACTTTGATCTATAATGGTTTACTTTGAAAGTTGTCTCATTCGAACTCATGTACCATCTTCTTATATCTATAAATCTAAAAATTTCCCCTTATAAATAACTACTTTCCAGTCCTCAAACTGAAAGATCTAAATTTATAAATATAGAAAAGATATATACACAATTCTAACGTCAAAAGACATTTACATCTTATTTATTTGTGTTCTTAACATTTTTTTTTTAGTACTCATTGAAGAAATGAATTTATAACAAGCGATACGGATTGTTATTTTGCACTAAGAAATGTTCGCGTATTTATACGATCGTTACTAGTCAAAAACGAAAGTCACATCTCTGTGGCAACAACACATCGGAATGCCCTCACGGTCATCGCGATGTAAAATAGCGTCCACGCGGTAAGCTGTTATGTTCATAGAGATTTCGATTTACCAACGGGAAAAGTCTTTGATATAAAAAAAAAGAACTGTTTTCCTTCTCAATATTTTTTTTCTATGTTAATAATAAATACATTTTCTGTTAGACAAGATTTTTTATTTTCATTATATCTGAAGTTGTCCGATTTATAGTCTGAGGCTACTCAGTTGGTATCTTCAAAGTTCGGGACATCAGCATTTGTGCATTTTGATTTGTTTGGATTATTTATTTAACCATTTGAATATTCATTGTAACTTGGAGCTGTATTGGATTGGATTGTTTCAATGAATGTTTCTTTCAAGTAATGATATTTTTTGTCTATTTCGATATTACCAATGTGGATAGGCTATAGCAGTGTGACCAGTATATTAGAATCTAATAGGTCGGTAGACTATTTACAACCACATTTTAATTCCTCCATTGCATCATCACTTCAAATAGAATTAGTCGGTTAAACCATGTGATTGAAAAAAATAGACTGAACAGGTTGTTAACACTTTCAACTATCAATAGGGTCAAGCAACATTTTCGAAATAATAAGTTTATGTAAGCGTTAATTTTGTTACAGTAACGAAATTTTAGTGATATTGATCCTAAAACATTAAACCGGTCATGATCTAAGTTTGTGAATTATGATTATACAGTTTTCTTGACATGCATTGTGACGTGTCATCGTATTCATTTTATATTAGAAAACTAAAGCAGTTTTATAAGAAAAGTATCGCATTCATAAATTTTTGATATTATAAAATCATCGCTATGATATAAGACAAATATCGCATTGATATAATAAAATATAGCAGTATCTGTGACTTATAGGTGATTTTGGCTTAGCAAACAATTGAATTCATCTAAATTGCATTCCACTGAATTTGCTACATGATATTTATAGAATGTATACACCTACAAATGATAAATCGTGCATTTATGTTTCATTTATTCAACAATTCAATTTTCTCGTTTAAATACACCTTGCTTGTTATTACATAAAATAATTCATGGAAATTATACACCAGACGTATGTCGTGTTAAATGTCACCCTGTTTTAAGAAAAGAGTCATTACTTTATGCCGAGAAATCTGCCTTTCTTCGTACAAATGCTAACATTCGTCTGAAATTTCCCACAATGCAACTCGTTGATATAAGACAATATCGCTCGTTGATATAAGAAAAGTTTTTATCGAATCGCTTCTTCCATAGACTGTTTTAAGTAACTTTGGAATCATTATTAGATATTTTTTCGATTAGTTAAAATCACAAGTTTACTAATAGCAGAAAACATGTTTAATAACAAAAAAAATCTACAACAGAATCACACAATTATATGAATTAAAGGAAAACTGGATGATCAAATTTGAATAATAAAATTCTCATCATCTGTTGATAACATTTTCACCATAAGTTGTGATAATTAAAACTGTAAGTGACAATTCCTGCAAATGATTTACATTTTTATATTACAGTTTGTATATTTTTAGCAAAAATGTTACTCAACTAATTATTTGAGATTCAAAATGGCCATTAAGCAATGGGTTGAGACGGATTATTGATATTATTTTGAAATCCTTATGAATACACCTGAATTGATTTGATTCATTCATTTAAATATTTGTTGATTATAGGTCTGGTTCCAGAACAGAAGAGCCAAGTGGAGGAAGCGAGAACGTTATGGCCAGATCCAGACTATGAGAGGCATGACATCGGGACCGTTTGACATGGGACTTGGTAGACCAGAATCATATTCTCAGGTATGATATAACATTGGTACACTCTATATGGAATATTTATTTGTCAATCTACATTGGATGAAAAAGAAGTAAAATTCCTTCACATTGTTGATAACAATTATTCAATATTTTTTACAATTCAATACATACCTTCAGTAATAAGTAAAGACATTTGGTATTTATACATAATATAGAAATAAGAAGATATGGTATATGATTGCCAATGAGATAACTCTCCGCAAAAGACCAAATGACACAGAAATTAACAACTATAAGTCGTCTAACCCGAATAATCCAGTCGTTATATTCCGACTCACTATCGATCGCTACATTAACCTCGAGAGGACACTGACCGATAGAGGGCGCTGAATCATTCGAGTTTTAAGTAGCCTGGGGTCCTGGCTAATCTTGCGACGCACAGCTAGATTGGGCCGGGATGCCAGGCTAAGTTATAAGTCACCGTACGGCCATCAACAAAGAGTAAAAAAACACATATCGTGTTGTCAGACGTAAAAGGCCCCGAGATAATCAATGTATTAACTATATTCAAACGAGAAAACTGACAGCCTTTTCTGTATAAAATAATGAACGAAACAAATATGATATGCAGCAACAAACGACAACCATGGCATTACAGACTAACAACCATGGCATTACAGACTCCTGACAACCATGGCATTACAGACTCCTGACAACAATGGCATTACAGACTCCTGACAACCATGGTATTACAGACTCCTGACTTTACAAACGACAACCATGGCATTACAGACTCCTGACTTTACAAACGACAACCATGACATTACAGACTCCTGACTTTACAAACGACAACCATGGCATTACAGACTCCTGACTTTACAAACGACAACCATGGCATTACAGACTCCTGACAACCATGGCATTACAGACTCCTGACTTTACAAACGACAACCATGGCATTACATACATCTGACTTTACAAACGACAACCATGGCATTACAGACTCCTGACTTTACAAACGACAACCATGGTATTACAGACTCCTGACTTTACAAACGACAACCATGGCATTACAGACTCCTGACAACAATGGCATTACAGACTCCTGACTTTACAAACGACAACCATGGCATTACAGACTCCTGACAACAATGGCATTACAGACTCCTGACAACCATGGCATTACAGACTCCTGACTTTACAAACGAAAACCATGGCATTACAGACTCCTGACTTTACAAACGACAACCATGGCATTACAGACTCCTGACTTTACAAACGACAACCATGGCATTACAGACTCCTGACTTTACAAACGACAACCATGGCATTACAGACTCCTGACTTTACAAACGACAACCATGGCATTACAGACTCCTGACTTTACAAACGACAACCATGGCATTACAGACTCCTGACTTTACAAACGACAACCATGGCATTACAGACTCCTGACTTTACAAACGACAACCATGGCATTACAGACTCCTGACAACCATGGCATTACAGACTCCTGACTTTACAAACGACAACCATGGCATTACAGACTCCTGACTTTACAAACGACAACCATGGCATTACAGACTCCTGACAACCATGGCATTACAGACTCCTGATTTTACAAACGACAACCATGACATTACAGACTCCTGACAACAATGGCATTACAGACTCCTGACTTTACAAACGACAACCATGGCATTACAGACTCCTGACAACCATGGCATTACAGACTCCTGACTTTACAAACGACAACCATGGCATTACAGACTCCTGACTTTACAAACGACAACCATGGCATTACAGACTCCTGACTTTACAAACGACAACCATGACATTACAGACTCCTGACAACAATGGCATTACAGACTCCTGACTTTACAAACGACAACCATGGCATTACAGACTCCTGACAACCATGGCATAACAGACTCCTGACTTTACAAACGACAACCATGGCATTACAGACTCCTGACTTTACAAACGACAACCATGGCATTACAGACTCCTGACTTTACAAACGACAACCATGGCATTACAGACTCCTGACAACCATGGCATTACAGACTCCTGACTTTACAAACGACAACCATGGCATTACAGACTCCTGACTTTACAAACGACAACCATGACATTACAGACTCCTGACAACAATGGCATTACAGACTCCTGACTTTACAAATGACAACCATGGCATTACAGACTCCTGACTTTACAAACGACAACCATGGCATTACAGACTCCTGACTTTACAAACGACAACCATGGCATTACAGACTCCTGACTTTACAAACGACAACCATGGCATTACAGACTCCTGACTTTTTTGACAGACACATACAGAATTAACATTTCTCTAACATTTGCATGAACAGTTTTATCGAAGTCGTTTTTAAGGTGAATTCCTCTATTTGCCACAACAAGTCAATTCGAAGTTTAGAAGAAAGGATTTATTCACAAGAGTCGTTAACTTGTTCCAGATTATGGATTCAGATTCTTATTATTTAAATCCTGTTTTCTGATTTATAATCTTTAAAGTATAAATTGATGTACAAAATTCGGAATATATACTTGACTTAAAATACTCAACCACAAAATTGAAACAGTTAACAATAGTTGCTGCAATTGTCTTAAGTTTTGTAATGCATCTGATCAGCTTCGTTCTTTTATAAGTTAAACCATGGAAGTATTATATTGTTATGTTTTAATGGCTGACTCCTTGTCGACTTGAAAGAATGTTCAATAATGTAAATGTTGAAGTTTAATAAATTATTACATACTTTCGTTTCTGTAATCTGAATTATTATTGCTGATAATATAAAAGATAACCTTTTATTCCATATTGGTATTATTTTAGTAGGTTTCTCTATACGAATTGGATTTTGAATAAAGAAGCATATTCACCTGAGAAAGTGTTATTCACCGCGCTAAACGTCACGCGCTTTTACATGCAACGTTACAGTAAAATGTTTCCTGTAAAATTTGCTTTGGTATAATATGTTTGTCATTAAATACATTTTCTTCTCTCGGAATATGGAATAAAACAATTACTGTCTTTTGTTTCGGTAAATATGGGGTTTAATTGACTTTTGAAAAACTGATATTCACTTCGGCCGTCGGCCTCAGTGAATATCAGTTTTTCAAAAGTCAATAAAACCGCATATTTACCTCACCAAAAGACAGTAATTGTATAACATTTAATTTTGAGGTTCTTTTTTTAAGTTCTACATAACTTTTATGAATATTTCGAGGAATAAATCAATACATGTGTTTAGATTGAATTGTTTTACATTTCTTCGGGTAGGAAAATTTTTTATAGATGACGATTGAGGTTTAAGTTTTACTCATTGTTAAAGGCCGCACGGGTGACCTATAGTAGATAATTGTTTCTTGTTGGTATTTTGTATGTTTTAGACTGACTTATAATTTTGTTGGTATTTTGTATGTTTTAGACTGACTTATAATTTTGTTGGTATTTTGTATGTTTTGACTGACTTATAATTTTGTTGGTATTTTGTATGTTTTAGACTGACTTATAATTTTGTTGGTATTTTGTATGTTTTAGACTGACTTATAATTTTGTTGGTATTTTGTATGTTTAGACTGACTTATAATTTTGTTGGTATTTTGTATGTTTTGACTGACTTATAATTTTGTTGGTATTTTGTATGTTTTGACTGACTTATAATTTTGTTGGTATTTTGTATGTTTTAGACTGACTTATAATTTTGTTGGTATTTTGTATGTTTTAGACTGACTTATAATTTTGTTGGTATTTTGTATGTTTTGACTGACTTATAATTTTGTTGGTATTTTGTATGTTTTAGACTGACTTATAATTTTGTTGGTATTTTGTATGTTTTAGACTGACTTATAATTTTGTTGGTATTTTGTATGTTTTAGACTGACTTATAATTTTGTTGGTATTTTGTATGTTTTAGACTGACTTATAATTTTGTTGGTATTTTGTATGTTCAGACTGACTTATATAATTTTGTTGGTATTTTGTATGTTTAGACTGACTTATAATTTTGTTGGTATTTTGTATGTTTTGACTGACTTATAATTTTGTTGGTATTTTGTATGTTTTAGACTGACTTATAATTTTGTTGGTATTTTGTATGTTCAGACTGACTTATAATTTTGTTGGTATTTTGTATGTTTTGACTGACTTATAATTTTGTTGGTATTTTGTATGTTCAGACTGACTTATAATTTTGTTGGTATTTTGTATGTTTTAGACTGACTTATAATTTTGTTGGTATTTTGTATGTTTTGACTGACTTATAATTTTGTTGGTATTTTGTATGTTTTAGACTGACTTATAATTTTGTTGGTATTTTGTATGTTTTAGACTGACTTATAATTTTGTTGGTATTTTGTATGTTTTGACTGACTTATAATTGTGTTGGTATTTTGTATGTTTTAGACTGACTTATAATTTTGTTGGTATTTTGTATGTTCAGACTGACTTATAATTTTGTTGGTATTTTGTATGTTTAGACTGACTTATAATTTTGTTGGTATTTTGTATGTTTTAGACTGACTTATAATTTTGTTGGTATTTTGTATGTTTTAGACTGACTTATAATTTTGTTGGTATTTTGTATGTTCAGACTGACTTAAATAATTTTGTTGGTATTTTGTATGTTCAGACTGACTTAAATAATTTTGTTGGTATTTTGTATGTTTTAGACTGACTTATATAATTTTGTTGGTATTTTGTATGTTTAGACTGACTTAAATAATTTTGTTGGTATTTTGTATGTTTTAGACTGACTTATAATTTTGTTGGTATTTTGTATGTTCAGACTGACTTAAATAATTTTGTTGGTATTTTGTATGTTTTAGACTGACTTATAATTTTGTTGGTATTTTGTAGATACAACACAATCCATGGATGGGAGGGCACCAGATGCCATACGCAATGCAGAATTCTAATTGTATGGTCAACCATTCACAAGTTCCTAGTTTTATGAACCTTGCTCATCAGGGACACTTCCCGTCACCCCAGACCGGACTCCATCAATCACCCATCTCATTAAATGGTACCCAGTCGCCATCGTTTGAATGTGAGCCTACCGAACGGCGGAGTACCAGCATAGCTGCCTTACGATTAAAAGCACATGAACATAGTGTTGCAATGGGTTTATTTAGTGCGTACGGAAAGTAAACAAAATATAATACAATGTTATGTGCACAAACAAATACACTAATTATTTAATCATTGTGTTAATTAACTATCTGTGAAGCGATAAATAATATTCTAGTTCAGCAAACAATGGTGCTATATATATATATATTGTATATATTGAGTAATGGAGTATGAGGTGGAAAGTCAATGATAACAATGACGAAAAATTAGAAGAAACTTTCATAAGTGTTCTTAAGATGTCAGAAGGAAATGAAACATTGACGAACGATTGACATTGACATTAGAAATTATAGAAATGTAAAGTCTTTCAATGACTAAACTGCAAATGTTAAATTTCTAACTTGATCCAAAAAGCTTATATACACGGGTCTGTTATGATAGAATAATATGGTCTGTTAACCAATGTTATTTGTTTACGACTTTTGTTTCATTTGAAGAAAAAGCATTAGTAAACGTTCACATGCTGGAATGCAGGTTTGAGACGTTATTAACCAACAGCTTTCGTTTGAAAATTCTTTTGATATGCAACTGTAACACCATGCTAGGAGAACTTCCAGCATTGCAAAACTATTATGTATCTTCAATTAAAACACCGAACCACTCAACATTAGTGCTTTTGTCAATAAATTGAGTTTGAGAAGGAATGATAGAATTAGTGATGACATTAGCTAATTAGAGAAAGGAGTTTACTGGAGAATGATCGCATACCAGAGTAGTAGATATATAATCATCATGTTTCCATGTGTTTATTGGTATAAATTGTGTAAATTACATCTACTAATGAACGTATAAACATTACTTATGTTGGGGATACCTCTATGATTGTGTTAAACATTACTTATGTCGGGGATACCTCTATGATTGTGTAAATACCGTATAATACATTTATTGATGATATTAAATTATCTACTTGTATAAAGATTTTATAGTTGATTTTGTCGTCAATCGGAATTGTTAACATTTTGTATTCAACTTCTGTTTAAAAAGATAAATATGAATTGAAATAATTAAATTTAATATATGAGAATAAATTAAGTGCCGTAGTTCTTTATCTTGAGATGGAAGGTAAATTGAATGCTGTTACTTTATAAATTAAGATTTTGCACCAAATTTTGTCAGTATAGCAGAACTTTAACAACTGTCCTAAAAGCGGGAGGTTTAACTAGCTTTAAAACACACTATATTCTTCGAGAAATGCCTGTACCAAGTCAGGAATATGATTCCCGTTGGTTTTAGATTTTGGCAATTTTTATGGATTTCTACTTTTTGAATTTAAGACTTCGGTGTTTTTATTATACTTTTCAAGAATAAAAATTATATTTACTTCTGTTATATATCTCAAATGTATTATTGTTATGTGGTAAAGACTGCGAATAAGACAACTTACATACAGACAGCAGTAGTTTTCCCCATTTTAAAAGTCATTAAACGATTGAGATAAAACAAATCCGGGTTACAAACCAAAACCGAGGGAAACACATCAACTATACTAGTAGGAAAACAAAAGAACACAAGGAACACCGAAGTGCAACAAAAATAAACACCAACATACATAAAAAACGAACTATTTGATAACATTTGCAATATTCCTGATTTGATACAAGACATGTTAAGAATAAATGGTGGGTTAATAAGATTATTTGGTTAGCCAAACCTCCCGCTATATTACAACTTAAAAAAATATCGCTTAAACACTACGTGACAGCACAAACGCACACATACACACAAGAAAATTCATGATAGAGAAACGTACAAATAAATAATATAATAATGGTAAAAACCGTGGAACAACACAAAACATTTTATCAACGACAAACATCGCAGAATATAAAAAAAACAGTGACGCGCTTACGTAACTAACATTCAATCTCGAAATTTCTTGAAAATGAAGGAACGGAAACGCAATTTTATAATTATGTAAGACATAACATTATCCAAAAGAAATTAGAAACAGAAACATCAAAAATAAAATCATGAATGTTGGATGTACAAACAACGAGACACACCGCACATCAATAAGAAATCACGTGCAGTATAACAGTAATATTCAGGATTATGCCAATGATGGTATTGATTACCTTGGCTGAATTTGGCAAAACTTTTAGGAATTTTGGTCCGCGATGCTCTTAGATTTCGTTCTTTGTTTGGCCTTTTTGACTTTTTTTTGATTCGAGCGTCACTGATTAGTCTTTTGTAGACGAAACGCGCGTCTGGCGTATATACAAAATTTAGTCCTGGTATCTATGATGAGTTTATTAAAAGGCAATTTTATAATTATTTAGACTTCAAACGATAAGACATAACACCTTATGCAACCGAAACCATAACAGAAACATCAAACATTAATATACATTAATGTTGGATGTACAAAATACCGAGACACGTCGTAAAATAATGTAAATTCACTCTCGGTATAACAGTCACATTCGAGAATAAGCCACGTTTGGTGGTTAACAGACAGACGACATAGATGTTAAACCACAATCTAAGACGTGGTAAAAATGTCATTAGTTAGTTTAAACACAGACACATCGCAAAGATTTTAACATCACCATTACACGTGAACTACACAGTCAAATTTTACTCACATAAATTTCGGATACCTGTAAAAGAGGGACGAAAGATACCAGAGGGACAGTCAAACTCATAGATTGAAAATAAACTGACAACGTCATTGCTAAAAATTAAAAAAAAAAACAACATACAAATAAGAGTATAGAAGACACAACATAGAAAACTTAAGACTGGGCAACACAAAACCCACCAAAAACTGGGGGTGATCTCAGGTGCTCCCAAAGGGTAAGCAGATCCTGCTTCACATATGGCACCCGTCGTGTTGCTATATTATTGCAAATCCAGGTAAATAGTCTAATTCGGTAGGTCGTGAAAAGGGAAGGGTATTGTAGTTACGACATAAGGAACATATCCGATATCATCTGTGAAACGGTTATTCATTAATGGTCAACCAACTCGTGATGGCGTCCGTAAAATTTAAAAAAGAGATGATTTCAACTTCACCATTTGAAACTCTTGGTTTAATAGCTTTCTTGTGAGCAGCAATTCTCTATCAAAGAAATCATGATAGGAAATACAAGCCCGGGAATATCGTATCAATTGGGAAATATTTACTCCCTATGCAAGCGCTGCTGGAATGTTGCTTCATAGAAATGGAAAGTTCACAATTGGGAAGCTGAAATCATCTCTTTTGTCGCAAAGTTTTGTTTTCAACGGTTGTAAAGTGCGAAACAAAATAGAAACGGAAGGAACAAAACAAAACGAAACGAAATTATAAAATTAAAATTTATTTCCTTTTGTTTCATATCGTTTCGTTTAGCTGTATTTCTTTTGCTTGGCGCTATTTCGTTTCGTTTCGTTTCGTTTCTTTTTTTTTTCTTTCTGTTCCGTTTTTAATTCATTTCACACTTTACAGGTACCTCACATTAGTTATAATGACTTAAACTTTTTATTAACTTTTATGTGAAGAAAGAAGGATAACTCAAGATTCTCAGAATCATATATGACTTTGTAGCGCTACAATTAAATACTGGACATGTGGTAGTGTGCCATTAATTAAGAAAAAGTCCATTCGAGCTAGGAAAGAGGGAAAACAGTATACATATAAGGAGATGTATTATATACGATGAGTCAACTATTCTGCTAGGCACAAAATCACGTGGATATAAACAGCCATATAGACCACCGTGTAACCTTCAGAAACTAGGCACAAAATAACGTGGATATTAACAGTCATATATACCACTTTGCAACCTTCAGAAACCTAGACCGTATGATAAGCTATTAAATGCTACTGCTTGACAAACTATAAAACAATCAAAACGAGAAAAGAGCGACCTAGATTATTTATTTAAATCTGTATTTGCTAGTTATCCGTTTATTATCACCAGAAGAATTTTTCCTGTTATTCTTACTGAACGGTTTATCAACAAAAACATTGATAAGAAATAAATATAAGTAATAATTTGCATTATAACAACATTTACCAACAAGAAAGACGACGACAAATATAAACTAATTATGGTTGGACAGTAGACAAATACATGAGTTTCGACAGCATTATAAAGGGGGAAATATGGAGGTTTGTGTCGCGATGTCTATCACCATAAGTTTGTATTAACAGAAGATCGTATTTAATTGATCGTCCAATGTTAAACTGTTAATGTGGCGATGTCTGTCACCATAAGTCGATATTAATAGAAGATCGTATTTAATGGATCATCCAATGTTAAACTGTTAATGTGGCGATGTCTGTCACCATAAGTCGATATTAATAGAAGATCGTATTTAATGGATCATCCAATGTTAAACTGTTAATGTGGCGATGTCTGTCACCATAAGTCGATATTAATAGAAGATCGTATTTAATGGATCATCCAATGTTAAACTGTTAATGTCGCGATGTCTGTCACCATAAGTCGGTATTAACAGAAGATCGTATTTAATTGATCGTCCAATGTTAAACTGTGAATGTCGCGATGTCTGTCACAATAAGTCGGCATTAACAGAAGATCGTATTTAATGGATCATCCAATGTTAAACTGTTTATGTCGCAATATCTGTCACCATAAGTCGGTATTAATAGAAGATTTTATTTGATTGATAGTCCAATGTTAAACTGTTAATGTCGCGATGTCTGTCACCATAAGTCGGTATTAACAGAAGATCGTTTTTAATGGATCATCCAAATGAATGTTAAACTGTTAATGTGGCGATGTCTGTCACCATAAGTCGGTATTAATAGAAGATCGTATTTAATTGATCGTCCAATATTAAACTGTTAATGTGGCAATGTCTGTCACCATAAGTCGGTATTAACAGAAGATCGTATTTAATGGATCATCCAATGTTAAACTGTTAATGTCACAATGTCTGTCACCATAAGTCGGTATTAATAGAAGATCGGATTTAATTGATCGTCCAATGTTAAACTGTTAATGTGGCGATGTCTGTCACCATAAGTCGGTATTAACAGAAGATCGTATTTAATTGATCGTCCAATGTTAAACTGTTAATGTGGCGATGTCTGTCACCATAAGTCGATATTAACAGAAGATCGTATTTAATTTATCGTCCAATGTTAAACTGTGAATGTCGCGATTTCTGTCACAATAAGTCGGTATTAACAGAAGATCGTATTTAATGGATCATCCAATGTTAAACTGTTTATGTGGCAATATCTGTCACCATAAGTCGGTATTAATAGAAGATTTTATTTGATTGATAGTCCAATGTTAAACTGTTAATGTCGCGATGTCTGTCACCATAAGTCGGTATTATCAGGAGATCGTATTTAATGGATCATTCAATGTTAAACTGTTAATGTCACGATGTCGGTCACCATAAGTCGGTATTAAAAGAAGATCGTATTTAATTGATTGTCCAATGTTAAACTGTTAATGTCGCAATATCTGTCACCATAAGTCGGTATTAACAGAAGATCGTATTTAATTTATCGTCCAATGTTAAACTGTTAATGTCACAATATCTGTCACCATCAGTCGGTATTAATAGAAGATCGTATTTGATTGATAGTCCAATGTTAAACTGTTAATGTCGCAATATCTGTCACCATAAGTCGGTATTAATAGAAGATTTTATTTAATTGATCGTTCAATGTTAAACTGTTAATGTCGCGATGTCTGTCACAGGCGTTAAAACACAAAAAATCATATCAAGATTTCAAAACATTTGGTCTACAGTCTGTCTATCCCACTCAATATTGCTATCAACTGTTTCCCACTCAATGCTCTACAAAGGATATCAATCCCTTGCCGGGGATTAAGTCGTCATCCCGTGGGAGATTAAGTTGTCACAATGTTATCAGATGCATAATACTATAATGGTATGCCAATAATTAAATGGCTATTCACTGGAAGATTAAGTTGTCATAATAGACTTCGATATAGTATTGCTGGTGTTTTTTTTGGGTTTTTTTTGGAAAGGGGGGGGGTGTACTTTTTCAATAAAAATATCACGATCAAGTGGGACAATCTCTCTAAGAATACAGGAAATAATACCTTTATTGAAGCGATGGACGAATTTTACCTTCTAGTATCCGTATCAAGCAGATTCTCTGGCTTTTTGAAAATATTGATGGCGGAGCATTTACACTTCAACTTTATAAACGCTATATTGGGGCTTGCAGGACCTACTCAGACTTTGTACAACGTCACCAGTGTCTGATCATAAAGTTGATGAACCATGGGTATGTCAAACAACGTCTCGTCCTTTTTCTAAAAAAAAGTTAATCGGAAGGTGCCAAGACCTTGTTGATAAATATTCCGTATCAACTTCACAAGTTATACATGATGGTCTTGAAGTATAGATTATGCGTACTGGCGCTGTTTATCATCTTAATAACGTACGTGTTAATCTGTTCTTTTATTTGTCTTTATTAAAATTACTTTTATTGTTGGCCTGTTTTTGGTGATATACATTTGATGTGGCTCTGTTCTTATGCATCCCGTCATTGTGTTGTTTGTATTATTTTTCATTTTTACTTGTGTGCTTTGTCCGTGTGACTTTTTATGTTTCTTTGATACATATGACGTGTATCTGTACTTTAAACATTCCGCCATTGTGTGAAATATTATTGATATGGTCATATTTATTAGCTGTTTACAAAACTCTTGAATTTTTGAAATACTAAGGCTTTTCTACCTAAGGAATAGATAACCTTAGCTGTATTTGGCAAAACTTTTAGGAGTTTTGGTCCTCAATGCTCTTCAACTTCGTACTTTATACGGCCTTTCTTTTTTCTTTTTTGATTCGAGCGTCACTGATGAGTCTTTTATGGACGAAACGCGCGTCTGGCGTAAATACAAAATGTAATCCTGGTATCTTGATGAGTTTATCTATTATAATTTTTGCATACTTTGAACGACAAAATCATTTTATATCACTACCTTTATTACATTATGACGTCAAACACACGATTCTACGCCAGAGTTAATGTTAAGGGCATACGATACAGTTACAGGGGAGGTAATGACGCTGTTAACGTAAATTGTTATTTTCGCGACGTCAAACTATGACTTATCGGGAAAAGATGCAGTTTTCGACTGATTTTTATCATTCAAACTGATTTATCTTGAAAACGAGTTCATGGACCCCTCTTTTTTAAAACGGCAATTTGTTTCATTTTGCAAGGAGATTATGTGACCCAAAATTTATAAAACTGTAAATAGTGGATTTTTTTAAATTTTGATAAACATGCAGCAAAAAATGACGTTTTTTCCTCAATTCATGAACATTTGATAAATATGAGTTATTTCTGAATAAAAAAATGCATATTTTTTTAGGATACTTATAAAATACAGCAATTATCGATTATTTAACAAAAAACAATTTGTGTTTATCTTTTAAAACAAAAAAGTTATGTCTTTCTTTCGAAAAAGAAAAAACGGCCAGAAATCTGAATTTTGAGCAAATATACAAAATTTCGACCTCATTTTACTCAAAAAGTAGCACATGAAGGTATATTTTTTATTACATATTTGATTTAATCAGGTAAAAAATAGCCTATATGCAAATTTTCATCAACTTGTAAATACAGGATCAAAACTGTATCGTATGCCCTTAAAATTACGATTCGGCCCAGTGCTTAAAATATCTCGATCCTTTATGTGTACATAAATGAAATACAAAAATTAGTAGGCAATGAGCGAGGTTGTTTAATGTGATATAATTATGCTTTTTTGTGCTTGTTTGTTAAATATTTTTTAGTTTTAGTTGTGATTAAGATTGTAACACGGTGTTGACTGCTGTACCCCTATTTTGACATTTTTATCTATTATGTCTGTTTGTTTCATTCACGCATTGTTGTCAATATAATGGAATGTGATGCGACTGGCATACAGGTGAGAGGTTTAGCGCTACAAAACCAGGTTCAATCCACCATTTTCTACAAGAAAATGCCGGTACCAAGTCAGGAATACTAATGATGACAGTTGATGTGTTTGCTTTTGATTTTTCCATTCGATTAAGTACTTTCCGTTTTGAATTTTTCTGAGTTCAGTATTGTTGTGATTTAACTTTTTGGATGGAGCATGGGAATGTGCATTGCAGTAGTTATCGTTCGTTCCACCATTTGAATCACCAACGAGACTGTTGTATGTATGCTCGGATCTCGTAGACCACACGTACGTCAGAGGAACGATTTTGTCCATACTGGAAGTTGCTGGAAATTGTCTATATGAATATCCTAAGAAGTTTCAAAATATCGGAATTAGTGGTCGGTAAGAAAATGTATCAAATTGAATCGTATTGTTGTTATTCTTTTTGAACTTAATATATGGCATGTTTGGTTTTCATTTTGAATAATTGTCGAATCCTGTTTTATTTCTCTCATTAGCATACAATTCACTATATTTCATTGTTAAATATTCTAATGAAAATTAGTTCGGTTTCTTGAAACAGAATATTCTTTTTATCAATTCTTTGCCATTCTCTCGAAACTTTGAATCAAAAAGTGCATAAATGGCGGGATTAGCGATATGATTCCAACAATATGATGATCTGGCCAGTATTTGATGTACGCATGCGTTATAAGTTTCTGGGTCGTCTATATTCCAGTGTGCAGTAGTGTCCAAGAGTTTCATGATAGTGCTGGGTAAATAACTCACTATAAACACTATTACAATTGTAAAAGAAATTTTGGTAATTTTACGCCCCGAGGATTGGTCCTTTTCAATTGGAGCGTTTATATCAATGACTGCAATAATGGATCGGAATCGTTTCCTGTATTTTGATTGCTTGATAATTTTTTTCCAGATTAGTGCATATATTGTTACTAACATTGTAACCAAGGTTACAAGAATGAAAAGAATAACACAATTATATATTGTAGGGAATGAGTTATGTTCATATGTTTGGGTTACACAAACCTCAACGGTTATATGATAATTATATACCTTGAACAAATGAGTATTCCAAATGAAGTAATGAGGACAGGACAGTACAATAGCTATTAAACAAGCGCCATTCATAAGAACTATGGCAAACCTTGGCGTGTACTGAGAGTCCATTGGCGTGCAAACACGTTTATACCGATCGACAGACAAGATCAGAATAATGAGAGCTGATAATATCACCACAAAATAACAGAAAGTAAGCCATAACTTACATGTAATTGATGTGAACAGCGAAAAGTGATTTAGTTTTTCTGCGACTTCTATTGGAATAGCAACACTACACACAAGAAAATCAGAAATCGCTAATCCAAGAATAGCTGTTGAATGTGTAGTTCTGTTCTGTTTAAATCCATAGACAAGTATAACAAAACCATTTCCAAAAAGTCCAATAAAAGACAAAGTTGATAAACATATTATATAAACGATGTGATTTGACGTATGATTCCGATTCAGTTCTGTAATGACATCCTGATAGTGTGTTATGTTGTCATCCAAAGCGCATGAATTCATATTAAAATGATTCCTTATTGAATGCTACTTTACTTCTGTTAAAAATCCTTGTTTAGATCCTGACAATCATGTATACTATGACTCAATAATCAGTATTACTTTAGGTGGTATAAAACAGCAAACAACACATTAAGCTTTTTTTTTCCAATCGAGGAATTGGTCAAGTGAAAAATAAACAGACGTAATGGAGTGAAATCACGTGGGGTGATTCTACTCAAATAAAACCAAGATAACCAAATTAATCGGACACTTGACATTAATCAGAGATAAAGAGTTCTCTGTATAAGTGTATGAGGCAGCAACCTAACGACACACTTAAAGTTTCTTACAACTTTTAACAGTATTAAATCACATAATTATTGGCTAGTGGTGTATTCTGAGACTGCTACCGAACATCTGTGATTTCTCGGATGTGCTAGATATTCAAGGAAATTCGACCTTATCAGTTAAAGATGTCAATATAGTTGACTTGATTTGTATATGCTTTTATAATGAAAATTAGGTCTTTATCAAATTCATATGACTCAGAGCCATGAACATTATAATAGTTACGATATGTGTATATACATGTATATCCCAGCTCGTTCGTTGTGTCTATGACGTTAAAATACTAAATCCCTGGGGGGAGTCTTAGCTGATTTTAGTCTCTGATGCATGATTTTTTATTATCTATTTGTTTTGGATTTAACTATCTGTCAGTAACTGCGAGTACTCTCAAATCGCACTTTCTTGTTAATTTAAAAATGTTGATACTATTTGTAATATTTTTTTGTCATTTAATGTTTACTTATTCGGGATTATATTTGGTCTATATACCAACGTGGATAAGTTTTTGGTAATACTATAATTTTTCACTTCTTCGAACTATGACCATCAACATTTTTTGTTTTGTAAAAACTATTTCCTTTCTCCTGTTAAAACAACATTATTTTCATTTACTTGTGATTGAGTAAAACCATTTCAATTTATATTTCATAGTGTGTCTTTCAATGTTGTGATGTTAAATTATTGTTTCAGATGAATGGTTTGAATGGTTTTACACTAGTAATTGTTGGGATCCTTTATAGCTTGATGTGCGGTGTGAGCCGAGGCTCCGTGTTGAAGACCGTACTTTGACCTATATAAGGGTTTACTTTAATAAAATTGTGACTTAGATGGAGAGTTGCCTCTTTAATTTGGCACTCATACCACATCTTTTATAAATAGCTCACAAAACTAACCTTCTAAAACGACTTGTCTTCTTTAAATGTTTTACTTGATGAACTCATCAATTCTGTTTTGATCAATGAATAAAACAAAGTAAATGAAAATCTTAGACAAAAATCACCGCCTTAGCTTTAAATTACGGAAGCCCTGGAGTGCCATGCAAAAAAAAAATTTCAACTTGTGCGCACAAGTTACCAACTTGCGCCCACAAGTTACTAACTTGCGCGCACAAGTTACTATCTTGTGCGCACAAGTTACACAACTTGTGCGCACGAGTTATACAACTTGTGCGCACGAGTTATTAACTTGTGCGTACGAGTTGTACAACTCGTGCGCACGAGTTGTACAACTCGCGCGCACAAGTTACACGTGATCTTATAGACATGCGCTGTTTTGCTAAAGAGACTTCTTTATGGAACGCCATAGCTGCCGAATACAAACATATGTTTATATAAATGAATGCACATACTTTTCAATATCTGCACATGTTTTTTTCTGTGTATACACATACTTTTCATATATATGAACATAGTTTACTTTATATGCACTTACTTTTTATAAATATATGCACATACTTTTCCTACATATGCACATCGTTTACCTTATATTCACATACTTTTCCTACATATGCACATAGTTATCCTCATATGCATATACTTTTTTTTCTATATATGCACAGACTTATTCTACATATGAATGTACAAATGTAGTTCTGCATGTGAATACTTTTCTCAGTATATATGAACATAGTTTTTCAACGTGAGAATTACAATTCATATTATGCTTTTCTGTTTTTTTTTTTCAAACTGAACTAAGGGTTCCAATATCATAAAAAGAATGTTTATTAAGAATTTCTAAATGATGTATGTTGTTCAATTAAGCAACTTTTGAAATCATTTTCATATGAATGCAATACTATTTTGGTATGTATTATGGTATGGCGCTGTTGTCTTCATCTATAGTCACTTGCTTTAATGCCATAACTTTGTATTTTGTATGAGTCGTTTGTATTACATTTTAACACAAGGATTATTATCACTAATGGCGTGTTGAATTCAG
This sequence comes from Mytilus galloprovincialis, assembly GCA_037788925.1. Classification (NCBI taxonomy): domain Eukaryota; kingdom Metazoa; phylum Mollusca; class Bivalvia; order Mytilida; family Mytilidae; genus Mytilus; species Mytilus galloprovincialis. The sequence continues at coordinate 446,778 of CM075341.1, read as the reverse complement.
TGGTGTTTGTCCCAACAATTCAGTGATAACGGATCACAAGTTATATTAATGCATTTAGTTTGGTTTCCGCACTCTGTCGTTAATTTGCCTTATCCAAAATTATTGAAATCCACACACAATGTTAATAATCACACAAAGTTAGGCCGAGTTAGAATTTGGGCAGTAATTTTTTGGACAATTATGCCCCTTTATAACTTGGAAAATTGAAAATTTTAAGCGGGGGTATTCGTGTTTTCAGACTTTTTTTTATACAGGTTTTATGTTTTATTAGTAAAAACATTAGTAAGAGCCAAACGCACTTTGTCGGTGTGGGAATAATCTATAAACAGTGAATGTAAAATGTCATAGAGTGAGACAAAGGTATTACTGTCCAGCGATGGCGAAAACTATTTCTATAGAGCTTTATATTCGGTATTAAGATAGAATATCTGGATGTTTCATACTTTGTTTGTAATAGCCTTATGTTTCGAAGTTTCCGTCTGTCATATGTTCTTTGGTCTTGACCTATTATAAATGGTACAGCGACTGGTTGAACAAAATTATAGTTTTTTTGTCCTGTGAATTTCTCTCTTTTTATGAGTGATCAATGTTAAAATTAAGTTATTATGTACGTTTCTCAGATGTAATAACGCAGTAGGTCAACTATATGTGGCACATTTTCATGATTCATAATTCTTTGGTCAATGTTAAATTTTTTTCTATAAAGAGGGTATAAGAATGGCCCACTGAATTTCTTGATGTCTTTAACAAGATGCCTATTATCAAAATGTTAATCACAATCCAAATGTAGATATGTCAAACGTATTTAAAGGGGCCATACTTGCTCGAACTATCCAGGGTTTTACATTTGCAGTAATATCAAGCTGGGCCCTTGGGCCATTTTATCAATTTGATAAGTAATTTTATATTATATCTTAAAGAGACATTAATATTGATAGAATCATGTATTCATTGTCAAGTTGTAAGCTTTTGAAAATTGGGGGTCGGGTTGGAGTAATGTATCTCTCTTGAATTGTTCTCTTTGTATACGAAAGTAATTATATATATATAACTTCGTTAAAATATTAAAAAAATAAACTGTTTTCACAGAAATGGTGATTTAACGCCTTTTTGTAATTTTGAAAATGCAAATGTTGAAACCAAAATAGCAATACTTTAACATGTAAGTTATGGAAATATTCAAAGTTGATGAACCACGACTGAACGTACATGGCTGAACAATATCCAAGGAAACAATGCCAATATACAACTACATACAAAATACCATGGACTTATCATAAGTCGTTCCCTTTAAACAAACATAAACTTGTAAACTATGTAAAAGTTTCAATGTCAATGAACCATGATGAGGGGGTGGGCTTTATAACCTCCATAGAAATATGACTTGCAAATGCCAATAAATTTTCAAAGTCAATAGACATGCAATTACTGAGGGGACAAGGCCAAATATTATCTATGGAAATGAGATGTTCCAATACTTATACAATTGCATAAAACATACTAGACCTAATCACAAACTAATACATTGCGAAGCCAACGCCGGCGCCGTAAAAATAAAATGCATACGTATTGAAAAGCTTTAAAAAGGTGTGAATATCAAATATGATATGACGTGCTGCAGTTCTAAATTATGATTTGTCTGATTTACTCTGCATTTCTTGTTTTGCGTCTACATTTTCAGCATTTGGGGATTAAGGTGAGAGTGCAAAAACAAACAAAAAAAGAAATGAAATTTTCCTAGTTATAAAGGAGCAGAACTGTAGTACAGCAGGTGACTTTTTGCGTTTTATAGTTTTTTATCTTTGTGTATGAGCTTTATCAAATTAAGAAGAGGCAAAGTTAAATTAGAGTGCAGCAAAATAAAATGGAAAGATGGAAGGACAGACGGTAAAACGGAAGATCAAGGGTAATACATGTATAATGCCCCCATACGCCTATCGGCATGGCATAAAAAATTTAACCCGTCTTTGGTCCTTTCTATAACATCATAATAATAGAAAACAATTCATACTTTGAGATCTTAGACTATACTAAATACTTTGAAAACACATTAAAATTGGTAAAGAAAATGGCAATTTAAATTAAGTTTTATAAGAATGCATTTTTACAACTTTTGACCCGTTAGTGGTAATAATCCTTGTGTTAAAATTTAATACAAACAAATCGACTCCTTCAACGTTTTGACATGAAAACCAAGTGACTATAGATGAAGACACCAGCGCCATACCATCATAAAATTGAGAATGGAAATGGGGAATGTCTGAAAGAGACAACAACCCGACCAAATTAAAAACAACAGCAGAGGGTCACCAACAGGTCTTCAATGTAGCGAGAAATTCCCGCACCCGGAGGCGTCCTTCAGCTGGCCCCTAAACAAACATATACTAGTCCAGTGATAATGAACGCCATACTAATTTCCAAATTGTACACAAGAAACTAAAATTAAAATAATACAAGACTAACAAAGGCCAGAGGCTCCTGACTTGGGACAGGCGCAAAAATGCGACGGGGTTAAACATGTTTGTGAGATCTCAACCCTCCCCCTATACCTCTAACCAATGTAGAAAAGTAAACGCATAACAATACGCACATTAAAATTCAGTTCAAGAGAAGTCCGAGTCATACCAAAATAGTATTGCATTCATCTAAAAATGATTCCAACAGTTGCTTAATTGAACAACATACATCATTAAGAAATTATTAATAAACATTCCTTTTAGGATATTGGAACCCTTAGTTCAGTTTGAAAAAAAACAACAGAAAAGCTATATGAATTGTAATTCTCACCTTGAAAAACTATGTTCATATATACTGAGAAAAGTATTCACATGCAGAACTACATTTGTACATTCATATGTAGAATAAGTCTGTGCATATATAGAAAAAAAAGTATATGCATATGAGGATAACTATGTGCATATGTAGGAAAAGTATGTGCATATAAGATACACGATGTACATATGTAGGAAAAGTATGTGCATATATATATAAAAAGTAAGTGCATATAAAGTAAACTATGTTCATATATATGAAAAGTATGTGTATACATAGAAAAAAACATATGCAGATATTGAAAAGTATGTGCATTCATTTATATAAACATATGTTTGTATTCGGCAGCTATGGCGTTCCATAAAGTAGTCTCTTTAACAAAACAGCGCATGTCTATAAGATCACGTGTAACTTGTGCGCACAAGTTGTACAACTCGTGCGCACAAGTTAATAACTCGTGCGCACAAGTTGTATAACTCGTGCGCACAAGTTGTGTAACTTGTGCGCACAAGATAGTAACTTGTGCGCGCAAGTTAGTAACTTGTGCGCGCAAGTTGGTAACTTGTGCGCACAAGTTGAAATTTTTTTTTTGCATGGCACTCCAGGGCTTCCGTATTAAATAATGATTTGTAATGTTAATCATTTTTATTACTGCCTCAGATCAAGAAATTGCCAAAGATTGAAAAAGGGCGTTGACATGGAAAGGTACATTGTAGATTGATACTAATTTTCTTTGTTTTATTTTATTGATACAATAGATGAAAGGGGAGGCCGACCATCATTGGTAGATTTATTCAACGTGTTCAATTCACTTCTAAAGGGGAAACCGACCATCATTGGTAGACTTATTTTACGTGTTCAATTCACTTCTAAAGGGGAAACCGACCATCATTGGTAGACTTATTCAACGTGTTCAATTCACTTCTAAAGGGGAAACCGACCATCATTGGTAGACTTATTCAACGTGTTCAATTCACTTCTAAAGGGGAAATCGACCATCATTGGTAGACTTATTCAACGTGTTCAATTCACTTCTAAAGGGGAAACCGACCATCATTGGTAGACTTATTCAACGTGTTCAATTCACTTCTAAAGGGTAAACGTTCATCATTGGTAGACTTATTCAACGTGTTCAATTCACTTCTAAAGGGGAAACCGTCCATCATTGGTAGACTTATTCAACGTGTTCAATTCACTTTTAAAGGGGAAAACGTCCATCATTGGTAGACTTATTCAACGTGTTTAATTCACTTCTAAAGGGGAAAACGTCCATCATTGGTAGACTTATTCAACGTGTTCAATTCACTTCTAAAGGGGAAACCGACCATCATTGGTAGACTTATTCAACGTGTTCAATTCACTTCTAAAATGAAAACGTCAATCATTGGTAGACTTATTCAACGTGTTCAATTCACTTCTAAAGGAGAAACCGACCATCATTGGTAGACTTATTCAACGTGTTCAATTCACTTCTAAAGGGGAAACCGACCATCATTGGTAGACTTATTCAACGTGTTCAATTCACTTCTAAAGGGGAAACCGTCCATCATTGGTAGACTTATTCAACGTGTTCAATTCACTTCTAAAGGGGAAAACGTCCATCATTGGTAGACTTATTCAACGTGTTCAATTCACTTCTAAAGGGGAAAACGTCCATCATTGGTAGACTTATTCAACGTGTTCAATTCACTTCTAAAGGGGAAACCGTCCATCATTGGTAGACTTATTCAACGTGTTCAATTCACTTCTAAAGGGGAAAACGTCCATCATTGGTAGACTTATTCAACGTGTTCAATTCACTTCTAAAGGGAAAACTGACCATCATTGGTAGACTTATTCAACGTGTTCAATTCACTTCTAAAACTAGAAACTGCTCTTTGTCAACATCATTTGATAAAATTGTACATGGAAGTTAACAAAATAAAAATATGTGTAATGTTTGATGTCTGTACCATAAAGCCACAACAGCTTATAAATCGTTAAACCACAACTGCTCCGTCAGAACCATAAAGCAAAAACATCTCTGTCTGTACCGTAAAACTACAACAACTCCGTCTGAACCGTAAAACCACAACTACTCCGTCAGAATAGGTAAACCACAACAACACCGTCTGAACCGTAAAACTGCAACAACTCCGTCAGAACCATAAAGCAAAAACATCTTTGTCTGAACCGTAAAACCACAACAACTCCGTCTAAATCGTTAAACCACAACAACTCCGTCTGAATCGTAAAACTACAACAACTCCGTCTGAACCGTAAATCCACAACAAATCCGTCTGAATCGTAAAACCACAACAACACCGTCTGAACCGTACAACTGCAACAACTCCGTCAGAACCATCAAGCAAAAACATCTCTGTCTGAATCGTTAAACCACAACAACTCCGTCTGAACCGTAAATCCACAACAAATCCGTCTGAATCGTTAAACCACAACAACACCGTCTGAACCGTAAAACTGCAACAACTCCGTTAGAACCATCAAGCAAAAACATCTCTGTCTAAATCGTTAAACCACAACAACTCCGTCTGAATCGTAAAACTACAACAGCTCCGTCTGAACCGTAAATCCACAACAAATCCGTCTGAACCGTAAAACCACAACAACTCCGTCTGAACCGTAAATCCACAACAAATCCGTCTGAACCGTAAAACTACAACAACTCCGTCTGAATCGTAAATCCACAACAACTCCGTCTGAATTGTAAATCCACAACAACTCCGTCTGAATCGTAAAACCACAACATCTCCGTCAGAACCATAAAGCAAAAACATCTCTGTCTGAACCGTAAAACCACAACATCTCCGTCTGAACCGTAAAACCACAACAACTCCGTCTGAACCGTAAAACCACAACAACTCCGTCAGAACCGTAAAACCACAACAACTCCGTCTGAACCGTATATCCACAACAACTCCGTCAGAACCGTAAAACCACAACATCTCCGTCTGAACCGTATATCCACAACAACTCCGTCTGAACCGTAAAACCACAACAACCCCGTCTGAACCGTAAATCCACAACAACTCCGTCTAAATCGTAAAACCACAACAACTCCGTCTGAATCGTAAAACCAGAACATCTCCGTCTGACTCGTAAAACCACAACAACTCCGCTTGAACCGTAAAACCACAACAACTCCGTCTGAACCGTATATCCACAACAACTCCGTCTGAACTGTAAAACCACAACATCTCCGTCTGAATCGTAAAACCACAACATCTCCGTCAGAACCATAAAGCAAAAACATCTCTGTCTGAACCGTAAAACTACAACATCTCCGTCTGAACCGTAAAACCACAACAACTCCGTCTGAATCGTAAGACCACAACAACTCCGTCTCAACCGTAAAACCACAACAACTCCGTCTGAATCGTAAGACCACAACAACTCCGTCTCAACCGTAAAACCACAACAACTCCGTCTGAACCGTAAAACCACAACAACTCCGTCTGAACCGTAAAACCACAACAACTCCGTCAGAACCGTAAAACCACAACAACTCCGTCTGAACCGTATATCCACAACAACTCCGTCTGAACCGTAAAACCACAACAACCCCGTCTGAACCGTAAATCCACAACAACTCCGTCTAAATCGTAAAACCACAACAACTCCGTCTGAATCGTAAAACCACAACATCTCCGTCTGACTCGTAAAACCACAACAACTCCGCTTGAACCGTAAAACCACAACAACTCCGTCTGAACCGTATATCCACAACAACTCCGTCTGAACTGTAAAACCACAACATCTCCGTCTGAATCGTAAAACCACAACATCTCCGTCAGAACCATAAAGCAAAAACATCTCTGTCTGAACCGTAAAACTACAACAACTCCGCCTGAACCGTAAAACTACAATAACTCCGTCTGAATCGTAAATCCACATCAACTCCGTCTGAACCGTAAAACCACAACAACTCCGTCTGAATCGTTAAACAACAACTCCGTCTGAATCGTAAAACCACAACAACTCCGTCTGAACTGTAAATCCACAACAACTCCGTCTGAACCGTAAAACCACAACAACTCCATCTAAACCGTAAATCCACAACAACTCCGTCTGAACCGTAAAACCACAACAACTCCATCTAAACCGTAAAACCACAACAACTCCGTCTGAACTGTAAAACCACAACAACTTCGTCTGAACCGTAAATCCACAACAACTCCGTCTGAACTGTAAAACCACAACAACTCCGTCTGAACCGTAAATCCACAACTCCGTCTAAATCGTAAAACCACAACAACTCCGTGTGAACCGTAAAACCACAATAACTTCGTCTGAATCGTAAATCCACAATAACTTAGTTGGTACCGACAATTCCCATTAAATTTCACTTAACCATAAAGTCACAACAGCCCCGTCTGTACCATAAAATCACACTTTCGAATTAATCATAAAGTGACAACACGTTTGTATGTTTATAAAATCACAATATAGTTTGGTCTAAACCACAAAGTTGCAAGAGCTTCGTATTTTCCATAAAGATACATTAACTTCGTCGGTACCATAATATCATAAAAACTTGGACCTTAAAGTCATGATAATTTCGTGTGTACCATTTAGCATTAATAACCTTCGTCGGTATCATAATAAGATAATAACTTCGACCTTAAAGTCTTGATAATTTCATGTGTACAATATAGCATTCACAACCTTCGTCCGTACCATAATATGATAAAAACTTCGACCTTAAAGTCATGATAATTTCGTGTGTACCATATAGCATTAACAACCTTCGACCGTACCATAATATCATAAAAACTTGGACCTTAAAGTGATGATAATTTCGTGTGTACCGTTAACAACCTTGATTTGTCCATACAGCTTCAAAAACAACTTTTTACAATTTTACATTTGATCAAACATATTTCCTCGTATTCTTCGGATGAAAATCTCAAAAGCAAGATATATGATTTGTTGATTTTATCTAGTATTAAAAACATTACCTAATTTTTTGAAAAATGTCATCACCTAATAGTTTTTGTATCCATTTATATCCTTTTTGTTTCATAAAAGAGAGTATGTCATTACGATGTTGATCTGTTTCTATCGTAAAGACGTCTATATTTAGATCATCCCATTCAATTGAATTCAATATGTGCATTTCTGCACCTTCTACATCTAGAGAAAAGTAATCGATATCCTTACGCCTTATTGTTCTCATTATTGTAAGCAATGGAAAACAATTAACTTTAACGGTGTCATTGACGTGAGCCCAATGTTTATCTTTAGCATAGGCAATTCTCTCCCTGTCTATGCGTTTATGATGCCTATCTGTTAGTGTTTCCTTTGCACTAGTAATAGCACCAGCTAACATAAATGTCATTGCTGGCAGGCTTTTGCTCATACATGCATTCACCATATAACACTTCCGGTCTTTTTTCAACATCATATCATACAGGAAAGGACTGGCTTCGACAAGCAAGCCATTCCAATTTCGTTCTTTTTCAAAAAACAAAGTATTGGACATACTTTCGCCATCATAACCTCCAATTTCTACAAAAAATCCATTTTTCTTTTTCTTCAGCAACTTGTCAATGACCTGGTCCTGTCCATATTGTGACCAGCTTATCACACCTTGTTTGGTTCCTTTAGGATGTTCCAGTTTATAACTTCCTTTACCTTTTATTATAGTATTTAAATCCATTTCTTCTTTTGTGTGCAAGCGAGATAACCTGTTTCTATTTGCATTATCAATCAAATCGAAATTATATAACTGCTGTTTTGTTTCGTTTGAGTCGTAATTCCTTGTACTTTGAAAATTGGCAAAATAAAATAGAAATAAAATAAAAGCCGTCAAACAAACAATCATAAGACAGCCCTTCGAAATGGTTTGCATCTCTCTTTCTTCTATGTTATGTCCAGTAACAAAACTCTACAAAATAAGTAATTGTTATTATTCATGTTGTTCCAGAATAACACTTGTATCTGGGGGAGGGGGAGAACAATCTCGTGTATAATAATGATGGATTTCATTCCTTACGGTTTGTACAAGTAGTAACGAGGCAACTACTTTGCTTTATCTTATGTTCAGCTAGCTTAATACCAGATTCAATCCACCCTTTTCTACATTTGAAAATGCCTTATACGAAGTCAGAAATATGACAGTTGTTGTCCGTTCGTTTGATGTGTTAGAGCTTTTGATTTTGACATTTGATTTCAGACTTTCAGTTTTGAATTTTCCTCGGAGTTCGGTATTGCTGCTGTTTTACTTTTTGCAAGGCAAACCCATTTTAATTAAGAAAAATAGTGAACGCGAAGAAACAGTTGAATGTATGGGTGCAAATTATAATTACAACAATGAGAAAAATTGATACCGCACAGTAAGCTATAAAAGGCCCTGAAATAAAATAAGGTGAAATAATTCAAACGAGAAAAGTAACAGCCTGATTTAAATAAATAACAATAAACGGAAAAAAATTAGATATACAGCAACAAACAAACGACAGCCACTGACTTTACAGGCTCCTGACTTGGGACAGGTACATATATAATGTGGCGAAGTTGAACATGTTTGCTAGCGCCAAACCCTCCCCTTACCTGAAAGTGCAACAATACAACACATACACTAGCACATTCAAAACTAGTATAATTTTCTTCTTCAATTAAATTCAATGTGTCTCAAGTCTGATACTTTCTTAACAAACAAATAAATTTTGTCATTAGATCGATAATGAGGCAATTATCAGGCAAGTTGAGGCAGAGTTTGGTGTTGTCTCCCATAATTTGTTCATTCGTTCAACTCTGTTGTTTGATTTAGAAAAAAAAAGATAATGAGCAAAAATACCTTACCGATGTTTACTGGGTATGTAAAAATACCTTACCGATGTTTACTGGGTATGTATCCGTATATGTTAAAGACGACAAATATACACTGGTATTAAACAGATAATCGTAACTGAAATTACGATTATCCCAATATGGCGACGGTAGATATAGGTAAAATCTTTACACTCATTTTCTTAAATGTAGCATGTTTTTGTCAATAGTTACTCAGCTGCAAGGTTTATCTATACCATTTCATCATATTTGAATCGTAACGGTTCACTGGTATTGTCTAAGCGCTTTGAAAATTGCCATTGAAAAATTCGGGATGATAATCGTAACTCGGAAAAAAGATAACCGTAATTATGGTATTTAAAAATGAAAAGATAATCAAAACTGGAAAGTGTTTTATTGATATTGACACTAAAAACGTACATCTGATAGCATATTATGAAATTGTGGCGATGAATTATTTACGAAACGTTCCAACATCTTATGACATTTCTTTTAATGCATATATTATTAATAGTTCTTATGAAAAAATTCATAAATACTCGGTATATGAAAAGTATGCTGCATACATATGCATGAAAGATATTGTAGAGAAAAATATTGAAGGTACTAAACAAGGAACTTTTTTGTATTTTCATACTTGCCATATAATTAGTACTTTTCTATTAAATGAAAACAAAAATAAGCCTTACCTTATTGTCATGCATTTTTCTGAAGCACAAAATATTTGTTTTAAAATCTATAAAACTCTTTGTAATTAAACCAGTTCCGACTGTGATGATCTACATATTATTCCTTCTGATGTAATTTATCAATATATATATTTGTGTTTTTTCTGTCCGTCAAAAGGTTCGTAAGACTATAGGAAAGGCTAATAAAAACAAAAAACAAAAGTAACCATAAACAAAATTAACAATAAACAAAAGTAACAATAAACAAAATTAACAATAAACAAAAGTAACAATAAACAATAGTAACAATAAACAAAAGTAACAATAAACAATAGTAACAATAAACTGGTAACTATTCTAGATCCTTTACCATTCACACTGTTTAAAGAAACGTCCTAAAATACATGGATATTTGATCGAAACATTTGAATTTAATTTTTAAAATCATTCATTATATCAGTATAAAATAGACAAAAATGAATCAAAGAGAAAAAATATGGACGGCTATATTTATTGAATTGTAAGGAAAAGGGAAATATGAACACTCATATCTTTCGATAAAAGTATCAACTGTTAAATCCGATAATGCAGGTATAAAGTTATTGACGGAAACTTTTGTTCATTTCGCACAGAATTTTAGTATGAACGTGATATTGGAGGCAAAACATATGACATATGAAAATGTGGTATACGTGACTTTCATTTTTAGCAATGAATTGAAAGGATTGCACTTTTGGGATATGGGATTAGCTAATCCACCCTTTTTCTCACCCCCCCCCCCCCCCCCCAAAAAAAAAAAACAAACAAAAAAAACAAACAAAAAAACAAACAAAAAAAAACAAACAAACAAAAACAAAGTTAAACGCGCACACAACATTGAAACTTTGAAAAATATGAAAAAAAAATATCTACTTACCACAATAACTGACTCGACAGCTGCTTCATTTTCCATATCTTTAACAGGTACATGTATATATCAAAAGGTTATGCATATTGTTGTCAGTTATAAATAGAGATATATTTGTTAATTTGTTTATATGCGTTAATGTCATCGTTAAACTGGACATTTGCATTTTTAACACACAAGATACCATTGAAAAGCTGAAAGACACATTTATTATGTTTCAGTTACTATTATCCGATAAAGAAAATTACGATTATCAAAGAAGAAAAATACCATAGAGTTACGATTATCATCTCGATTTTTCCAACGGCTATTTTCAAAGCGCTTAGACAATTCAAGTGCACCGTTACGATTCAAATATGATGTAATGGTATAGCAAACCTTGCAGCTGAGTAACTATTGACAAAAACATGCTACCTTTAAGAAAAATGAGTGTAAAGATTTTACCTATATCTACCGTCGCCATATTGGGATAATCGTAATTTCAGTTACGATTATCTCTTTAATACCAGTGAATATACGTGCAACGTGAAATAAAATAAATGGCAACATATGGAATGAATGCATCATTTATAATGATTTTTTTGTGTAATTTAAATGTACGCTGACGATAAGGTTTTATTTAGTGAAAGTATTACTGATCTACAAAAGATGATCGATGCTGTAAATGTTTATTCAAATAAGTATGATTTGAACATAAATTTGTCAAAAACCAAAATTGTAGTTTTTAGAAACAGGGAAAATTAGACCAGAAGAGCAATGGTATATAATTAATGGAAAGGCTATTGATATATGTAACGAGTTCATGTATTTGGGAATTTTATTTTATTATACTGGCAACTTTGCAAATACTCAAAAGAAACTATCAGACCAGGATAAAAAGGCTGTGTTTAGTATATTCAATAAAATACATGATGATTATTATAATCCTGAAACTTTGTTGTCATTATTTAATACTTATGTAGCAAGTATACTGAATTATTGCTCGGAAATATGGGGATTTCATATGGCACCAAATATCGAAAAAGTTCATTTGTATTTTTTAAAACGTATTCTTAAAGTCAAAATGAGTGCTGTTACTAACTAATATGATTTATTGTGAATTAGGTAGATTGCCAATGTACACTGAAAGGCAGTATAGAATGGTCAACTATTGGTTAAAAATTTTGAGTACAGAAAATTGTATAGATAAGATAAATTTATTTTATTATAGTGTCACATATTGATTGACATAATAGAGTACACAATATACATATCATCACATAAAACATTCAATCAATACCCAGCCATAAAATTGACTTATGAGACACTTTTAAAACTCCATATTTACACTAAATTCTTATAAAAATCTATATTAACACTAATTACAAATACGTTATATGTTAAGTAAAAACAAAATAAACTAGGCGATTAAAAAGTAATCAATAAAAATAAAGTAAAATAATGTTACTAGATCTATCACTGTTAATAATATTGCAATCCATTAAATAAAAATTCTTCAGTATAAAGTTATAAATTAAAATTAAAGCAAAAATCAGGTAAAACCTTAATCTTGTTTTAACACTAGTTAAAAGTGAAAAGTTTTCGACGTAAAAAGAATTTATGCAGACTCTTACAAAAATATTGCTGTATTTCTTCGCAGTTCATGATATCAACAAATTGATCATTTAAACTCATACTGTTAAAAATTTTCAATATATTTAACGCATTCAAGTAAAAAGTCATATCTCAAATCTGAATATAATGGACATGTCATTAGAAAATGTTTTTTCTGTTTCTATTTCATCTAGTTCACAGTATCTACAAAGTCTATGTTCAAGCGGAGTAGGCGGCCTGGAGGAACGCCCGGTCTCCAGGGCTAGCGGCAACGAGCCAGCGCGAAACATTGCCATGCATCGTTTCTGATATTTTGGAATGTTTATTCTGGTATATGTTTCAACATTAACATTGTCTTTATAAAGTCGATAGGTACGAAGTTTGTTTCCATTTACTTGGTTGCCTTTGTCATTTAAAAGTTCATTTCGCCATTCTACATTGTCCAAATTGATGAGTTTTTCATGGACCACTTGCATTGCGTTGTTCACAGAAACGTCAATGTCCTGTACAACAATATTACTATTCACCTTGTCCGCAAATTTTATTCACCTCAAAGGTCCAACCTTTTCTTCTTCTGGATGACCATCTCCAAATCTTTCTTAGGAGACGATTCTCATCAAGTCTATAAAGTTTACATAGTAAGCGTAACCACGATTTTCTTAGTTTAGTCTTGGTCGAGGTCCAGCCCATATCTCTGCGCGTCGCTATATTCGAAGTGTGTTTTCCTACACCCAAGAAGAGTTTACATGCTTTATTCTGCACTGTCGAGATTTGGCTAAAGTTTTTATAGCCCCAAATTCCACTTGCGTAGAGGAGTATAGGCTCTACCATAGTTGAATAAAGTTGCTAAATACACTGTGGGTCACACCACCGGCTGATATCACTTTTCCATATACTGCTCCAAGAGCTCGACTAGCTGACTTTGCCAGCTCTTTTGCATTCTTTTGAAACGTTATATGCTCATCAAGCCACACACCTAGATATTTGTACGAGTCTGTGAACTGTATCGATTGACCACCACAAGAAAATGTACTTCGTGAGATTGTCATTGTAGAAGGTCTGAAATGGACAGCATTTGTCTTATCACCATTTATAGTTAACTTCCAATTTTCACACCATTCGGTAACCGTATCCATCATTCGCTGTAAACTAATTTCATCAGGAGCCAGTAACACTATGTCGTCTGCATATAATAAAACACTGAGCATAGAGTTGTCCATCTGTATACCACATTTTAGATCGTTGATTTTGCTGGCTAAATCGTTTATGAAAATTGAAAACAACGTGGGAGACAGTATACAGCCCTGTTTCACACCGCTAGAAACGTCAAACCACGGGATATTGTCACTGTTAACCCGTACAGTACATTGTACATCTGTATAAAGAGATTGAACTGCACTTAAGAATTCCCCACGGATGCCAAACGCTTGTAACTTATACCAGAGTAATATACGGTCTACCGTGTCGAAAGCCTTTTTCATGTCTATGAAACACGCAAATGTTGATTTACGCGATATTTTTCGGTCGTTCAGAGTCAAAAATAAGGAGTGAATATGTTCCTCACAGCTTCCTTTCCGGAACCCGTTCTGTTCGTCACATAAACAGTCATTTTCTTCTAGCCATTGACTGAGTCTTAGATTTAATATAATACAATAAATATTGCATGGTACTGAAATTAATGTTATTCCGCGATAATTTAACGGATTCCGATTATCATCTGCATTCGGCTTCAATATCGGATTTATAACACCCATTGTCCATTGGGATGGCACTTTTCGCATACGAAAGCATCCACTTATAATTTCGAAAAGTAAGTCTACAGATACTTCATTCTTCAACACTTCGGCCGGAATGTCATCGATTCCTGTGGCTTTTCTGTCTTTTGCACTGATCACGGCCTGTAATACTTCATCTCTTGTAATTGGTGCATTTAATTCAGATACGTCTCTTTCAGTGTTAACGTTATCACTATTTGTAGGTAGTTGAGCTGTATTGTCGGACGAGAACAGAGTTTTAAAGTCATATTTCCACCGGTCAAGAACGGCTGCTTTATCTGTCTGAACAACTCCGTTATCATCAACAATTGCACACGGAATGCATTTCGAGCGTTCATTATGTATTCCCACTTTACCTATCGATCGCCAAAAGTCACGTTGTTTCGAGGAGTATAGTTTATCTTCTAATTTTTGACGTTCCTCTTGCTGGTATCGACGTTTGAATTTACGATTGAGACGGTCAAACGCTTTCCTTTCTGCGCAGAATGCCTCTTTTAGATAACGCTTCACTGAATTCGATCCTTTACCTTTTAACCACTTTTTTTCAGCTATACACGCTTGATCCCATTGTCGGCTTAAAGTTTCATTCCAGTACGGCTTGTATAGAGACTTTTTCTGTTTCATATTTCCGTTTGAATAATTAATACTTGGTAACCTGTTATTCATTTCACAAATAATAAGCGATTGAAAGTTGTCATATGCATTCTGAACATCTTTTGTAATCCTCATCGAATTTTCAATATTACAGATGGTTTCGTGCACTTTACTTGTAATCTCTTCGGTATTTAGAAAATCATTTGGAATATCTGACACTTTATATTTCCGACGTTGATTGAACGCGTGATCTGATTTCTCGTTATATTTAGCATCACACATAGGCACGTGTATATCACAGTATAAAAGAGAATGATCTGGTATTTTCTCCGGGACGTAACCAATTTCAGCGATTAAATCTGACATTAACATAATTCTAAAATCTAAAATAGACTCGGTATCGTCATAAGGCACACATATATAATCCACTACGGATCTACCAGATCCAGAAATACATGTAAAATCACTATTATTAAAACGGCCATTTAGCATGGCGAAATTTACATCACATCGAAAATTAATAAAAACATCTCCTTGATGGTTTTCAGTAGCATCAACAACTGTTCGGGGTTTAATTAAATCTACTCCTTCAATGTAATCTAAGTTATATCCAACATGGGAATTAAAATCACCACATATCATAATTTTACCCATATTTTGGTATGTATATATATCCTTCAACAAATTTTGAAAAAATATATCCGATTCCAGTGACCTAGTTGATTCTGCGGGTGGCAGATAGCAAACTGCTATACAGAAGCATACATCGTTCACTTTAGATTTAAGTTTAACCCATAATACTCCTTCATATTCTGAACTCAAAATATCGCAATCAAAATTATCTAACAGTTCACTAGTAATCCTACTCCACCGAATCCCCTAATAGCATTTCTGTTAAGTTTTTTTCTGTTATTTCCATAAAATTTAAAACCATTTATTTCCAAATTTTCGTCACGACGTAAAAAGGTCTCCGTGACGGCAAACACATCACAATTTGAATACTCCAGTACCAGTTTCCGGAACTGCGAGTTGTCGTTTGTCTTCAGTGACCATCCCCGTGCGTTCCAAACTCCAAGCCGCAGTAACTCCTATTGTTGTTTCTTGACGAGACGGGTGCCAACTATCTTGTAATCTTTCTCCTTACCCATTTCTCTCAGAACTGTCCTGAAACTGGCTTGTAAGTTTCTTGTTTCATATGACTGATCATTGTCTATGTAAATATTTTCGTATTTCTTCACAGTTTTCAGTTTGCGTTTGTTCTTCATAATTTTAGATTTATCATCATAACTGTTCGTTTCAACAATAACAATGCCAGGGTGTGGGCCTCTTGTTTCTTTTCGGTGCACTGATTTAAGTGTTATGTCCTGAAGTTCTAACCCGTCCTTAAGAAGTCCTTGTACCTTGTTAATTGTGACGACATTGTTATCTTTTTCTGTCTGGTCGTATATGAGATTTCTGATGACAAATTTATTCCTGTTGTTACTTTCAGTTTATCCAGTGTTTGTTTCCTTCATCGTTTTTTCCAGCGCTTTATTTTATCTTGCATTGCTGTCATATCGGTTTTAACCTCATCTCGCACAGTGTCAATTTTCTGTTTTAATTTTGTGTCGATCATTTCCGAGATTTTCTCTGACAGTTTTTCTGTAATTTTGCGTTCAAAGTTATTCTCCATTTCATCTATGCGACGTTCTAGTTTTTGACTCACATCACATAAGTTTGTTGACAATTGTAAAATCAATGTCTCTATTCTATTTTGGGACGTCTCGTTAATCATGGGTGCGCTCGAAATTGTCGGTTTCATTCTTTTATTGTCACTTGAATTTTCTATGTAATATGCGTCTTGAAATGACAAATTTCTTTTTCTTTGTGTATTGTTAAATAGTTCACTACTCACATGACCATTGTGTTGATACATCGAAGAATTACCTGACAATTGATTGTTTACATTATCCTGTAAGAATGCCGGACTCGCTCCATTAACTCCACACACTGAGTATTGTGTATGCTGATCCATTTCTATCATTAAACTGCTATTTACTATTGATTGTTCTTTCACAAATGCATCTGGAGTATATTGTATATACTTTTCTTCACAAAAATCACTTATTATGCACTAAAATACTCGTAAATTGCAAACTTATTGTAAGAGCACTAATTAATTCAACACGTTCACTCTAAGTCACGTGATAAATACCATCATATATGTATATTAAAGAATTGCTATGATGAGATGTATGACAGAAGTTTTATTAAAAAGAACGATAAACAAAACTGGTGTTGTAAAATTAGAGATATTTTGTTTAGATATGGATTTAATTATGTTTGGTTAAACCAAAGTGTAGTTTGTAAAGATATTTTTCTATCGCAATTAAAAGAAAGAATGCTTGATGCATTCATTAGTGAAGTAACTATGTTTTTTGAGAATTCAAATAAATGTCATTTGTATAGATACATGTATAGTACATACACATTGCAATTTTATTTAGATAGACCTGTAAATTATATATAGTACTTTGATCACGTTTACAATACAACATTTAATAGTTGAACAATATTTTAGATACCTTGCCTCTTTGGATGATATAACCATACATTTGTAAATATCGTATATCAGCTCATATATTAAGTATAGAAACAGGTAGATATTATAATGTTGATAAAAATAATAGACTATGTACAAATTGTAATACTAGCTCTATTGAAGATGAATACCATTTTATACTTGAATGTAAAAAATATGGTCAAGTTCGAGAAAAGTATATAAAAAAGTATTATTGGAGAAATCCTTCTACATACAAACTTATCCAGTTGTTATTTGTCAGAAATATTAAAGAATTGAATAACTTAGGTATATTTCTAAAATCTGCAGAAAAACTTAGAATTTAATTGCAGTCAGAAATAATATTTTTCTTCTCACTTTATTTAAGTATTATATCATTCTCCGCTCGTATTTCGTATTTTGTATTATGTATTATGTATTATGTATTATGTATTATATGTTCTTTCATGCACACCTTAAATTTATATATATTATATATCTCTTGTAAAATTCTTATATTGGTGTAAAATTGTGTATATGTATCCTATGAGCTGTATTGCTTTCGGAATAAAGTATTATTATTATTATGTTGCAGATATATAAAAAAAAATCTCCGAATTTGATTCACTGCTGTTGTGCCGAAGTTTGCGTTAATTCCTTAAATGAACAATATTCTAATTAATACGAATAATGTTCAAGTAATATTTAAATTTCCTCTTTGGTCTCCGGAAGATTTGTGTAAATATGTTAAATGTTTGTTGTTGAGTTGCTGTCTCATTGAATCAGATTTTATTGAAATATTATGGTATATTAAAAAGAGAAACGCATTTTAACAAGGTGAAATCAAATTATAAATTATAAATTCAAATTTTATATATATTATCTTAGTAAAATAAATACGTTACAAAACCTTTATAGTGATGTTTTTCGAAATACTTATGTTGTTTTTATTCTTTTTTGAAGATTAGTAACTTTCAACGCATCGATATTCGATATTAATCAATAAAAATATAATTTTAATCACAGAATATTTTCTTTTTTGTTTGGAATTTATCATGATGGCTTCTTTTCTCCGATCTAAAATGCAAAACACATTATTTTTCGGTGTTTTCTATAACCAACACCGGAATTTCTAACGTAAAATGTTGGTGATTTTTTTTTTTTGTGACGGGAGACCTTTGAGGTTAATATACTTAATATTTGTTTTTGTTTATAATTAATGCTATAAATGAGATTACTGTCCGAATAAATGCTGTACCGATGTAATAGATTAGGAGGCATGTTATATTTTATGACTAAATGAAAAGTTTTGCACATTTTTAATCAATGTTGATAATTTCTTTATAGAACAAGTTTTTTTTAAAAGCTGTTGTGACAGTGTACTTTCAAATTAGGCTAGATTTTTGGTAAAGATGTCGAAGTTTTCACGGGATTCGCTCATTTACATTGGATTTCTTTGCTTTCATTGACTTTTCCAAACTTGTTTTACAAAAGGATATGCGCTATCATAAATTTGAGAATATAAGGAATCTGATGTACAGTAGTTGTCGTTTGTTTATGTAATTTATACTTGTTTCTCTTTTCTCGTTTTTTTCTTTTATATAGATTAGACCGTTGGTTTTCCCGTTTGCATGGTTTTACACTAGTAATTTGGGGGGCCCTTTATAGCTTGGTGTTCGGTGTGAGCCAAGGCTCCGTGTTGAAGGCCGTACATTGACCTATAATGGTTTACTTTTTTAAATTGTTATTAAGATGGAGAGTTGTCTCATTGGCACTCACACCACATCTTCCTATATCTATTCTCGCTATAAATGCATTTTAAACTGTTGTGCCGTAAGGGAGAGATATTTTTCCTTGGTGTCTACAGTCAAAAATTACTTCTTTCAAGACCTACTCGGTCCACAAATTACGTTATTTACGTTTAAAACACATGTTACCCCAAAGCCCTAACGCTCCTCTTTCCAATGGTGTAGCAATATTATACAAATATAGCCTTTGTATGAAGTAGATACAATGATATATTGACCTGAAAGAAGTATATTGACTGAAGTCCGAGGTCGATATACTTCTTTGGGTCGATATATCCTGTATTGGCCTCATACAAAGGCTATATTTGATATATTATTAATTTCCGACCAAATTTGTATCAAAATCGTCATTTCAGTGATTTTTGTTGGAATTTTATAGATATCATATTGTCTCCTTGACAATAACAAAATATTATACAATTACTGTCTTTTGATGAGGTAAATATGCGGTTTTATTGACTTTTGAAAAAATGATATTCACTGAGGCCGACGGCCGAAGTGAATATCAGTTTTTCAAAAGTCAATAAAACCCCATATTTACCGAAGCAAAAGACAGTAATTGTTTTATTCCATAGTCCGAGAGAAGAAAATGTATCTAATGACAAACATATACCAATTTTTTTTTACATGAAACATTTTACCATAACGTTGCATGTAAAAGCGCGTGACGTTTAGCGCGGTGAATAACACTTTCTCAGGTGAATATGCTTTTTTATTCAAAATCCAATTCATATAGAGAAACCTACTAAAATAATACCAATATGGAATAATAGTTGTTATTTCAATTGCTTTTTTTTTTTGTTTGTTTGTCATCTTATGTATTTGAAGATTTTTTTCGTCAAATAATCGATCACAGATATCATTTGTTTCAAAACAATAACCGTGCAATATGCTTTTTGCTGTGCAATATGCTTTTTGCTATCCGCCGTTTCCTCTCTACCTTCGAAAATCTAGTTTAACATGTGACTATCCCGAAACGAATCAAATTTGTTAAAATATGCGAATTAATAATATTATATTTTATATACCTATAAGTACCCGAAAAAAGAAGTAATACTCGAAGAACAACATTATGATATTACCCGTCTACACAAAAATATAAGACATTTCTTGTTAGTTTTACGTAAACAGATTAACAAAACTGAATAAAAACCGATAAGCTATATGTAACTTAATTTTTGTAGTGCTTTAACAAAAAATTCACAAAATAACACTTGATCTGTTTTATATTTTTCTTGTTTAAGGCCAACTTTTAGTGTCGGGTACGTGAAATCTGAAAACGTCATCAACATTGTGCGTAACATCGTTACATTTCAGGTCACTCCATGCAAACTTTTTTATTTCTAGGAAATGCAACTATTTTATATTGAATAACGTTCTATGTTCTATGTTTAATGCAGTTCAAATTAATAAAAGTTTATACCAATACTAAACAATCGGTGTCCTATATCATATGTGTTACGGTGTATTGTCATTTTTATCTGTAGTACACATTGATTGGTGGGTGCAGACTCGTAAGCAAGTATTTTTCTTTTTCATCTCATGGTCGACATTTTTTTAGTAATTTTTCTTTTAAAGACTTCTATCTTTATTCTGATCAACCAGAACAAACCAACTATAATGCACAACATTACAACGAAAGAAAGAAAAAGTAAAAATTTTCGAGAAATACTCCAAATTGTGACAATGTTATTCAAATTATTGAATAAAACTAAAAAATAAAGGCATAGGGTCTTTTGACTTGGTCTATTGTAGGCTAATTGGAGACCTTGAACCTGACAAACACCAACCGGAAGTGACCATGAGTAAATCAGAAGTATCAATATTTCCAAATCTGTCATGGATATGTCCAGAGAAACCATATATATTGCAAAATCAGTATGAAAAAAAAATATCATATGCGACCGGTTCGTTATTTCTTATTCGATATTCAATATTCAACCGTCTGCTAGCAGCAGTCGGTCCGATATACAAACTAGTTGAAAATCAACAATATTGAAATATTCGAAAACATTTATACTCATAGCTATAAGGAGTGAAAAGATATGTAGGAAATCGTTTTATTACCCCTCCAAGCTATCGTATCAAATATAAACTATTATGTAAATCGCACATGGTCTTTATGAGATATAGATTTTTATCAATAAAACGACTTCAAACATGTTCTTTGATAAATGATATTTCTAGAAACATGAAAAAGCGCTCACTCTAGTAACATTTATAAATAGAAATAGAAATAATTATGGAAAGCTAAAACAATAAGAAAAACAGTGAAACATACCGGAGACCGCTTAAATGACATTAAGACCCCTCTAATTTCTCAATCTTCCGATATCATGCATGTCGTTAGTAAATATATAGATACACACGAAACCAAATGGAATTTGGATGAACTTCTTGTATTCGATTTTTAAGGAGGACTCAAAGTTCCAGTTTGATATTCAAAATATATAGTGAAAGTCTACCGGAGACCGCTTAACGAACGGTGAGTATCCCTGGTGTTTAAATGTCCATGACATTCGATGGACTTTTAGACAATATATATACAGATGATTTCAAAAGGATTTCCCGGAATGATGTCATCTTCGATATCTATGGAGGGCTTTAATTATAACTTTTCAGCTAAAATTCGACAAAAAATCGAATAGTTTATGGACATTGAAAGACCGGGGACTTTCATCGTCATTTAAGCGGTCTAAGTAGATATCGGAAGTTGTGGTGTGAGTGCCAATGAGACACCTCTCCATCCAAATAACAATTTAACAAAAAAAAAATAAAAAAAAAATAAAAAGGTATGTTTTCACTATATATTTCTTTTCAGTTTGGCTTCCCATAATCATTTCTATTTATATTTTTTAATGTTACAAGATTTATCGTTTTTTAATGTTTCTATGAATATCATATATATAAATTCAAAAATTATTGCGATGTTTTTATTATTGCGAAAAATGCCACATGATTATAATCGCATTAATTTAACTCGCATTTTGAAATTTTTTATATGAATTAAAATAGGATTTTTCTCAACATCGCAAAAAATAAAATCGCATTTTAGTCTAAGATGACAATAAATGAACACTAATTTATGAATTTACAGTATACAAAAGTACATCTCGTTTTATTGATACAAATCTATATTTTGATAAGGCAAAAGTTCGAATTGAATAAAGGTTTGTATTTGAGGACAACGAGAATTTACAACGGCTAGAAGGGGTAAGCACAACGAGAATTTACGACAGCAAGAATGGGTAATAAGACCATATTCGACAGATCTCCTTTTAACCATGAGTATCATACTTTTAATGTTATCGATTTTAGTATTTATGATTTTCAATTGAATTAGATTATTGGAACGACTGCTAGCAGCCTGTTGGATAATAAATATCGTATATCGAATAATGCTTATGTCACATACATATAGAAACAAGATATTTTGGGAATCAGTATAAATAACTACATACATACATGTATATTGCTGAGTGTAAAATATGGTGGCTGATTTATACATGTAACCAACATCAGTGAATGACCTTGTCAATTTCCTCATAGAGTGTACAAATTAAATGAAATTGTAAGGGTGCTACTAGTTTAGAGATACGTATTCAGTATTTATATAAAATAAGATGTGATCCATGTATGATAACCAATGAGACAACTCTCTACCAGAAACCGATTAAATGACTTAGAAATTAACAACTACATTTAGTTAGGTCATTTTTTGCTTATCAATTCTAAATCACCTTTTATCAATTGGTCTAGGTACAAAACTAAAGTTTTTCAAATTACTTACATGAAGACTTGCCATGAAGTTAAGTCGGTCAAACAGAATGAGAAACAATGTATATTTTTTGTACTAACAATGTACCTAAAAACTCTGTCAAACATACTTTAATTAAATATCCTTTCAAATTTATCTAACTACTTTAAATGCTTATAAACACTAGAAACAAATGTGTGTAGTGAGTTCCCCCGTATTCCTGAGGAAATACATCCTCCAAACTTGACACGAACTTATTCGGTATATTTTGGATACTAACAATAATGTTATAAATTTTATTAACCATTCAAAATTATGAATATAAAAAGCCCGGAAGCTGGATCTAGATATAGCTACTTTGATAGTTTAATTCAAAGGTGACTTAAACTTTTCCCGGAATTTTAAGTGAAGGTCGTTGTCTTAGAATATCTATATATACTGACATGATCAACCTATTGATCCATGTATCTAGATATTTTGATATTCTGATACAAACTGTTAAAATATTACCTTGTCTTTCGTTTCTCTTTTGAAGTATACATCCAAATAAACAACAATGAAAAACAAAAAACATTGACAAAAAACATTAAAAAACCTAATCAAATTACAAAAACTAAATAACATTAGAGGGATGTCGGGTACTAAGGAAAATGCATATGACTGTTTCAGTTCACAAAATCTACGTCTGTTTACGAGAAAGGATATCTGGAATTGGATGTGAATGTGAGACTGAGCATCAAACGTTTGTTAAACTTAATATAAAGTCAAGAGCGTTTGATTAACATTCATTGTCCGATACTTAATAATACACAGAATTTTCAGTGTCATCAAACCATACATCTTAACTGAAAAAAAAACACAAATATTTCAAAAGCATCCAACGAGTTTAAAATCTAAGGGCACCTAAAAGCAGTCTGGTCAAAGCTCGACTTTGTGCTACGTCAAAATGAATAAGTTATGGCATGGTTTGACACCATAACCAAATAGAAATACAAGATTAGTTATTATACATTAAAGTATTAAAAATAAAATCAATATTAGTAACAATAAAGACAATGTTCACATATTTGACTCTATTCTTAGTCTGATGTCATGTCATGTCTGATTAAACGGTAGCCATTGTGATTTGAATGATAATCGGGAAGAACGAATTATGTCATATCATGTATGATTTAACGGTACCCGTTGTTATTTGACTGATAATCGGGAAGGACGACTGATGTCATGCCATGTCTGATTTAACGGTAGCCATTGTGATTTGACTGATAATCGGGATGGACGAATGATTTCATGCCATGTCTGATTTAACGGTAGCCCATTGTGATTTGACTGATAATCGGGATGGACGAATAATTTCATACCATGTCTGATTTAACGGTAGCCTTTGTGATTTGACTGAGAATCGAGAAGGACGACTGATGTTAGGCCATGTCTGATTTAACGGTAGCCTTTGTGATTTGACTGATAATCAGGAAGGACGAATGGTTTCATGCCATGTCTGATTCAACAGATGCCATTGTGATTTGAATGATAATCCGGAAGGACGAATGATGTCATGCTATATCTGATTTTAAGGAAGCCATTGTGATTTGACTGATAATCGAGAAGGACGACTGATGTCATATCATGTCTGATTTAACGGTAGCCATTGTGATTTGACTGATAATCGAGAAGGACGACTGATGTCATACCATGTCTGATTTAACGGTAGCCATTGTGATTTGACTGATAATCTGGAAGGACGACTGATGTCATACCATGTCTGATTTAACGGAAGTCTTTGTGATTTGACTGATAATCGGGAAGGACGAATGATGTCATGCCATGTCTGATTTAACGGTAGCCCATTGTGATTTGACTGATAATCGAGAAGGACGACTGATGTCATACCATGTCTGATTTAACGGTAGCCATTGTGATTTGACTGATAATCGAGAAGGACGACTGATGTCATACCATGTCTGATTTAACGGAAGCCTTTGTGATTTGACTGACAACCGGGAAAGACGACTGATGTCAGGCCATGTCTGATCTAACGGGAAGGACGACTGATGTCATACCATGTCTGATTAAACGGTAGCCATTGTGATTTGACTGATAATCGGGAAGGACGAATGATGTCATGCCATGTCTGATTTAACTGTAGCCATTGTGATTTGACTGATAATCGGGATGGACGAATGATTTCATCTCATGTCTGATTTAACGGTAGCCATTGTGATTTGAATGATAATCGGGAAGGAAGACTGATGTCACACCATGTCTGAATTAAATTTAGCCATTGCGATCTACTGATAATCGGGAAGGACGACTGATGTCATACTGTATCTTATTTAATGGTTGTTATTGTAATTTGCTTGATAATCGGGAAGAAGGAATGATGTCAGGCCATGTCTGATTTAATGGTTGTCATTGTGATTTGATTGATATTCGGGAAGGACGACTGATGTCATACTTTATCTGATTTAACGGTAGCCATTGTGATTTGACTGATAATCGGGAAGAACGACGGATGTCATATCATGTCTGATTTGACGGTACCCGTTGTTAATTGACTGATAATCGGTAAGGGCGACTGATGTCATGTCATGTCTGATTTAACGGTAGCCATTGTGATTTGACTGATAATCAGGAAGGACGAATGCTGCCATACCATGTCTGATTTAACAGTTGCCATTGTGATTTGACTGATAATCGGGAAGAACGACGGATGTCATATCATGTCTGATTTGACGGTACCCGTTGTTAATTGACTGATAATCGGTAAGGGCGACTGATGTCATGTCATGTCTGATTTAACGGTAGCCATTGTGATTTGACTGATAATCGGGAAGGACGAATGATGTCATGCCATGTCTGATTTAATGGTTGTCATTGTGATTTGATTGATATTCGGGAAGGACGACTGATGTCATACTTTATCTGATTTAACGGTAGCCATTGTGATTTGACTGATAATCGGGAAGGACGACTGATGTCATGCCATGTCTGAATTAAATTTAGCCATTGTGATTTGACTGATAATCGAGAAGGACGATTGATGTCATACCATGTCTATGCGAGCAATTTTCATTGTAATGAGCATGATTTCTAAAATTTGAATTTTTCATGCCTTTCATTTAAAACAGTTTCGAACATGTTATATTGACTTCTGGTTTGCCTTTAGATTATGGACTTTTCGTCGGAGTTCAATATTTTTGTGATTTTACTTTTTACTTCATTTTGTTCAATGATTTATTTCTATCATAGAAAGTTTTTGGCGAAGCACTAGATAATAATGATTTAATAGTTGCCATTGTGATTTGACTGATAATCGGGTGGGACGAATGATGTCATACCATGTCTGATTTAACGGGAAGGACGAATGATGTCACACCATGTCTGAATTAACGTTAGCCATTGTGATTTGAATGATAATCGTTAAGGACGACTGATGTCATACCATGTCTGATTTAACGGCAAGACCATCATGTATTATTTGTAAAGTTGATACGGAATATTTATCAACAAGGTCTTGGTACCTTCCGATGCACTTTTTTAGAAAAAGGAAGAGACGTTCTTTGGCATACCCCTGGTTCATCAACTTTCTACTCAGACACTGATGACGTTTTACAAAGTTTGAGTAGGAGCTGCAAGCTCTTGAATATCGAATAAGTTTGGAAAAATATATCCCATATGCAGGTGAAGTTGGTATATTGCTACCAAAGTGGGGGGGGGGGGGGATTTATAATTTCAAAATTAAAAAGGTTGCCATGGTGATTTGACTGATAATCGGGAAAAACGACTGATGTCAGACCATGTCTGATTTTATCGTTGCCATTGTGATTTGACAATTACATTGATTTCCGTTTTATCTGCACCACCGGACCAGAATCTCTGCTGGTGGACAATCTGTCCCCGAGGATTCTACCAGTCCGGTAGCCTAACAGCATGAAAACTAGTAGAACAAAAAATATTCCATAGATTTACGAGTTTTGAACAGGGTATACTACTGTTGCCTTTATTTATCTGCTAGTATATCAAAGTCTATTTGAAATTGATTTACGTATAGATACTAGTATACCAAAGATATTTCTATCTGATATTGATACCGTTTTAACTACTAGTATACCAAAGAAATGTCTATCTGATAATCATACCGTTTCATCTACTAGTATATCAAAATCTATCTGATATTGATTTCCGTTTTATACTAGTATACCAAGGAAACGTCTATCTGATATTGATACTGTTATTGAAATATTTTTACAACTAGGCTGGCCAGTGGCTGATCGCATGTTTGACAAAGCAATGCTAATAAAAGCGATTGATATCTGATTTGGCGCCAATGATAATTTTGTGTAAACCAGAAGGGTATTCCTATCAATGATTAGAAAAATTAAAGCTAGAAAGACCTTAAATTAATAACTGAACAAATGATTTAAATTTTTGTGTCGATTTTCATTTTGATATTTTAAATATCAATCGACAAAGAAACTCATCATAGATACCAGGATCAAAATTTCATATTAACGCCAGATGCGCGTTTCGTCTAAAGACCCATCAGTGACGCTCGAATAAAAAAATGTTTAAAAGTCCAAATAGTGTACAAAGTTGAAGAGCATTGAGGACAAAAAATTCTAAAAAGTGTTGCTAAATACAGATATGGTAATATATTCCTGAGGTAGAAAATCCTTAGTTTTTCAAAAATTCAAAGTTTTGTTAACAGTTAATTTATAATTATGAACATATCAATGATGACTCAAGTCAACACATAAGTGCTGACTACTGGGCTGGTGATACCATCGGGGGAAATAAATCTCCACCAGCAGTGGCATCGACCCAATGGTTGTAAATAAACTCATCATAGATACCTTGATCAAAATTTTATATTTACCCCAGACGCGCGTTTCGTTTAAAAAAAGACTCATCAGTGACGCTCGAATCAAAAAATGTTTAAAATGCTAAATAGAGTACAAAGTTGAAGAGCATTGAGGACCAAAAATTCCTAATAGTTTTGCAAAATACAGCTAATTAAGGTAATATATTCCTGAGATAGAAAAACCTTAGTGTAGGTCCTAAGGCTAGAACTGCTGTTTCTTTCAATCTTCATTCACAATCACTAGGCTTTGTCATTTACTGAAATGCATCGCCTATGCATCAAAAATATATTGTTTAGAATATGCACTTCTTTCTTGTGTGTTTTTTCTGATCTGTTCCAAATAATGGCTCTATACCAAAATTCGTTTCCATGCATTCTTATGGAAATACAAAGATATTTCAATCCACTTTGGATAATTAAAACGATTATAGAAAGCACTCGTATATTGTCTCCTTTTTTAATAAGTTTGTACTTACTTTTGCAATAGGATATAATAACCATCGATCCGTCCAAAGCAAGTGAATACACTAACCCTTCATTTATATCCCTGCAATAAAACTGAAAACCGTTAGTTTATTGAACAGCATAATTTATGCTACACTATAAATAGGTAAAAGTTATTGCGGATTACTACATTTTTACATATAATTTAAAAACGATTTTTCTACATGAGAAAATGCCTGTACAAAGTCAGGAATATATCAGTTGTTATCCATTCACTTGATGTGATTTATCCTTGGATATTTCATTTGTCGAGAAAAAAAAATGTAAATAGTCAACAATTTAATAATTACTTCTATTTATTTAGAATTTTATGCACATAATAAGAATTACAAGATTAAAAACAAAATTACGTTAGATATATATGTTTCCATCGGACTTGTCAGGTATATACTATGATGAAGAAAAAAAAACAATTATGATTTTAATTGCTGAGGTAAGGCCAGACGTTGTGCAAGACAGGTTAGATATAAGTGTCGTTTTGTTACTTTTCGTCAGGAGGTTCAATCAATAATATATAACCGACACAAGTGAGCCTCTTGACAACTGAAATTTAGGACGGGGTCTGCACACATCTGTAGCGCCATATGTGAAAATGGTCATCAACGTAATACAGACCCCAGGGACTCGGTCAACAGATTAACATTTTGTTTATTAATGGTTTTCTTATCTTACTTTGTATTTCCTGTCTATTTGTATTACATTAGCAACGTTTCTAACGTTGGCATCACTATTTCTTTGACCCGAAAATCAAAGCATTCTTCAGAAAGAAGAATCATTAAGGACTAAAATGAGTCACATGAATCTATTTTTAACTATTTTTATTGAAAGAAGGGTTGACTATTCAAATTGGCGACTTAGCTCCCGTCATGATTTTTCAGTTAACGGATTTGAATAGTAAACTGCCCATTTCTAGAAAAAAAAACAAATATTGATGACGACATTAAAAACGTTAATAATGTAATACAAATAAAGAAAAAATACGAAAAAATATTGAAAAACATTGTTAAACAAAATTTTAAATCAGCTACCCGAGTCCCTGTGGTTTGAACAGCATACATTTAAATCATGTGAAATGTTCAGTCAGTTGTATTCCAAAATAAAGAGTGCTTCTCCTTCTACTATTATAATAATGGATTCTAAAATAGATATTAAGGTTTTGCAGTATTGGAGATACATTTTCTAAATAGTTACCAACATTTGGTTAACCATATCAACATACATATGTTACAGGCTTTTTCTAAATTTATGCATTTTGTAAAATGACTGAATTTTCAGGCAATTTATAAAATGCCTAACCTTGACAGGCATTATACAAAATGACTAAAACTACCTAGTCATTTTGTAAAATGACTGAAATTTGAAACAAAATTCCACAAATTGCCTTTTCAGTTTCAGGCTCTTTGTTAGAAGAATTATATCCTTGAGATGTATATTACAAAAGTGGAAAACACACAGTATTTTGCAAAGTCATTACTAATGGTTCGGTAGAATTAATTTATTTTCCAAAAACCAGCTGCGAAAGTTTGTATGTCATATGATGTGTTCTTTTTAGTGAAACTACGTTAAGTTTGTACACACTATGTATTTCAGATAGTAAATTTATAATTATTTTGTCAAAATGACAGGAGGACAAATTGTTCTTTCAATAGAACAAACTTTCCAAACGATTCAAAACAGTGAAGTGAAACAAATGAAACAGAGAAAAAGAGGTTTGTTTATAATTGACTGATTGTTTGCTTTCAGTAGCAAATATTTCATACATTTTTAAGATGAGAAGGATTTGATTATAATTCATGTGGGTATTTTCTGCAGTGGATTATTCTGGATAAAGGACAGGAATTACGACTGCCGCTTGCCCTACTATAGCATGGGTTTCGCGATTCAAAGCAGTTTATGGTTGTGATGCCAATATATGAGTATCTTCATATTCACTACCTCGAGTAAACTCCAGTTATAGATCCATCACTCATTATGGGCAGATCTGATTCACTGAGTTCAGTTCTTTTAAAGCTATTAGCCAAAAACTACAAGTCAAACTAATCATAATGTGCTTTGAATCTTCTGGGAACATTTGAAAAACAAGATATGCATGTGTGACGTATGTGCTCATTGCGAAGCCAATGTTAAGTGTTTTATCAGAAATAGTAATGGAAGTGCTTTATTAGAGATAATCCAGGTTTCTCATGCATATGTGGTCGAAGTGCTGAAAACAGATTTTTGTGTCAATCAATGTAATTGCAAAAAATACATGGACAAATATTGTGATCAGTTCTGTCATCTCAACATTTTGAGAAATTATAAATAATTTTCTAGTTCTGTGCATGTGTTAATTTGGAATAATTCAGTAAAAAAATCTTGATTATTTAAACTCATTTCAGTAATTATCATAAACAAAACTGCTCCGGTGTTCAACGCTTTCAATTGTTTTTTTTTTAACATTTCATTTTATCAATTGATTTCAGGCATTTGGTAAATGCCTTTCAATTTTTTCAGGCATTTTGTAAAATGTCTAGAAAAATTAGTCATTATGTACAATGACTGAATCTTGCAGGCATTTTAGGAATGTCTAAAGTTTTCAGGCATTTTACAAAATGCCTAAATTTAGAAAATGCCTATAACATATACACATACACGAATCGTTGTTACATGTATAACACCTTAAGTCTGCTTAGAGATGGCTAGTTGTAATACCATCAAATGTATAAGAAGAGCTCACCTTAAGTTATAGTTCGTTTACAACTGTAACAATTTACAATTTTTTTTACAGAGGGATCTCTGCTGTGCAGATATATTTTTACTTAATTCAACGGTAGGCATCAGCTTTTTTCAAGATACATAACTGAATATTTACCGCCCTTTCCATTGAAAAAATATCACACGGACCCTAAATGCATGATAATAATTGTTGGTTTTATTTTGTAAATACACATAAATAAGTGTACTTATCTGTTTTTATTTTAAACTAAAATGAAAACAAAGTTTTAAATAAAACACGATGGTAATTATTGAAAAAGTTAGCTTTGAGTCGTCATTGTTTGAAATCTAAATCAAATCTCATGATATTAATTACAAAAAACCACAAATACATACCTTGATTTTGATAGTTTCTACCAATAAAATTCCCCAACATCAATATTCAGTATCCATGGCCACAAAAACGCCTTCTGATTTTATAATCGGTGCAAATGACAAAAGTGATAATACATGTTGAGGTTTTATTGAATTTGATCAAATGTGGTCTGAATGTACAAGTTTTGACACTTAAAATTGTACTTTGGATTTGAATGAAATGTAAATTCTTGGTGTATATAAAGTGAAAAATGAAATACAATTGAATCAAAACATTCAGAAACAAAACGAAACAAAATAAGGTAAAACAAAAAATGGCACAAAAAGTGAATGTTATATATTTAATAATTCTTTGAATAAGATTTTAAATTTATTTACACAAGTATGCAATTTAAAATCTGCAAAATTTTAGAGATATGGTTTTCAATTATTTTACTGTTTGAAAAAGTGTTAAGGTTTTTGATGAAATAAATATAAAGGAAACGTAAATGCTATGCTGAACAATTTAGGAAGCGATATTAAATGTGTTATGTAGTTAACATTTGCCCACTACTTGGTTCAATATTCATTTTAGATGTTTGCAGTGACGGTTTTATTTTCAGTTGTATTGTTAAACTATTTTCTACGATTTATGCATCATTTTTCTGAGTGTAAGTAAAGAAACTGTCAATTTTCAATATACATTTCTGCACGGAATTTTAAGCGCAAATAATGACATGATGTGAAAACCATTGACACGTGACATGTAATATTCAAGCTCCAAACTACAAACGTTATTCTAAAGCTTGATGTATTTTGCCTAAAGTCAAAATCAATTTAATCCCTAAAAATGGAATAAATTAAATCTACTATATGTATCAGATGTTTTATTATAATTTTTGCGGGAAAATGTTGATTTGTGTTGCTGTTTATTTTTACCCGGATCATAATGTGTTTACATTGGAAACATTTGGAAAAAGAGGGTATGTATTTTTCATATACTGTTTACAATATTAGTTGTAATGCAAATGAAAAACGATTGTCTACTTCTATGTGGCTATTAAAAATGTCTTTATGCAAATTAAAATGTAAGCTCAGCCCGATCAGTTGAAAAAATATTGGTTAAAATCCGCATTCAATATTTCCGAAACGCAGATACACTTTGTGTGTGTGTCAACCAGTACACGCCAAGTTAATAGTGAACAAAAACTATCGATTATTTACAGGAACGAAAGATACACTTTGCGTTCGGTCAACCAGTACACGCCAAGTTAGTAGTGAACAAAAACTATCTAGTATTTACAGGAACGAAAACAAAGAAAAGTGAAGTGATGTCTGCAACAACTGTACAGAGTAAAAATCAGGTATCCATAGTAACAGACCCAGAAGGAGTCGGTTGTGAGAGTTTGGTTGACACTTTAAGATAGTTGTTCCAGTCTAACAATTGTTCTACAGATGAAGCTGTATTTACATGCATCTGTTAATGTGCTGACCATAGACACACCTGTCTCTGTCTCTATAAAGATCTATGAAGTCAACTGAAATAAGGACGATGATTTCTCTTTATTCGTAGGTTTCTGTAAACGTAAGGTGAATGTGTCAATGTTTCATCCGATTGGTAAAATAAACATGAAAAGGAATTATCATTGAAAACCGTGACGATATGTGAAATGTTTTGAAAGTACACCGATAGTAATATAGGTGAAATAAA
Organism: Mytilus galloprovincialis; assembly: GCA_037788925.1. Classification (NCBI taxonomy): domain Eukaryota; kingdom Metazoa; phylum Mollusca; class Bivalvia; order Mytilida; family Mytilidae; genus Mytilus; species Mytilus galloprovincialis. Next base: position 413,449 of record CM075341.1, on the reverse strand, counting down.
CAAAGCAACATGTAAATTCTGAAGTTATTGATGCATTTTTACATTATGCTCGTATGACGTCTTTACACAAATTACATATTATTACGTTAGCACGAATGACGCCTGTACAAAGATTTAACATTGTTACGTTAGCACTTATGACGCCTGTACACAAATTATACAGTGATACGTTAGCACGTATGACGCCTGTACACATATTATACAGTGATACGTTAGCACGTATGACTCCTGTACACAAATTATACAGTGATACATTAGCACGTATGACGCCTGTACACACATAATACAGTGATACGTTAGCACGTATGACGCCTGTACACAAATTATACAGTGAAACGTTAGCACGTGTGACGCCTGTACACACATTATACAGTGATACGTTAGCACGTATGACGCATGTTCACAAATCAAAGAGTGATACGTTAGCAGGAATGACGCCTGTACAAAAATTATACAGTGATACGTTAGCACGTATGACGCCTGTTCACAAATATTAGTGTGATACGTTAGCACGAATGACGCCTGTACAAAAATTACACATTGTTACATTAAGCATTCTCCAAAATTTAAAAAAAAAAAACACCTAAAAGATAACTTTGAAAATATATTGAGAATTTAGAATTAACCAAGGTAACAAGTAAAATGATCTTGTACAGCAACATTAAAACAAAATACGAATATATACAAATACATTCTTAAAACATATTTCTTGAAGAAAACCCCAGATATATTACACTTACTTCAAACAGGAACTCTCCCAGATATATTACACTTACTTCAAACAGGAACTCTCCCAGATATATTACACTTACTTCAAACAGGAACTCTCCCAGATATATTACACTTACTTCAAACAGGAACTCTCCCAGATATATTACACTTACTTCAAACAGGAACTCTCCGCGGAGTTTGATATTGTTGTTATTTTACTTGTTTGTTTTTTTTTAACTTTATCTAATATTATGCAGCTTACTATTTCGTTCATTAAAAAGACGCAACACCTGAATAAATATTACTACATTTTTGCTACTGCTTTGGGATATATATGATGTTCTTATATTGGTAGTGTATTATTTATATGCCCTCAACCCCTGAATTTATTAATACGGATGACTCTTGTACACAAATAACGACCATTAAATAAAACAAATAGTTTTTCATTATTTTAAAAATCTATATGAAAAGGGTGAGTTAACCTAGTGGCAGCCCTATCAATAAAGTTTTAAAGTAGCCCCTTTTGAAGTTATTGGAAGTTTTATATATTTTGCGAGTAATCTACGTATATTCTTTCGATAAATCATATGAAGAATGCGTAAGGAAAACCACAAAACAAGCTATAAACATATGGTTCACTCATAGTGAATAAGTCTGCAGTTACCAGGTCGTCATAACTAATCTGGAGGTCATCAGACTCAAATCAAATATTGTATGTGGATATTTATTTATTTATTATTCATCTTTATTTGTGCAAGTTTGTCCATTCGTTTTTGATGCGTTTTGTCATTTGATTTTGCCATGTGATTATGGACTTTCCGATTAGATTTCAGTATTTTTGTGATTTTACTTTTTACTTATAAGTAGGTTTCTTTTTGTGTTCAAATACGCTGTTTGAAAGAACTTTGCGACAACGAAACATATGTTTACATTGTGTAACATATATAAAAGAAAATATAGCTTAAATGCCATTGAGACAACTCTATAGAATAGACCAAATGACACAAACATTAGATCACAGTAAGGCCTTCCACAAAGATCAACAATGGACAAAGCCCATACTACATGTTGATTTTTCGTTCATCATTTTGTACATAAATTAGACCGTTAGTTTTCTCGTGCGAATTGTCAGTTTTACATTTTTCATTTCGGGGCATTTAATAGCTGGCTATGCAATATGGACATTTTCTTTATTGATAAAGGCGGAACAGTGACCTATAGTTATTAATTTCTGTGTCAGATTTTTCGTGTGGAGAATTGTTGCATTTACGATTATACTCATCCGTTTGTCCTTATATTTATAAAAGAAAGCGTTCATTAATCAAAACGGTAAAATCGAATACTTTACGACCCACATGCATTATATAAGTAAGAAGATATGTTATGATTATCATCTAATGGTCATTGTACGGCCTACACCAGCCCAGTAGTACCACGAGGGTATAACCAGTCCAGTAGTTAGCACTTCGTTGTTGACCCGAATATCAATTATATGGACATTTTGATAATTTTCTGTTTACAAAACTATGGATTTTCTTATCCATGGAATAAATTACCTAAGCTGTAATTGGCACAACTTCTTTTGGAATTTTGGATCCTCAATGCTCTTTGTACTTGTTTGGCTTTATACCTATTTTGATCTGAGCGTCACTGGTGAGTCTTGTGTAGACGATACGCGCGTCTGGCGTTTTAAATTATAATCCTGGTACCTTTAATAACTATTTACACCACTTGGTCGATGCCACTGCTGATGGACGTTTCGTCCCCGAGGATATAACCAGCCCAGTAGTAAGCACTTCGGTGTTGACATGAATATCAATTGTATGGTAATTGTTTTATAAATTTTCTGTTTACAAAACTATTAATTTTTCGAAAAAATTATGATTTTTGTATCCCAGAAATAGATTACCTTAACTGTATTTGGCACAACTTTTGGGGAATTTTGGGTCCTCAATGCTCTTCAACTTTGTACTTGTTTGGTTTTATAACTATTTTGATCTGAGCATCACTGATGAGTCTTATGTAGATGAAACGCGCGTCTTGCGTATCAAATCAAATACTGGTACCTTTGATAACTAACTAGCGCAAAACCCTCACAACTTAGTCAGCTTTAAAAGGCACCAAAATAACAAATGTAAAACAATTAAAACAAGAATGTGTCCACAGTACACAGATGCCCCACTCGCACTATCTATTTCTATGTTCAGTGGACCGTGAAAGTGGGATAAAAATCTAATTTGACATTTAAATTAGAAAGATCATATCCTACGGAACATGTGTAATACGTTTGAAGTTGATTGGACTTTAACTTCCTAAAAAACTACCTTAACAAAAAACTTAACCTGAAACTTTCATTTTCTCTGTTCAGTGGACCGTAAAATTGGTCTCACAAATATTATTTGGCATCAAAATTAGAAAGATCATAGCATAAGGAACTTGTGTACTAAGTTTGAAGTCGATTGGACTTCAATTTCATCAAAAACTACCTTGACCAAAAACTTTAACCTGAAACGGGACAGACAGACGGACGGACGAACGAACAGACGGATTCACAGACCAGAAAACATAATGCCCCTCTACTATCGTAGGTGGGGCATAACGAGGAAACTAACATGTTGATTTATGTACTAAAAAATGAAAACGAATATGATACAACAATTACTAGAGGCCACTGGGAAATGAAAGAAAAATCACAAAAAATACGTTACGCCGAGAAAAATTTATTACGGAAAGTTCCTAATTTAAATCTCAAACACATCAAACAAATGGATAACAATTGTCATATTCCTGATTTGGTACAGGCATTTTCTTATGTAGAAAAATGGTTGATTAAACCTAGCTAAACCTCTCACTTGTACGACAGTCGCATCTGATTCCACAGGAAACTAAATGTAACAGAAGTGGAAAAATGGAAATACTTCGTTTGTTTGATAATTAATGAATTGAACGGCATAGTCTTGGTTACATATGGAATCATTCCTCGTAATACTGTATTGACGTAACGCTATGGTTCAACCAGTTCGTTTCACATAAAAATGCAGCACTCACGTATGTTATTTTCAGACTGAAATGTTTTATTTTAAATAAATTATTTTGATTAACTTGATTATGCTGTTTCTGATATCATTATACTTTTTCTTTCAGATCGCCATTGGACAAGTCTTTTTCAAATAAGATACCTTTTTGGTATCTTTGCAACATTTTGGATTTTATGTACCATGGTAGATGTCATTCTACTTAAGAAACCGATATTTCAACAAATTATACCTAGGAAAGAAAATAAAAGCAATTATTTATTACTTTGGTATGCCCCACCATTTTGGGCTCGAAATATGAAACCTGAGAATGGATTGAAAAATTGCGTATTCGAAAACTGTAATATATCACTTGACAAGAGTTTGATAAATAAAAGTCACGTGTTAATATTTCATCACGCTGATCTCAATATAAAGCCACCAATAAGAACAGAGAATCAAATTTGGATATTCATGACATTAGAGTCTACAGTACATACGCGTGGGATCAACAGAAAACAGTGGAATAATGCATTTAACTGGACATGGACCTATCGACAAGATTCGGAAATATTTACACCATATGCAAAATTGTCTAAAAGATTAACGCTAAAAGACAAGAATTACACTGTGATATTTGAACAGAAATCAAAAGATGTTGCTTGGGTGGTAAGTAATTGTAATACATATTCAAAACGGATGAGATATGTGATAATGATGAAGAAGTATATCAATGTAGACATATATGGAAGATGTGGAAAACCGTGCAGTTCATCGGGTGACAACTGTATCAAAAAATTAAGTAGTGACTATAAATTCTATCTTTCATTCGAAAATTCATTATGTGATGATTATGTAACAGAAAAGGCATTCCGGTTGTACAAGGACGATTTCAATATAGTTCCTGTAATAAGAGGAGCTCCTAATGTCAAGGATATTTTACCAAATGGAACATTTATATCTACCTTGGATTTTAATTCTCCAAAACAATTGGCTCTTTATCTCAGGGATGTGGCATTCAATAAAACAAAGTATTTAACGTATATACAAGCAAAAGACAGGTATGCGGCGCATTCGAATATCGACTTAATAAGAGATGGCGCATGCACGTTGTGTAAAATATTAAATAGTGATAACAAAAGAAAAGGTACTGTTAATTTATCTCAATGGGCGTTGAAGAACAAATGCGTCAGTCCTAGTGATTTTATAAAATGATAGTCAACGCCTTTTGGAGATGATCCAGTGTCCTTAAAGTTGCTGTCTTGTAATTGACTTCTCCATAGGCTTACATGCAAAACAGCTGATCTTTGAAAATAATAAAAAAAAAAAATGCTACATAGAAAGAAAAATTCATGTTCATATTATGTATGTACTACTGTGAAATTGTGATTTAATCAAAAAAAGGTGAGGCATTCCACGAAGAATGTAAAGTTAAGAATCTCTGAAGTCAAACTATATTTTCCTACTTTCTGGTCGCTGTTTTTACTAGGCCTTACCACTTCCAGTAAACATTATATCCTTCCACTTTTCTGGATTGATATTCCAATAAAGGGAAAAGGGAAAAAAATCTTTATATATGTTTGAATTCAGTTCTATTGGAGAAAAAAATACCCTTTTACTGAGAAGCCGACTTTTCTAATCAATTAAATATGTCACGAACGAAAGAAACTTGAATACAAAATACTTCTGTTTCGATTTTTCTATTCACAGTAGTAGATATTTTGAGAAAAATATGTCAGAGTTACAATGATTAAAACTGTCACCTCAAGCACTGGATGCTTTTATAAGATAAGTCAACTAGCAAACAACCGTTACCCCTTCAACATGCGATAACATGAAAATATTTAAATTGAAATGAATGATGACATCGAACAAACACCATCTTATTTGACAATATAGAAAGCAACCAAATCTGAATGAAGTAATGATCCTTCCTGTCACATGTTACAAAAAATACCCAGTAAAATAACAAAAATACGAAACTCAGCGGAAAATTCAGGCCGAAAAACCCCAATCAAATAATCAAAAGCTCAATAACATCAAAAAGAATGGATAATAACGGCCATATCCCTGACTTGGTTCAGGCATTTTCGTATGAAGAAAATGGTAAATGAAACCAGGTTTTAAAGCAAGCTAAAGTTCTCATTTGTATGACGGTCGCATATTAATCTCCATTATTATGACAACGATGTGTGAAAAAAAACCCAGACATAATAGGTAAAAATGTCATAAATAGGGGTTCTGCAGTCAACATTGTGTTATAATCTTAATCACTATGAAAACAAACAAATATATAACAAAGAAGCACAAAAGGCATATAGACAAAGCATATTAGCAAAAACGGAAGACAAGAATACAAAAAATTATAATAGCACAACAACACAATGACGGGATTTACAAGTACAGAGCCACGTCATAAGTATCAAAGAAACACAAAAAATAATAAGGACAAAGCACATTTGCCAAAAAGAAAGACAAGAATACAAAAACTAACCATAGAACAGTTAGACAACGACGGGGTGTCTATGTTTAGAGCCATGTCAAAGGCACAAAGAGGGACGGAAGATTCCAGAGGGACAGTCAAACTCATAACTTAGCAGGGCCGATAAGGTTGAAGAAAAGTTTCCCTTAACAATATTGATGTCAATACATTTAAATTACCAAATGAAAGTAATCACCAGTAATACTCCTTCACAAAGTCCGTATTCTATCATGCCTCTGAATATTTTGCCATCTGCCTGTTCCAATGATCAGACACAAATTTCTAAAACACATAAATGATGTGATCAAAAGTCTGCAATATTCAGGACGTTTTAGAAGGTATGTTTTATTGAAATATCACTGAACCAATGTTGTACAAACTGATCACACAATATTGTTGATTTAAGTGAAAACTTTCAACCAAGCTACTACACAGTGAATCTTAATTGTAAAACAAATAGAAGGTCTTCTTTCAATATGCAACTGTATAAACGACCTTCTGCATTTATCAAACATAAATTATTGCCAAAATGTTTTGAAAATGTTGGAAAACATATTTGTATATTGTTGTTATATCTGTATGCTATATCTACATTATCGATACCTCATTTTTACTGTGTCATGTTTATCATTGTTTATGTAATGCTATTATTAATGAACTTATGTCTCTTTGTATAAGTGTTCAAATAAAATATAGAATCCTGACATACAGATGTTCTTCTTGTAATAGTAGCTGAAAGATTTTAAATATTGACCATGGACTTCACCCTTTGCTTGATAAACTATAATTAAGTATTTGTTGTAAGTACATTTCCACATTTATGCGACATTATAACCAGGTTTGAACTAATATTCTGTCTTTTCACAGTATTATCGAACGACTCATATGTAGTTTGTTATAAAGCATTTTAATGGTTTTCATTGTACACCGTGCGGTACAAATTTGCCATTCCAGAATTGGTCATTCTTTTGTTTCTTTACAAGATATTATAACAAGAAATTTCCCAGATAAAAATGTATCATTAATGATGTTTTACTACAAATTTCTTAGATATGCAAAAGTTAAAAGATTTTTTTTCTTAATATCTTTGCCCCATCGTATCTAATATCTAGTTTGTGACTTGCTGTCCTTCAATTTGTTCTTGTGATTTTGTCTTACCTTCTTATTGGTGAATGTCAGTGAAGAGCAAGATATAAAGTCGCAATCATAAATTAAGAAATCATTGGAGAAATATTTGTTACCTTGTGTTTGTACTTTCTTTTTTAATTCAAAAGTTTCTGTTTAAAAATCATTAAAATGTTTGAAAAAGATTTATTTTATTCATTTTTTTTTTCTTTTATAGAACTCACAGGAAAATAGATTTGAAAAGATTGAAAACAACTAAATAGGCGGTGCGTAGAAATACCACACATTTTTTTCTTATATACAAATTACAAGACCTATAAAACAAAAAGATGCTAAAATATAATATTTATATAATTAAAACAAAAGAATATTCTATATTACAGAAATGTTTAGACTTTAAACAATTTCAGTTTTGTTTCGATGTCGAGTAGCCTCAGTTAGAAAATAGTCATATAACTATTGTATGTACAAGCATAATTAGTTATCAAAAGTACCAGGATTATAATTTTATACGCCAGACGCGCGTTTCGTCTACATAAGACTCATCAGTGACGCTCAGATCAAAATAGTTAAAAAGCCAAATAAATACAAAGTTGAAGAGCATTCAGGATAAAAAATTCCTAAAAGTTGTGCCAAATATGGCTAAGGTAATCTACTCCTGGGGTAAGAAAATCCTTAGTTTTTCGAAAAATTCAAAGTTTTGTAAACAGAAAATTTATAAAAATGACCATATAATTGATATTCATGTCAACACCGGAGTGCTGACTACTGGGCTGGTGATACCCTCGGGGACGAAACCGATGTTGGTTAATATTTAAGAATAAAGGTGAATTAAGTTTTGTTTTAATAAAAATACATACCAACCAAGAAGCAACTGAATCAGGTTGATAACTCTCTGTACAGGTTTAATTTCCATGTAAAAGAAAATCTTTATAACAAGACTCAGACTTGACAAGTAGATAATTTAAGTATCTTAATTTGACAAATCTGAAAATTATGTAAGATATAAATATCTGTTTCAATATATCTTTAATTTGATGTAACTATGTTCTCTTGTCAAATAAAAAGAAAGTCATGTACATGTGGACATTAAAATTTTAAAAGGAAAGGTTATTTGGCAAGTATAGGTTTGACCTTTGGTCAAGTATGGTTCCGACTGACAAAATAGGTTGAGAACTGGTCAGTATTAGTCGCGTACAGGTCGAGAATTAGTTTAGACAGTATCTTACTTGTCGAGTAATAATTCAGACTATTTTCAATGGCAAAGATAAGGGTCAAGTAAAAATCAATACAGTCGAATAGGGCTAATATTGAGGTCGCAATAAATCAAGAAAAATGTATACCAATTCAGAATGGTCGAGTTTAAATAAATACAGTCGAGTACAGATATAAGCCATTTCAGACTTATACTGGTTTATAGTGATATACCAATTCAAACAAAAGTTGATACCTTTATGGGTCAGCTGATATAACAATGCAATACAGAAATAAAAATGCCTTTTAATGTCAGCTCACCAGTTTCGTTGCCTGTATGCAACCAAAACAAAATAATTGATGATTCATAAAAATAACACAGCATCTCTTGAAAAAGTAAATTAAAAACATTATCACGATAACTCTCTTTATTGTATTGAATTTCAAAGAGTAAAAAAAAAGTTGGAAATTAATTTACAAGATTGTAATAATACGATATTTCCAGCGAATAAATAATATCTCAGAAGTCAATAACCATTGGAGCAGAAAATGTCAATCTAACACATGTAATTCATGATTGGGAGTTTGACAAAATAGGTAAATTTAGGGCAGCTGTATGTTGTTTTAGACATTCTAAACTGCAAAACATGAATGTTGTTTTTTTAAGTTCATTATCTTACATGTGTTGGGCGAGATCGAAAATAAGAGCTGATCTTTTTATTTTGCTAGAGTGATGTTTCATTGAAATAAATATATTCATATTGAACATTGCATGGTTAGCCCTCTCATGCCTACATGTCTTATTTTAGTGAAATTATATCAAAGATTTTAAGGAAAGGCTATAAAGAGTGACAACCAAATATTCTAGAGGAGTTATTCACCTTGGAAACTAATCTATATGCAAAATATCATCGTTATTCTCATTCCTAAATTTATTATAATGCATTAATTGAAAAGTTAAAATAATATAGTACTGCACCGAAAGCGCAAATCGAACAATTAATATCTCTACAGTGATGCCCAAGGTCAAAATAATAAAAAAAATCTAAAGAAAGAAAATATTATTTTTTGTAGAATTTGGCCTTTGACAGATTAAATATGACAAACTCTGGGAAAATTCGAAGGTTGTTTATTTTTATTGGTGTTATAAAACAAACATGAAATCATTACAAACTAAAAAGGCCATATTTATTCGTGATGATTGCTGTTGTAAAATTTGTTTTATAGTATGATTGTTAACGAAACCACAGTAATTCTTGTAAATTTGAATGTGTAGTTTACCTGTCTTTGGTGTGTTCAATGTTATTCATTGATACAACTGTAACCAATTCAAAGTTAACAATGATTCAATAAATTATCTGTAACCAATTCATAACTGTTTAAAATAACTTGGAACATAATGGGTTTGAATAGGAAACTTCTGAGAAAAGAAGGTATGTGTATTTCTTCCTTTGAAGTAACAATAAACAATTATAGCATATTTATTATCGATTGTCGAAATATATGCAATTGTACAAAGAAGTAACAAATGTGTACATTGTACAAAGAAGGTACAAATTTATACACTGTACAAAGAAGGTTCAACTTTATACTTTGTACAAAGAAGGTACAAATTTATGCAAATTATGGAGACAGTATAATTTGTTTTATACGAAAAGAAAATGCAAATATTAGATTTTGCTTCTAATTAGGGTTCATGAATATCAGAAGTACATTTGTGTACGTCAGAAGCGCGTTTTTTAGTCAAAAGACGTAATGTGATGTTATATTCTCGATGATTAAAAAAAAACAAATAAAGTACAAAGTTGAAGAACATTGAGATTACAAACATTGAGATTACGAACATTGAGATCGCAAAAATACATCAAAGGTTATAAAGTCCTATGGGTTTAAATGGGTTGAAAATCATTAGCATTTCGAAAAAAGTTAATGTATAATTAATTATTATGACCATATAAATGATAACGCATAAGTGCTGACTATTGGGCTGGTTATACCCTCGAGGAGACAAAATTCACCACCAGTGGCATCGACCCAGTGGTTGGCAATAAACTCATCATTGTTTTTTTAATTCAAAAGTAAATTGTTGCTTTTTGTCTAATTAGCAATCATGCTACATCTTCTTATTTTTATATATGTACCCCCACACCATCCCTTTACAAGTTGTAGACTATTGTACTATAAACATCTAGCACATATGTTTGTTATATCTGTACAACCACTTTTCAAGTTGTAGAATATTGTACTATAAATATTAAGCACATATCATTTTTATACATGTAACCCCTCTTTTCAAGTTGTAGAATATCATACTATGATTACTTAGCACATATCATTTTCAGATCTGGACCATTCCCTCCTCATTTTGTAGAATATTAATTTATGAATATTTAGCATATATCATTTTTATATCTGTAAAGTGATTACATAAGTGTCTTCAATTTCGGTAACACAATTAATAAAGTATCAGTTTTTATCATCAGTAGTTTTCCTTAAATTAGACAGCCACAGATTTTTTTCAACAAGTCATTTTGTTTCATGGATAGCAATTTGCGATGATGGCACATTTTTTTTATATTTGGTTCCGTAGTTTAAACAAATTCTGCATATAATCCTGTATGTTATTTTTACTTGCTGATCACTTAAATTCGTGATTTACCTATACTCTATAAATCTAGAAACAGTTGTTATACAAGTTGGAAAGCGTGTTATGATAACAATAAAATGTTTATCTTATTCTACAATACTGTCTCTTCAATGATGACCACATCAATTGAAACTTCAAAACTTACCAGAATAAAATTGTCTGTATGCTATATCTACATTATCGATACCCCATTTTTACTGTGTCATGTTTATAATTGTTTATGTAATGCTATTATTAATGAACTTATGTCTCTTTGTATAAGTGTTCAAATAAAATATAGAATCCTGACATACAGATGTTCTTCTTGTAATAGTAGCTGAAAGATTTTAAATATTGACCATGGACTTCACCCTTTGCTTGATAAATTATAATTAAGTATTTGTTGTACGTTCATTTCCACATTTATGCGACATTATAACCAGGTTTGAACTAATATTCTGTCTTTTCACAGTATTATCGAACGACTCATATGTAGTTTTTTTATAAAACATTTTAATGGTTTTCATTGTACACCGTGCGGTACAAATTTGCCATTCCAGAATTGGTCATTCTTTTGTTTCTTTACAAGATATTATAACAAGAAATTTCCACGATAAAAATGTATCATTAATGATGTTTTACTACAATTTCTTAGATATGCAAAAGTTAAAAGATTTTTTTTTCTTAATATCTTTGCCCCATCATATCTAATATCTAGTTTGTGACTTCCTGACCTTCAATTTGTTCTTGTGATTTTGTCTTACCTTCTAAATGGTGAATGTAAGTGAAGAGCAATCATAAATTAAGAAATCATTGGAGAAATATTTGTTACCTTGTGTTTGTACTTTCTTTTTTAATTCAAAAGTTTCTGTTTAAAAATCATTAAATGTTTGAAAAAGATTTATTTTATTCATTTTTTTTCTTTTATAGAACTCACAGTAAAATAGATTTGAAAAGATTGAAAACAACTAAATAGGCGGTGCGTAGAAATACCACACATTTTTTTCTTATATACAAATTACAAGACCCATAAAACAAAAAGATGCTAAAATATAATATTTATATAATTAAAACAAAAGAATATTCTATATAACAGAAATGTTTAGACTTTAAACAATTTCAGTTTGTTTCGATGTCGAGTAGCCTCAGTTAGAAAATAGTCATATAACTATTGTATGTACAAGCATAAAACCGATGTTGGTTAATATTTAAGAATAAAGGTGAATTAAGTTTTGTTTTAATAAAAACACATGCAAACCAAGAAACAACTGAATCAGGTTTATAACTCTCTGTACAGGTTTAATTTCCATGTAAAAGAAAATCTTTATAACAAGACTCAGACTTGACAAGTAGATAATTTAAGTATCTTAATTTGACAAATCTGAAAATTATGTAAGATATAAATATCTGTTTCAATATATTTTTAATTTGATGTAACTCTGTTCTCTTGTCAAATAAAAAGAAAGTCATGTACATGTGGACATTAAAATTTTAAAAGGAAAGGTTATTTGGCAAGTATAGGTTTGACCTTTGGTCAAGTATGGTTCCGACTGCCAAAATAGGTTGAGAACTGGTCAGTATTAGTCGCGTACAGGTCGAGAATTAGTTTAGTCAGTTTCATACTTGTCTAGTAATAATTCAGACTAATTTCAATGGCAAAGATAAGGGTCAGGTAAAAATCAATACAGTCGAATAGGGCTAATATTGAGGTCGCGATAAATCAAGAAAAATTTATACCAATTCAGAATGGTCGAGTTTAAATAAATACAGTCGAGTACAGATATAAGCCATTTCAGACTTATACTGGTTTATAGTGATATATCAATTCAAACAAAAGTTGATACCTTTAAGGGTCAGCTGATACAACAATGCAATACAGAAATAAAAATGCCTTTTAATGTCAGCTCACCAGTTTCGTTGCCTGTATGCAACCAAAAAAAAATTATTGATGATTCATAAAAATAACACAGCATATGTTTTTATCTTAAAAAAGTAAATTAAAAACATTATCACGATAACTCTCTTTATTATATTGAATTTCAAAGAGTAAAAAAAAAAGTTGGAAATTGATTTCAGGATTCTAATAATACGATATTTCCAGCGAATAAATAATATCTCAGAAGGTAATAACCATTGGAGCAGAAAATGTCAATCTAACACATGTGATTCATGATTGGGAGTTTGACAAAATAGGTAAATTTAGGGCAGCTGTATGTTGTTTTAGACATTCTAAACTGCAAAACATGAATGTTGTTTTTTTAAGTTCATTATCTTACATGTGTTGGGCGAGATCGAAAATAAGAGCTGATCTTTTTATTTTGCTAGAGTGATGTTTCATTGAAATACATATATTCATATTGAACATTGCATGGTTAGCCCTCTCATGCCTACATGTCTTATTTTAGTGAAATTATATCAAAGATTTTAAGGAAAGGCTATAAAGAGTGACAACCAAATATTCTAGAGGAGTTATTCACCTTGGAAACTAATCTATATGCAAAATATCATCGTCATTCTCATTCCTAAATTTATTATAATGCATTAATTGAAAAGTTAAAATAATATAGTACTGCACCGAAAGCGTAAATCGACAATTAATATCTCTACAGTGATGCCCAAGGCCAAAATAATAAAAAAAAAATCTAGAGAAAGAAAATATTATTTTTTGTAGAATTTGGCCTTTGACAGATTAAATATGACAAACTCTGGGAAAATTGGAAGGTTGTTTATTTTTATTGGTGTTATAAAACAAACATGAAATCATTACAAACTAAAAAGGCCATATTTATTCGTGATGATTGCTGTTGTAAAATTTGTTTTATAGTATGCTTGTTAACGAAACCACAGTAATCCTTGTAAATTTGAATGTGTAGTTTACCTGTCTTTGGTGTGTTCAATGTTATTTATTGATACAACTGTAACCAATTCAAAGTTAACAATTATTCAATAAATTGTCTGTAACCAATTCATAACTGTTTAAAATAACTTGGAACATAATGGGTTTGAATAGGAAACTTCTGAGAAAAGAAGGTATGTGTATTTCTTCCTTTGAAGTAACAATAAACAATTATAGCATATTAATTATCGATTGTCGAAATAGAAGCAATTGTACAAAGAGGTAACAAATTTATACATTGTACAAAGAAGGTTCAACTTTATACTTTGTACAAAGAAGGTACAAATTTATGCAAATTATGGAGACAGTATAATTTGTTTTATACGAAAAGAAAATGCAAATATTAGATTTTGCTTCTAATTAGAGTTCATGAATATCAGAAGTACATTTGTGTACGTCAGAAGCGCGTTTTATAGTCAAAAGACGTAATGTGATGTTATATTCTCGATATAAATTGAAAAAAAAAACAAATAAAGTACGAAGTTGAAGAATATTGAGATTACAAACATTGAGATTACGAACATTGAGATCGCAAAAATACATCAAGGGTTATAATAAAGTCCTATGGGTTTAAATGGGTTGAAAATCATTAGCATTTCGAAAAAAGTTAATGTATAATTAATTATTATGACCATATAAATGATAACGCATAAGTGCTGACTATTGGGCTGGTTATACCCTCGAGGAGACAAAATTCACCACCAGTGGCATCGCCCCAGTGGTTGGCAATAAACTCATCATTGTTTTTTTTTTAATTCAAAAGTAAATTGTTGATTTTTGTCTAATTAACAATCATGCTACATCTTCTTATTTTTATATATGTACCCCCACACCATCCCTTTACAAGTTGTAGACTATTGTACTATAAACATCTAGCACATATGTTTGTTATATCTGTACAACCACTTTTCAAGTTGTAGAATGTTGTACTATAAATATTAAGCACATGTCATTTTTATACATGTAACCCCTCTTTTCAAATTGTAGAATATCATACTATGATTACTTAGCACATATCATTTTCATATCTGGACCATTCCCTCCTCATGTTGTAGAATATTAATTAATGAATATTTAGCATATATCATTTTTATATCTGTAAAGTGATTACATAAGTGTCTTCAATTTCGGTAACACAATTAATAAAGTATCAGTTTTTATCATCAGTAGTTTTCCTTAAATTAGACAGACACAGATTTTTTTCAACAAGTCATTTAGTTTCATGGATAGCAATTTGCGATGATGGCACATTTTTTTATATTTGGTTCCGTAGTTTAAACAAATTTTGCATATAATCCTGTATGTTATTTTTACTTGTTGATCACTTAAATGCGTGATTCACCTATACTCTATAAATCTAGAAATAGTTGTTATACAAGTTGGAAAGCGTGTTATAATAACAATAAAATCTTTATCTTATTCTATAATAGTCGCTTCAAAGATGAACACATCAATTGAAACTTCAAAACTTACCAAAATAAAATTGTCAAAACATTGATTAAGATTGTTTTCTTCTACATAAAATAATTTTCAAAGTGCTACAAACAAAGTGAGGATGAGGTTTGATATGAACGCCCGAATTGCTTATTGGAAAGTAAATAAGCATGCACATTGTAAATATAGACTGTAGCAAATGTAAACGACATCAAAATAACGATGATCTAAGTGGTTTTCGATAAGACAACATTTTAAAGGTACGTGTCAATCAATGTTTGTCATGCTTTACTGACTATTGCTAAGATATTATTTCTGTCACTTCAAATATTTATCAAAAATTTAATTTTAAGCTATCGAAAATTATGCGACTTACTACAGACATATAATTTTGTTATTATACATATATCTGTTTGGAAGAATACGATAGATCGAACAGTAAAACATATCAGTACGTAACGTATTTACACAAGCATGATATTGTCATACAAATAAACGTTTTAGTACGGAATTGTACATGGGTCACGAGATGTAATTAATAGTATCCTTCATGCTTTAGCTGACTAGGTCTGTACCTATAGGAAGATGTTAAAATACATTAATTATTTTATTTTAAAATTTCAATTGATTTTTATTATCAAGAATCGTTTTATTAAGTCGACCATAGCAATAATAATTAGGTTTTACAAATTTTCTGTGGAAAGGCCTATTGTATTTGTTCTGATTATTATTATTCTTATAATACAACAGTATCAAGTTGTTTCGCAAGATGTCGCTTAGATATTTGTCCGTTACATCCTAAGGAATATTTGGCTGATTGGAACGAAGCAGTCCGGTTAAACTAATTTTATCATTTACATTTGTAGTAAAGTTTTGTAACTCATAAACCCTCAACCGTATAAACCTTGTCTTTTTATTTGAGGTCCTAATTAGAAAATGCGGTCAAGGTCAAAGGTCAAGGTCATGTTCTGAATTTCGTCTTTTGCTTATTTTTGCATTTTCTCCGATATTTTCTAATGATTTATATAAAAGAGTAAGAGCAATAGTGTTTGTTTTATAGAGATGAAGATATGATACACTTGGTCTGATACAATCAAATGACATCTTATAGGAGTTGTTTCCCATGAATTGTTTTATTTTCAGGTATGATTTATTATATCTTCAGATTGGTACATGATAAAGCCATAAGAATTTGCAAAATATTTGGTGACAAATGACCTTGAAAAAAATGACCTTGGAAAACGTGGAAATGATCTTGAGTGAATCAGAAGTAGTCCTTTTTGCACTTATTTCATGTAAAAGTACATAAACACCTTTTTTTTGAATGGTCATACATTATCATTTAAGACCGGAAGTGACATTTTATAAACTGGAAGTAACATTTTATCTCCCTTTTTATAGGCATAAGTATATAAAAACTATTTATTTTTGGAATCAGTGTGAATTCAGCTATCATACGAGACCAGAAGTTACATTGTATTAACCGAAAGTAGCCAATTATCTCCCTTTCTACAGGCGAATGTATATATAAACCATTTATTTTTGGAATCAGTGTCAATAAAGCTATCATATGAGACCATTCTAAATAAAGGCAACAGTAGTATACCGCTATTCAAAAGTCATTATGCGATTGATAGAAAACAAATTGATTGATACATATATGTTGCTTTACTTTTATTAGAATATATGTAGAATTACTTCCAACATAATTTCAGTTTTCGTTATCCGATGATGTTACCAGGTTACTGATAAATTGTTTTTTCAGTAGTTTTTTTCCCTTACATTTCTGTATAATACTTGAAATGAATATTGTTTAGTGATAAAGATACTACATTTTCATTACACGTTTTCTCTATATAAAATGAATAAAGCAAATAGATTTATAAAGGACTTATTCCCAATATGAAATTCATGTATTCCTACCTTAGATAATCAATATGAGTCATAAACTACTATAAACTTTGTATAGAAATATTCACAGTTACTCTAAAACCTATAAAATACAGTCTACCACATTCGGAACATACAAAAAATATTTACCAATCTGCCATACTTTGAAGCCTACCATATTTCAACTTATCAGATTTTAATATGATAATTATGTTGGGCAACACCAATGGGACAAAGCCGCGCATCGTCTAAGTCCAACTGTTTTCAACATTTGGTTTCTAACTTCATATTGTCCAATCTTTTATTTTCAATGTAATGTTTTTATGGAAAGAAATAATATGGGGAAAACGTTACTGTGACAGCAATCTTATAACAAAGGGAAACATACGATGAGGACAATACAATTATAAGCAGGTGGGTTAGCAATATTTCAACTCCTTCCAGAGTCTTTACAAAATGTGAATAGCTTTAACTTTAACAGGTAAATATAAGCCATTAAAATAGCCTATGAGCCTTGATATATGAGTAAGGAATAATTTTGAACATATGTCAAAGAGACAACAACCCGATCAAAGAGCAAATATGTAAAAGCGAAAGGCCCCTAATTGGGCTTCAACGCAGCGAGAAATTTCCGGAACCAGAGGTAGCCCTCAGCTTGCTCTTAAATACAATTGTGTTCTAGTTTTGTGAAAATGGACGTCACATTAGACTCAAAAACATGTAAATGAACTAAAATTAAAAAAACTTACTAGACTTACAAAGGCCAGAAGCTCCTGTTTAGGGACAGGTGCAAAAATGCGGTGGGATTAGGCATATTTTGTATATCTCAAACCTCACCCTATTCCCCATCCTCGGTTTAAGTTTGTAACCTGGATTTGTTTGTTTTTTCTCAATCGATTTATGACTTTCGAACAGCAGTATACTACTGTTGTCTTTATTTTTGAGGTGAATGCCGACATTTTTGTGCTTTGTAAAGTATATTACCATAAAAGATCGGATATGAAATGCCTGAACGTATAAGATGTCTGCCTGTTAATTTAAATTTACGAATGATGTTATTGTACTGATGATAAAATTGAGTGAACGTTTTGACTAGTTGGTGATACCGAAAACCCTGGCGTTATATATTTTCAGTAATACAGAGATTTCTTTCGTAAAAATCAAATACGTTGTTACATAAACGAGCGAATCGAACAAATTGAGCTATCTAAACACCATAAGATAGTGACAAAGGAACAACATATTTCAACCATTGTATTGAAAATCCTCGACAGAACTCATGTGCAATATAAGATGTATTTTCAGTTTGTGGATAAGTCTACACACTATTTAGTTCAAGGTGAATTTAAGCAAATATTGGTCATCATACGGTACTTGTCTTGCACAATTAACTAGTCTGCTATAGAAGGCCCCAGCATGACAAAATCTTAAACAATTCAAAAGGAACAAGAAGTAATTGTAACAGGATGCTGTTACGAAGTCTCCCTAACAAAGCTCTCATAACTCGCCATTCATATGGTCCCATGTTCATTTGATTTGATTTTTTGTCCCATACAAGAATATATATGGCTTACGAGTAGGGATCTGCACCATTTACAAGTATTCAAACAGGAAAGGGTGGTGGTGACCCCCAGGGACTTTACTTACATTTTATTTGATTTGTTTTATTGTCCCCTACAAGAATATATATGGTTTAGGGGTGGGGATCTGGATCGTTTACAAGATAATAGCACATTCTCAAATTGAACGGGGTGGGGCGATCCCCAGGAACTTCCCTTTAATTTCATTTGATTAGCTTTATTGTCCCATACAAGAATATATATGGTTTAGGGGTGAGGATGTTGACCGTTTTACAAATTTTCAAACAAGAGGGGGTGGGGTGACCCCCTAGGGACTTCCCTTTATTTCATTTCATTTGTTTTATTGTCCCATACAAGAATATATATGGTTTAGGAGTGGGGATGTTGACCGTTTAGAAGTTTTCAAACAAGAGGGGGTGGGGTGACCACCCCCGGACTTCCCTTTTATTTCATTTCGTATGTTTTATTGTCCCCTACAGGAATATATATGGTTTAGGGGTGGGATCTGGACCGTTTACAAGATAATAGTACATTCTCAAATTGAACGGGGTGGGGGTGACCCCCAGGAACTTCCATTTAATTTCATTTGATTTGTTTTATTGTCCCATACAAGAATATTTATGGTTTAGGAGTGGGGATGTTGACCGTTTACAAATTTTCAAACAAGAGGGGTGGAGTAACCCCCTAGGGACTTCCCTTTTATTTCATTTCATTTTTTTTATTGTCCCCTACAAGAATATATATGGTTTAGGGGTGGGGATCTAGACCGTTAACAAGATAATAGCACATTCTCAAATTGAACGGGGCGGGGATGACCCCCGGGGACCTCCCTTTAATTTCATTTGATTTGTTTTATCATCCCATTCAAGAATATATATGGTTTACGGGTGGGGATCTGGACCGTTTACAAGATAAAAGCATATTCTCAAATTGAAGGGGTTGGAGATGAACCCCCAGGGTATTCCCTTATATTTCATGTGATTTGTTTAATTGTCCTATAATCATTTCTGAAGACTACGTGCATCTATCACTTACAGTTTTCAAGTTATATTCATTTGAAAATTTTAGAAAATAAAATCCCATAGGGTTCTATAGTAAACCCCTCCCTCCTTTCTACCCCCCAAAATACCCCTTAATAGACCCCAATGCACAAACGAAAGATTGATGGCTCACCTAGACATATTAGTCTACCATTTTATGAAATCCTAAGTCAATCTGACAAGCGTTTTTGGAGAAACGCTGCGGACAAGTTAATTTTTTAAAGTGGCGGAAAGGGAAGAGGAAGAGGAAGAAGAAGAATAATAAAAATAATTTATTTAAGACTTAATTAGCACAGTTATATTCAGGTAGTCAGAGTTGAAGTCATCGATGTTGCTTGTGGGTACGTAGTGTAGACGTATTATATAATTGTTTTTAAAAGATGTATTTCAGATTTGAACATGCATATTTTTTTTAACTGTTTGTCATGAAGACCAGAGGGTTTAATTGGTTCAAGACATACACAATCATATTTATTAAATATTTATTTTGATAACATATGATTTTCGTTGCTAACGCTATGTCAAGCTTAACTTCAAAACTTTTTAACGTGTGCTACGGGTTGTTGTTTAAGAATTACATCCTTTTCTCCTTTTTTTATGTACTTCAAATGTAAGTAAATATCAAATATGTATCAAAATCCATTGGCTAAATTGTGATTTGCAAAGAATAGCCAGGATTGTACATGTTATTATAAATGGAATGGATGATATTTTTATATTTAATATTTTTCGAATAATACAAGGATCATAATCCATGGTTTGAAAATTCATGAACATTAAGTAATTATCATCTTTTTGATGGACTTTATCTTTTGTCGTTACCATGTTTTCTTATTCCTGTTATTTAGTATTACGTTTACATATTGTCACTCTTTTCTTTCAGATCACTTTTTGAAGGGTCCGTTTCAAATATGGTATCCTATTTGTATCTTTTCCATATGCTGGATTGTATATACCATAGCTGATATTTCTCTACTCAGAAGTGACAATTTTCAACAAATAATTCCAAGGAAGGAAAATAAAAGCAATTATTTATTACTGTGGTATGCCCCACCATTTTGGGCTCCAAATATGAAACCTCAAAGAGGATTGAAAAATTGCGTATTCAAAAATTGTGACACATCATTGGACAGGAGTTTGATCAATAAAAGCGATGTTTTGTTATTTCATCACGCTGATCTCAATATAAGTCCACCAAGAAGAACTGAGAATCAAATGTGGATATTCTTTTCAATGGAGTCGCCACAACATATAAATGAACGATACAAACAAAAACAGTGGAATACTGCATTCAACTGGACATGGACCTATCGACAAGATTCTGACATATTTACACCTTATGCAAAATTGTCTAAACGAATAAAGCTTAAAGAAAAGAATTACTCTTACATATTTGAAAAGAAATCAAAAGATGTTGCTTGGGTGGTTAGTAATTGTGGTACACATTCAAAACGGATGAGATATGTGATAATGATGAAGAAGTATATCAATGTAGACATATATGGAAGGTGTGGAAAACCGTGCAGTTCATCGGGTGACAACTGTATTCAAAAATTAAGTAGTGACTATAAATTCTATCTTTCATTCGAAAATTCATTATGTGATGATTATGTAACAGAAAAGGCATTCCGATTGTATAAGGGTGATGTTGATATAGTCCCTGTAATAAGGGGTTGCCTTAATGTAAAGGACATCTTACCAAAGGACACGTTTATAACGACTTTAGATTTTAGTTCTCCGAAAACATTGGCTCTTTATCTTAAGGACATAGCACTCAATGAAACTAAGTATTCAAATTATATAAAAGCAAAAGACGGGTATGTAACTACTTCCTACAAAAATTACATACAGGATGGAACATGTTTATTGTGTGAAAAAATAAACAACAACCGAAATGGTATAGTCAATTTATCACGTTGGATATTGAAAAAGCAATGCATTAGTCCTTTAGATATATAATCATTTTGAATAAAAGACAAATTTTGTCAATAAAGCAACATAATACCAGAGCCAGTCACTCATGTTGTTATACAACGGTTGTATCAACGAACGATCCACAACAGAAAAGACATTTCGTCTGATATACTACTTCACAAACCAGAATTATTATTAAAACCGAAAAAGAAAAAAAAAATAAATTGTACATTTTCACGTATTACAGTCGTGTTAATCTTATAGCAATGATTTGCAGTAACAGCAATATATTTCTCCTTTAACACCTTCAAGCAATGATCTATACAAAAACATAATGCATGTATTAAACATTTAACACCTTCAAGCAATGATCTATACAAATACAGCAATTTATTTACAAATTAACATGTGCTATTAAAAAACATCGATGTATCTATAAATTAACATCTTCAAGCAATTGTCTATACGAAAACAGCAATGTATTTATCACTTAACATCTTCAAGCAATGATCTTTTCAAAGACAGCAAGCTATTTTACATTTAACATAATCTCGCCATGGTTTATACAAAAGCAGCAATCTATTCAACATAATAATATGTAGGCCCTGTGGTCTGTAACACAATTGTGTTTCATATCATTAATTATCAAGGAGTATTAATTAGGAAATTTATTAAAAAGGAATTAAACAATTCAATGACAATCATGTACGCTTTGGACACTTAAAAACGATCTGTTCAAATATTATAGACATACATGTATACCCTGCAGCCAATAAATGACCATGTCTACTGTGAAATAACATGTTTCCTTCAGGGGTTAATTGCATAGTTTGACAATTAACCATAGACTAGAATTATTTAACATCCAGACTTCTACGTTACCGGCCATTAGCTATGGGCCAATGTTTATGGACAACTGGACTATATAAGATCCAGCTTTGGACTTGGAAGGAAGAGAGATTGGTACAAGAGATTGGTACCGGAGATTCCGCCAAGGTCTCCCCCCCCCTCGTGGGTAGGCTGGAACTCATGCGCTTATTATCCGAAGTACTCTAACATGAACGAACAGTTATACTATACGATCACGTGCCCGTGTGAGATATTGAACATTCGAACAATTCAACTTTAAAGACAGTTTGTGAACATTCGAACATTTGAACTTTAGAATCTTTCTTGACTTTGTAATTACTTAATAAAATATATTTAATCATTATTGACTTCGTCACATAAGTCACGATTTGATGCCGTTTGACCAGGATCGACTTGGATTGTCTAAAATAACGCGAAGGAATATAAAAGGTAAGAACTCAGTTACTTTTATTTTTCTTAATGGACAATCAAGATATTTCTATGTCAGTACAAAAAGTAGAAATGGCTTTTCAAGGGATGGCACACATATTCAGTAAAGTTTTTAATTCTAAAGGGAGTAAGGCCGTATTTTTTTTTAAAGGCTTAAAATCTGAAGTTTACAAGTAGAAATGGCTTTTCAAGGGATGGCACACATATTAAGTAAAGTTTTTGATTTTTAAGGAATTGAGGCCGTATTTTTAAAAGGCTTAACATTTGAAGTTTGTTCACGAGATGTGGTTCAAATAAAACTTTTTATTGAGTGTTTTAAGGTATTATAGGTCAATTTAAAAATTATGAATATTATACACATTTTTTTATCAGAATGAAAGGTTATTTTTTTGTGTTAATTTTTATGCGGTACGTGTTGTTTAAGAGATAGAATAGATTACACATATGATTCTTAAAAAAATAATAAACCGTTTTTTTTTTTTGTGAAGTTATAGAGAAGCTAGTTTTTCGTTTAAAGTACATTTGTAAAAAGATAAAATGTCTGATACATTAGAATTTTTTGGTTCCGTATTTAATGGTGGTTTTTGGTCATATTATGGGTTGTTTTTTTGAAGATACACTCAATTATTCTAGAAAACATATGTTTACGTAAAATTAGTAGAGCACCGGTGTAAATGAAGGTTGGATTAGAACCTTTGGTAGATGAAGTTAAGGGTACATTGAGGATACATTGTTTGCGTATTCTAGCCATTGATGATGGGTTTACGTAGGTTGGTAGTGTGTACGCACAATTTGTTTAGAGAAAACAAATAGTCTATAATTTTAGATTCCAACCCCTTCTTCGGTTGATTAACATAAGTGATGTTAGTAATTAAATGGTGCAAGTTTGTTTTTTTATGGTGTTAGATTACGCCATATTTACATATTGTTAATAGGAAAAGAGAGGTATCTTCAGAAAGTAGCACATTAAAGAAAAACATGGATATGTTTGCCCTTAGGGATTTACTAGTATTGTTGTAGTAGACTGATATTTGTAAAGAAAAAATGAGAGACATATGAACTTCATAACTAATGACAAAAATGTAAATGAAATATATAATGGATATAAAGGAAAAACTAGCTTTAAAGTAAAATTGATTTTTTTTTCTCATAAGCAATCATGAGGATTATTATTATAAATTAAGATAAAAATAAGGAACTAATTAATTAAGGAGTTGAAAAAAAGAATCTTAACGATGTGTTTTGTTCATTAATAGGCATAGATTTTTGTTGATTGTTTTAGTTTTTAAGATGTTAGTTAAGTTTTAAAATCAGATTTCAACTTATACCCTAACACTGAGCCGTATTGAAATGTATAAATCGGATAGGCAGTAGGTTTGAAATTTAAAAAAAAAAAAAAAAATAAAAAAAAAAAATTATTAGATATATAAAAAAGGAAGGAATCATTATGATGAGGAAACTATATACTAATTTTGGAAAAATGTAATAGATTACAGAGAACGACATTTTTTTTTCTCAACAACGTGTTGTTGCTGTCAAATATGAAATATAGTCAGTAACCAATTGCGCAAGATATAGTTAACATTTTATCAATGGAATCTTAATTTTCTTTTAAGAGTGCTGAGAATAAATCTGTGGTCTGTATTTTATGTTTAGCGTTAAAATTAATTAATGAGGAACTAAAATTAAATAAGTAAAAGTATTACAATTGGTAATAAAGTAACACATATAATTTTAGTATCATGTAGGTGTAGGGGTTATAGAAAAGGATCAAATTATATATTTTTTTTAATTTGTGAATTTTTAAATCTATTTTTTATGTCTTGTGTTAATAAACATATCTTTGTTTTTATTATGTAGGATTTTTAAAACTTGTAGAAGTTGTATACAACAGATTCCCCTTTTTAATTTATTGTTGTTTTAATGGATAATTCGATATAAAAAAAAGAACGTATTGTATTGATTTATATGTAGAAATTGTTTTACAAAATATTGCTAGGCTTGGACAATCATGCGAACTCAAGGCGAGTGAACAAACTATCAATAATCTGATAGATGATAAATAATAGAAAAAAAAAGAAATAAGGGGAAGTAAAAAAGTTTTAGTTGTCCAAATTGAGATAAATATTTATCAGTGGGGTTTAGGTGCGATCTTCATTGGAATAGCGATATTTTTGTACTGTTAATTAATTAAGAATATATCTTGGTTAGCCAAAAAGAATGTTGTGAGTTCTGGTTCTAATGCCACGAACAATTGGGTAAAAACAAATGGTGTCTTCGCAATTGGTTGGAATAGATGTTACTGATAACAGAGAGATGTCTTCCTCCTCGCCATTGGTCATGGACAAAACTTAACCGAATGCCGATGTTTACAGCCTCTAAAGAAGGACGAACCAACCAGCTAGATGCGTCAAATACTACGTAATGGAGATGATGATGACGACACTTGTACAAAGATGTGCGCCCTTTCCAGCAGTTGATGAACTTTATACTTTGATGGTGACGGAAATAAAACATGAACTATGTATATCGGACTATTTAACTGGTGATTCAAATGAAATATGTGTAAATATATCCAGCTATTGGACTTGGTGAATGTAATGAACTTATTATATCCAGATATTGGACTTATGGAACTTTATAAACTTTAGATGTGTGGTGATGGTTACTGGAAACTTTGCAATGAACTATCACAATAACCTACAGGAAGAAAAACTACCGTATTTTATTGAACTTCCGTTTTATTTAGGAGGAAAGGAAAATGTAACACAATTGTGTTTCATATCATTAATTATCAAGGAGTATTAATTAGGAAATTTATTAAAAAGGAATTAAACAATTCAATGACAATCATGTACGCTTTGGACACTTAAAAACGATCTGTTCAAATATTATAGACATACATGTATACCCTGCAGCCAATAAATGACCATGTCTACTGTGAAATAACATGTTTCCTTCAGGGGTTAATTGCATAGTTTGACAATTAACCATAGACTAGAATTATTTAACATCCAGACTTCTACGTTACCGGCCATTAGTTATGGGCCAATGTTTATGGACAACTGGACTATATAAGATCCAGCTTTGGACTTGGAAGGAGGAGAGATTGGTACAAGAGATTGGTACCGGAGATTCCGCCAAGGTCTCCCCCCCCCCCTCGTGGGTAGGCTGGAACTCATGCGCTTATTATCCGAAGTACTCTAACATGAACGAACAGTTATACTATACGATCACGTGCCCGTGTGAGATATTGAACATTCGAACAATTCAACTTTAAAGACAGTTTGTGAACATTCGAACATTTGAACTTTAGAATCTTTCTTGACTTTGTAATTACTTAATAAAATATATTTAATCATTATTGACTTCGTCACATAAGTCACGATTATTGACTTCGTCACAGGTCTTGTTAACCATGTCAACCTAGATAATGTAAGCGCTATGCCCATAGTTGCGTGTACGGGGCGCCGAATGGGACTTGAACTTTTTGTAATCAAAATCAATTTTGTGTACACAAAATTCAATTCTGTCATAACAAAATCATGTTTGTCTTACTAAACTATGTGATACAGACTTGTTTTATGAGAACTTCAATTTTTGCAATGACAAAATTCATTTTTGTCATGACAAAATTCATTTTTGCAGACAAAATTCATTTTGTCAAATAGGTATGGAAATATAAACTTATTTGCATACAAAATTGACTTTTGTTACCTGATATGGAAATTAGAACACCAAAGTCAATTTTGTCAAACAAAATTTACTTTTGTGTTAAATTTTCACTTCTGTTTATCAAAACTCAATTTTGTCTACAGAAAAATAAACGCAAAATTGAATTTTGTTATGACAAAAATGAATTTTGTGTTTATTTTTGTGTAGACAAAATTGACTTTTGTGACACAAAATTGATTTTTTTGTGACAAAATGACTTTTGTGTTAAATTTTTACCTCTGTTTAACAAAACTCAATTTTGTCTACTCAAAAATAAACACAAAATTGTGACAAAATCTCAGTTTTGTATGCAAATTAGGTCACAGAATCCAAACTAAACTAATCTGCATACAAAATTGACCTTTGTCGCCCAATTTTCAAATTAGGTAACAAAAGTAGTCTGTGCTACAAAAATGAATTTTGTTATGACAAAAGTAACTTTTGTCTACTGATAGAATTTGTAGTATGCTACACATTTTGTTAAACTGAACTCATTTTTGTTGAGAAAAACTCACTCTTGTCCGTACAAAATTGAATTTCGAGTACAAAACCACAAGAGTCCCATTCGGCGCCCCGAAGTGTGCATCGTCTCAACATTGATACGTAAACGCTATGGTCTTGTTCATTGTGTCAACCTAGTAATGTAAGCGCTTTGGTCTTGTTCATCGTGTCAACCTAGATATGTAAGCGCTATGGTCTTGTTCACCGCGTTAACCATGATATGTTAGCGCTATGGTCTTGTTCGCCGCGTCAACCTAGATATGTAAACGCTATGGTCTTGTTCACCGCGTCAACCTGGATATGTAAGCGCTATGGTCTTATTCATTGTGTCAATCTAGATATGTAAGCGCTATGGTCTTGTTCAACGCGTCAACCTAGATATGTAAGGGCTATGGTCTTGTTCACCGCGTCAACCTAGATATGTAAGCGCTATGGTCTTGTTCACCGCGTCAACCTAGATATGTAAGCGCTCTGGTCTTGTTCAACGTGTCAACCTAGATATGTAAGCGCTATGTTCTTGTTCATCTTGTCAACCTAGATATGTAAGCACTATGGTCTTGTTCACCGCGTCAACCTAGATATGTTAGCGGTATGGTCTTGTTTTCCGCGTCAACCTAGATATGTAAGCGCTATGGTTTGGTTCACCGCGTCAACCTAGATATGTAAGCGCTATGGTCTTTTTGATTGTATCAACCTAGATATGTAAGCGCTATGGTCTTTTTCATTGTGTCAACCTAGATATGTAAGAGCTTTGGTCTTGTTCATAGTGTCAACCTAGATATGTAAGCGCTATGGTCTTGTTCGTCGTGTCAACCTAGATATGTAAGCTCTATGGTCTTTCTGATTGTATCAACCTAGATATGTAAGCGCTATCGTCTTGTTAATGGTGTCAACCTAGATCTGTAAGCGCTATGGTCTTGTTCATGGTGTCAACCTAGATATGTAAGCGCTATGGTCTTGTTCATCGTGATAACCTAGATATGTAAGCGCTATGGTCTTTTACATCGTGTCAACCTAGATATGTAAGCGCTATGGTCTTGTTGATTGTGTCAACCTAGATATGTAGGCGCTATGGTCTTGTTCATTGTGTCAACCTAGATATGTAAGCGCTATGGTCTTGTTCACCGTGTCAACATAGATATGAAAGCGGTATGGTCTTGTTTGACCGCGTCAACCTAGATATGTAAGCACTATGGGTTTTTTCATCGTGTCAACCAAGATATGTAAGATCTATGGTTTTGTTTACCGTGTCAATCTAGATATGTAAGCGCTATGGTCTTGGTCACCGTGTCAACCTAGACATGTAAGCGCTATGGTCTTGTTCACCGTGTCAATCTAGATATGTAAGCGCTATGGTTTTGTCCACCGCGTCAACCTAGATATGTAAGCAGTATGGTCTTGTTCATTGTGTCAACCTAGATATGTAAGCGCTATGGTCTTGTTCACCGTGCCTACCTAGATATGTAAGCGCTATGGTCTTGTTCACCTTGTCAACCTAGATATGTAAGCGCTTTGGTCTTGTTCACCGCGTCAACCTAGATATGTATGCGCTATGGTCTTATACATCGTGCCAACCTAAAAATGTAAGAGCTTTGGTCTTGTTCAGCGAGTCAACCTAAATATGTAAGTCGTATGGTCTTGTTCACCGTGTCAATCTAGATATGTAAGCGCTATGGTCATGTTCATAGTGTCAACCAAGATATGTAAGCGTTTTGGTCTTGTTCATTGTGTTAACCTAGATATGTAAGCGCTATGGTCTTGTTCACCGCGTCAACCTAGATTTGTAAGCGGTATGGTCTTGGTCACCGCGTTAACCTAGATATGCAAGCGGTATGGTCTTTTTCGCCGCGTCAACCTAGATATGTAAGCGGTATTGTCTTGTTCACCGCGTTAACCTAGATATGTAAGCGCTATGGTCTTGTTCATCGGGTCAACCTAGATATATAAGCGCTATGGTCTTGTTCACCGCGTCAACCTAGATATGTAAGCACTATGGTCTTGTTCACCGCGTCAACCTAGAGATGTAAGCGCTCTGGTCTTGTTCAACTTGTCAACCTAGATATGTAAGCGCTATGTTCTTGTTTATCGTGTCAACCTAGATATGTAAGCACTATGGTCTTGTTCACCGCGTCAACCTAGATATGTTAGCGGTATGGTCTTGTTCTCCGCGTCAACCTAGATATGTAAACGCTATGGTTTGGTTCACCGCGTCAACCTAGATATGTTAGCGCTATGGTCTTGTTTATCGTGTCAACCTAGATATGTAAGCGCTATGGTCTTTTTGATTGTATCAACCTAGATATGTAAGCGCTATGGTCTTCTTCATTGTGTCAACCTAGATATGTAAGAGCTTTGGTTTTGTTCATAGTGTCAACCTAGATATGTAAGCGCTATGGTCTTGTTCATCGTGTCAACCTAGATATGTAAGCTCTATGGTCTTTTTGATTGTATCAACCTAGATATGTAAGCCCTATGGTCTTGTTCATGGTGTCAACCTAGATATGTAAGCGCTATGGTCTTGTTCATCGTGATAACCTAGATATGTAAGCGCTTTGGTCTTTTACATCGTGTCAACCTAGATATGTAAGCGCTATGGTCTTGTTGATTGTGTCAACCTAGATATGTAGGCGCTATGGTCTTGTTCATTGTGTCAACCTAGATATGTAAGCGCTATGGTCTTGTTCACCGTGTCAAAATAGATATGAAAGCGGTATGGTCTTGTTCACCGCGTCAACCTAGATATGTAAGCGCTATGGTTTTTTTCATCGTGTCAACCAAGATATGTAAGAGCTATGGTCTTGTTCACCGCGTCAACTAGATATGTAAGCGATATGGTCTTTTTCATCGTAAAAACCTAGATATGTAAGCGTTATTGTCTTGTTCACCGTGTCAATCTAGATATGTAAGCGCTATGGTTTTGTCCACCGCGTCAACCTAGATATGTAAGCGGTATGGTCTTGTTCATTGTGTCAACCTAGATATGTAAGCGCTATGGTCTTGTTCACCGTGCCTACCTAGATATGTAAGCGCTATGGTCTTGTTCACCGCGTCAACATAGATATGTAAGCGCTTTGGTCTTGTTCACCGCGTCAACCTAGATATGTATGCGCTATGGTCTTATACATCGTGCCAACCTAAATATGTAAGAGCTTTGGTCTTGTTCAGCGAGTCAACCTAGATATGTAAGTCGTATGGTCTTGTTCACTGTGTCAATCTAGATATGTAAGCGCTATGGTCATGTTCACCGTGTTAACCAAGATATGTAAGCGTTTTGGTCTTGTTCATTGTGTTAACCTAGATATGTAAGCGCTATGGTCTTGTTTACCGCGTCAATCTAGATTTGTAAGCGCAATGGTCTTGGTCACCGCCTTAACCTAGATATGCAAGCGGTATGGTCTTTTTCGCCGCGTCAACCTAGATATGTAAGCGGTATTGTCTTGTTCACCGCGTTAACCTAGATATGTAAGCGCTATGGTCTTGTTCATCGTGTCAATCTAGATATGTAAGCGCTATAGTCTTGTTCACCGCGTCAACATAGATATGTTAGCGGTATGGTCTTGTTCACCGCGTCAAGCTAGATATGTAAACGCTATGGTTTGGTTCATCGCGTCAACCTAGATATGTAAGCGGTAGGGTCTTGTTCATCGCGTCAACCTTGATGTGTAAGCGCTATGGTCTTGTTCAACGCGTCAACCTAGATATGTAAGCGGTATGGTCTTGTTCACCATGTCAACCTAGATATGTAAGCGCTATGGTCTCGTTCATCGTGTCAACCTAGATATGTAAGCGCTATGGTCAACCTAGATATGTAAGCGCTATGGTCTCGTTCACCGTGTCAACCTAGATATGTAAGTGCTATGGTCTTGTTCATCGTGTCGACCTAGATATGTAAGCGCTATGGTCTTGTTCATTTTGTCAACCTAGATATGTCAGCGGTATGGTCTTGTTCACTGCGTAAAACTAGATATGTAAGCGCTATGGTCTTGATCAACGCGTCAACATTGATATGTAAGCGCTATGGTCTTGTTCACCGCGTCAACCTAGATATGTATGCGCTATGGTCTTATTCATCGTGTCAACCTAAACATGTAAGAGGTTTGGTCTTGTTAAGCGAGTCAACCTAGATATGTAAGTCTTATGGTCTTGTTCGCCGCGTCAATCTAGATATGTAAGCGCTATGGTCATGATCACCGTGTCAACCAAGATATGTAGGCGCTATGGTGTTGTTCAACGCGTCAACCTAGATATGTAAGTTGTATGGTCTTGTTCACCATGTCATCCTAGATATGTAAGCGCTATGGTCTCGTTCATCGTGTCAACCTAGATATGTAAGCGCTATGGTCAACCTAGATATGTAAGCGCTATGGTCTCGTTCACCGTGTCAACCTAGATATGTAAGCGCTATGGTCTCGTTCACCGTGTCAACCTAGATATGTAAGTGCTATGGTCTTGTTCATCGTGTCAACCTAGATATGTAAGCGCTATGGTCTTGTTCATTTTGTCAACCTAGATATGTCAGTGGTATGGTCTTGTTCACTGCGTAAAACTAGATATGTAAGCGCTATGGTCTTGATCAACGCGTCAACATTGATATGTAAGCGCTATGGTCTTGTTCACCACGTCAACCTAGATATGTATGCGCTATGGTCTTATTCATCGTGTCAACCTAAACATGTAAGAGCTTTGGTCTTGTTAAGCGAGTCAACCTAGATATGTAAGTGTTATGGTCTTGTTCACCGCGTCAATCTAGATATGTAAGCGCTATGGTCATGATCACCGTGTCAACCAAGATATGTAGGCGCTATGGTGTTGTTCAACGCGTCAACATAGATATGTAAGCGCTATGGTCTTGTTCACCGCGTTAACCTTGATGTGTAAGCGCTATGGTCTTGTTCATCGTGTCAACCTAGATATGTAAGCGCTATGGTCTCGTTCACCGTATCAACCTAGATATGTAAGTGCTATGGTCTTGTTCATCGTGTCAACCTAGATATGTAAGCGCTATGGTCTTGTTCACCGCGTCAACCTAGATATGCAAGTGCTATTGTCTCGTTCACCGTGTCAATCTAGATATGTAAGCGCTATGGTCTTGTTCATCGTGTCAACCTAGATATGTAAGCGCTATGGTTTTATTCATCGTGCCAACCTAGATATGTAAGCGCTATGGTCTTGTTCACCGCGTCAACCTAGATATGTAAGCGCTATGGTCTTGTTCATCGTATATATATAAACAAGTCTAAATTGAAAACTACGTTCAAACCTATGATTGCGTTGGATAAAAACCGCAATTTTTATACGTGTGCATGTAAAGCAAATTTCGTTGTAGTATGGTCTAAATACAGAACAAACAATATTTTCCAAAAGACCAAAAAAGTGAAAAAGTATATTTAAACAAAACGCATTTGACTATTAGGTCGAACAACTGATGTTCTTTAACCATGCTGACTGCCATTGGCGATTGCCAAAAAAATTGATCACAAGATGTAAGAAAATGGATCTAATAATACAACTTTTAATACTAAACAGAAAACAATTAACTAGTGGCCAAGATGTTATGCCACAAACATAAGGTGTCAATATATTTATATATATACGATTTGGTTAAATGTAGCATTACTGGCATCGACAATGATATTTAACTACATTACGGAGTATAAATGAGTTGATTTTTTTGTGATTGGATAACACAGAGATATCTGTATATATTAAGAAAGTTGCCTGGATATGTCATTCTAAAATAATACTAAAAAAAAGGAATTCAATTCGGGTCTTATTGTATGAATGATGTATAAATGACTACATAAGACTTAAAAAAAGGCCGTATGATGTCTTACACTTAGTAATTTCTGTGTAATATTGGTCTCTTTTGGAGATTTATATAATAGACAATCATACCACATCTTTTTTTTTATATTAAATACTTTATTGTTTTCTTGTACGT
Source organism: Mytilus galloprovincialis (assembly GCA_037788925.1). Classification (NCBI taxonomy): domain Eukaryota; kingdom Metazoa; phylum Mollusca; class Bivalvia; order Mytilida; family Mytilidae; genus Mytilus; species Mytilus galloprovincialis. The sequence continues at coordinate 380,085 of CM075341.1, read as the reverse complement.
AAATAAATCAACTTAAAATTGAGAACGGAAACGGAGAACATACCATTGATTGAAGACTTTCTGTTTTGATTTTCCTCGGAGTTCAGTATTTTTGAGATTTTACTCTCTAGTTGCATATAAGAGAGCACTGCTTCCCTGAATATAGGAAGTTACCTGTTACCTGTTACCTATTCTGTATTTTCCACCTTTACCAGATGAACCACTTCAGTTGGAAAATCCTCTTGAAGTGTAGAATCCCTTATTATTGATTATTCACTATTGGATTAAAACATCTTCTTTATACACTTAGTATATACACCGCCACCACACTTATTTAAAAGTATTCAAACTGTATATACAGTCATATTTTAAAATCTAAAACTTGATAGATTCATCCACTGTTATTTCACGGTCCTTTTATCTCACTTGAGTCTCTCTCCTCATCGATAGAATATATATACATCACATGTGTCCACAATGCACATTGACTGTAAAACTTGCTCAGCTCAGCAAATGTCTATTTCACATTCCTTATACTTAAACATACTCATCAAATGTAAACTGTAAGTCCTAACCCTTACACCTACACGTAGTATATGGGCGTTTTTCAATAAAAGCGTACATTTCAGACCTAAAAAAAATGGAAAATCAACTTGTCTAAAATTTAATTTCAAGAGTTATTTTGAATACCTCTATAATAGACCTGTTTGTAAACAAAAAGTGCAATCTTAAATATTCTTTAAAATGATATTATTTTCATAATTTGTGTACTGTTTCGTAAACTTCTTCTAAACACACATATTTTTTGCAATTTTAAATGTTTCCTATAGACATTCCAGTTTGTTTACTTTAAATACTAGAAAAATATCATTTTGTTTCTGAATTAGAAAATCATTTTTATTGATAAAGATTAGACAGTACTTCACATATGAAGGTTCAACCCATGTTACGTAGTGGACATTTTGATGCGTTTCGCAGTGGACAAAACCGTTTCGTAGTGAACAAAAAGTTTCGTAGTTGACATCAACCCTATTATATGTTAATAAAAACATAATAAAAATTACATGAAACTAACCCTTGTTATTTGTTTTGCACGAATATAATTGAAAAAAGATTAAAAAAAAGACTCCATGGTAGTGGTAGTGTCCACTACGAAACGTTTTTCTCTCATACTTGTTTCGTAGGGGACCGTTTCGTAAGGGACGTATTCGCATGCTTTATTTTTTCCTCACAATCCCTATATTGCAATAGTAACAAGACTGATTGTATTCATCAAAGCATTTATCAAGCTGTACACTGATATTTTTTTCATAATTTTAAAACCAGATACTGAAGGAGATTTGACCCGTTTCGTAGGGGACATTATCAAAAATACGGTATCACTCTGGTCCATTTGATGTGCTCAATTTTTCTTACCAACAATTTAATTGTCGTTATAAAAGCATCACTTCTTTTGTAAGACCCTAATGTTTATTCTCGACTCCTAGGAGTCGAGATTAAGAATTGAACGATGGACAGTTAGGGCGTGAATTTGTCTTGCTACCTGATTGGAAGATATTACAAGACGTGAATAATCAAAATTTATTGATTGGTTAGGACAATCCAAACCAAGTAAATGTCCTTCAATCCCGTAGAGTATCGGATTTGTCCTCTCTATTTTAGCATTTAGAATTTACACAGGTAACCTTTATCTATAAATAGTCGAATCTTCTGGAGTAAACAACAAGTAATAGCTTTTCTAAAAAGCTTGCCGTATTTTAGCTGATTATATTGAGGGTTTAGAAGTATTATAGGTTATTTTTTTTTTGGAATATTGCACTCCAAGCAATATGAATGCATAGCGCTTTTTTTCTACTAACTTGTGATTATAGTTGTATTATTGGTGGACCAGAGTTATAATGGAAGGAGACTTAATAATAATTGAGAATGGAAATTGGGAATGATATTATAATAAAACGCATACTGTGTCTATAATCAACTTGATAAAAAAAGCATTATAAAATACATGTACTTTTGAGGATTACAACTTGACAAAATGGACTTCTACAGAAGGTCTTTGAAGTTTCAAATTTGAGAATGTTACATCTTATATCTTCATGTATAGAAGTGATTGATATCTTATCTGACTTTTGTCTTAGAAAATGCAATTAGTTTTGACTGTACAAGTGTTGTTATTACAGTAACTAATTTTTAGATGTAATAATACTTGAAAAAGATGTTTTTATGGCAATGGGAATTGGAATGAAATGGTAATTGCAAATAATTTTCTTCAACATGTTGTCACCTGCCTTCATATATGTTTTAATATATCACTTTGTGATTTGTAATCTTTACAATTATTTTTTGAAGTTCCAGTGGCGGATTCAGGGGGGGGGGGTCCGTGTTGGAAGTCCCCCTTTTTTCGGCCGATCAATGAATTTGAAATGGGGCTTATAGTTGGAAGCCCTCCCCCGTTTGTCCTGGGTTGGAACCTCCCCTTTTAATATGGCTGAATCTGCCACGAGACCTGAAAATGAGAGCTTCATATTAGTATTAGCCTGTTATAGTGTTTTATATTTGGTTGCACGTGTTATCAAGCTTTTGTGACATTGAATATTTATATTTTCATTTCTAATGGCAAAAATTTCATGTAATACATATTGTCAGGATTATTAGTTAGTTTTACTTGTTAATGTTTATTGTCATAATCGGAAAGTGAGTGGCAGATCCAGAAATTTTCATAAGTGGAGACAGGCTCTCACGTGTGTGGTAAAATTTGTTCATTGATGCACGTGGCTATTCTAGTAAATGAATTAATCTACAAAGCGAGAGCACTTTCCATTTTCATCAGCTAGGAGTCGAATAGCCCTTTTTGAAAGGCTAACGCTTGTAACTCTTGCAAACAAAAATTACATTGATTTTATAAAACTGTTTATTGGCAAATTTTAATGACTTCGTTTCGTAGTGGACAATTTGTGAGGGACACACCTTCTGAAATTAAAAAACCTATATTGAAAGCTGTTTATTAGAATATGTTGGCTCTGAACATACTTTTGAATTATTAAAGAACTTATGTAATGTAAAAAAACCATTAATTTCTTCATTTGTTTACGATATTTTAGAGTATGAATGTTGAACAGGCGGTCTAGGGACATGCCATTTTGGTTGTTTTGGACCATTCAGGAGTCAATATCTTATCAATCCCTCTAAAAAATAAACTGTTTCTTTGCTTAAAAATGTTAAATCTAATTCAATGTACTGACTGCACAAAAAATTACTTGCAAAGATCAAACACATTTTTTTTAAAGTGGCTAGGACAAGAAAATACGTTTTTATTGAAAAACGCCCATATACCCCTAACAAGAGAGCCTTATTACAGAATAGTTAATTCTTAAACTTAAGGTAATGAAACAATTACATTGTTATTTGTACTCATAACTTTATAGTGACAAGTGAACATTTAAAATCTAAAAAGCATGTGTAAAGTTATCACCTATCATATAAGCGTTAAATAAGACCGCCTAACTGATTTATTTAAAAAATCAAATTAACAATCAGTTTAAATCTTTGCTTATCATTATCATCTATACCACACTCAAAAAATAAATTACACTATATGTCTCTTTAACTTGGAAAACTATACGCACAGTCTTTATAGTAACAAACTAGTTCTCTTCTGATGTAGGCTAAAACATAAGCTGCTTGACAGGCGCTCAATATTTGACCATGATTGTTTTAAAAACTGGAATTTTGTACAGTCCACTATTAATTGTAATAGATTATCTTCAAAGTTAAATAAATCATCCACAAGAAGAGCATTAATCTTATCATTTAGTAGATTTCTTAGTAGCATAATGAATTTCCTTCTCACTCCTTCCAATGAGTTACATTTTATTAGAAAGTGCATTAAGTCTTCAGATTGTTTAAAACACAGAGGGCATAAAGAACTTGTTCTATTTCCATTAAATTTTGCTCGATTAGCTTGAAGAGTGTAAGTCCCACTTATTATTTTGGCTTTGACACATGCTCTTTTAACGGATAACAGTTCTGAACCACTACTCTCCCAGATATTATGAACTACACCAACTTCAAAGTTATCAAAATTTAGCATTTTCATAGATACTTTTGTCCTAGCTTCAAGAATTAAGATGTTTTTCCAATAGTCATTCACTGCTTTATAAACCAATTTTTTCCAAATTTGCTTTTCTGGGACTAGATCCAATACCTCTATTGGGGATGGCAATTCGTACATTTCTGTTAATTTTATAATTTGAATAAACCAGCTTTCAGAGTCTCTTGTTTTCAAAGCAAGCTGTCTTTGAGCAATACTGCGTTCAACAGACCCATGATTATCCGCAATGTTACGAAATAGGGAAAGCATTTTTTTGTGAATTTCAGATTCTATAGGAAGCTGACCAGTCAGGATTAAAACAGCAGAATTCGCAGTGCGAGACGGCAGATGCTGGATTTGTTTCAACAATTGTATATAATAAACAGATAGTTTTGCTATATCAGTTTTTGTTAATCGAATAATATCCAGGCCATACAGTAACCTCGGGATGACGAAGCACTTTATCATGTGGACTAAGACCTTCGGATTTATCCCATTTAGGCCATAGAGACCAGCGCCCATCAATGCATATACTGTTTTACGAGCAGTTTGTATTCTATCTGGTACAACTTCTTTAACTCCAAATTTAGAATTTATGTCCCTTTTTATTCCTAAGTGGGTAGCATTAATTGGTGTATTTAACCTTCGGTTGTTCATATACCAGGAATGTTCTGACTTATCTCCTATTTTCAATACACAAGATTTCTGTTCACTTATAGTATATCTAAACTTGTTTGCATGGTCCATTTGAATATTAGTCATAGTTTGTAGATCATATGGATCATTAGCTATCAATGTAACATCGTCTGCTACAGTTGGTGCACCACAGTATATTGAACCTATGTACGAGCCAATTTTATTTTCCTCATAGATTTTCAGTAAAGAGTTAATAAAAACTTTATACGCAGTTGGAGATCAAACACCTCCTTGTTGGACGCCTTGTTTTTCTTTAAACCCACGTGAAAAATTTCCTTCCCATTTTACTTTTGTAGTTAAGTCTTCATACCAGGCCCTGAATAATAACCAATTATCTCCAGAAATGTTCATTTTATGCATTTCTCTAAATAGACCAGCATGCCATACTATATCAAACGCTTTTTTAGCATCAGTTAATCCAATATATATCGGTAAACGTTTTTCTTTAGCTTCTATTCTAAGTTCAGTTACGACCAACCCCGCTACAGTAGGGGATTCCCCTTCAGTGAACCCTTTTTGTAATCTACTTTGCTGATTTTTAATAGAGCTTTTGTTACGGGATAAATGTAATTTTTCTATAGTTTTCCCAATAGCACTAGTTATAGTTATAGGTCTATATGAATTTGGATTTTTTTTTGGTTTTCCTCCATTTTTAAACAGAGGGCATCCTATCCCAATTTTTAAATTATTTGGGACAGCAACAGTTTTAAAAATCAAGTTTATCAACTTAGTCAGTATATTTATGACTGTCTGACCTCCATATTTCAAATGTTCTATGGTGAATTTATCAACATCTGGAGCTTTTCCATTTTTAAAAGATAAAATACATTTATTCAATTCATACTCAGTCACTTCCTGAATAGGTTCTCTTGTACTTAAGAAAATGTCAGTTAATATTTCAATGTCATTATTAACCAAATTAAAGAATTTACTATCGAATCTATCTTGCACAGATGGTGATGCCAAATCTTCAAAGTATTCAGCCCATGCTCCCAAAATAGAGGCTGAATTATTATACAGTCTATTATTAACCTTTAGAATTGAAGATGTGGATGACCTTGCGTTTCTCTGCTTATTTACTAATGCGAAAAATTGTTTATCATTATTCTCATTTAATTCCATAATTTTGGTATACGTATTTTCTCTTTTCTCAGCAGCCAATATCTGAAGTACAAAAAACAGGTACTTCAGATATGAGAAACAAGAAAAATGTACTCTTCTTTTTAAATTTCATACAATTGTTAAATCATCAAATTTATAAAGTTAAAAAAAGTTCTCCAACGATCACCAGCAATTCAGTTTTATTTCGATAGCCAAATAATCTGAAATAATCTTCATATTTTGAAAGTTACATCCATGCGTATGAACTATTTTGTTTTAATATGTACTACTCTCTAGTATGTTTTTTTTTAATGGATCCAAATTAGTGGTGTCACAGCTTATAAGTAAAATTCTTCGAAAACAAATATTGTGGTAGCGACTTTTGATGATTAATTCAAGTGGGCCGAAATATACCAAAGGGACAGTCAAACTCAAAGATCAAAAAGGAAACCGATAACGCCATGGCTAAAACGAAAAAGACAACCTTATAGCTGACTATGCTGTATGGGCTTTGCTCATTGTTGAAGGCCGTACGATGACCTATAGTTGTTAATTTCTGTGTCATTTTGTTCTCTTGTGAACAGTTGTCTCATTGGAAATCATACCACATCTTTTTTATAAACAAACAAATTATAGTTATTTTTCAACTTTTTATCATTAAAGGGAGATAATCAAATTTGTATAGTCTTTAAGAAAAGTCCAAATGTGCTGATGAAATCTCTTTATTGAATCTAATTACTAGGTAATTTAGGTAATAAGATTAAAGCAATATGTCTGATCCATTCGAATTCTGACACTGTTATATTTACAATCTTGTTTTGAAATTATAATTTTACAAGTGTTTAGGCCAATGCTGTTAGCATTTGGAAATGACGAGAACAACTTTTTTCTGACGGTTAGAATGACTACAGATGACAATGGAAACAAAATGAGAAAAACATTAATAATCTACAGAAAATTAAAAAAAATAATCAGTATCCACAAAAACATATTGCTGACCATTCTACGGCTTTAAAGCTTCAAAATGATTGAGTGTTAGGATACATATAGGAAAACATAGCAGAAGGACTTACATTATATGCTTCACTGATTTATATGAAATTTCAAATCCAATAAGATACTTAGTGACTTACAACAATATGAATGGCTGTTAATGTGACTCTATGACATTAGTGTCATCCCTTATATAATAAGCAGCTCAAGTTAACAATTTATTTACAGTCATATAATTGAGCGTTAGGATATATCTAGGAAGTATAGTAGCATCCAACGAAAACAGTGTCTTTCTAACGTACATTTTATGTAAGCTGATTTTTTTTAAAGTTAAATGTCCCATTTCAGATCTTAGATGCTTAGCGATCTACAATCATAGAACGAAGTGTATGTTACATTTAGGGGAGGAGTATAGAGGAATCCCCTAAACAGAAGGTCACTCTAGCCTACATTTTATGCTTCGCTAAATATCAAATTCAATGATGTAACGTGGCATCTTATGACATCCCAAAAACAATATGTCATTTTAACCTTCATTTTACAATTCACAGACTTGGATTCAGTTTTAAAACATCGCTCATATGTCAGATAGTGGTTATAGGTCCTTTTCACGCTGTTAAATTTCACTTCGGTAACTGTTATAGTCATTATGCATTCTGTAATCTTTTATGAAACATATTTGGGGATAAGGCAACTTTTATTATCATAACTTGTATAAAAATGTTTAAAATAAGTATTCTGAAGTACAATATTACTCCCATCTTAAATTTATATTTCTAATAAAACAAATTGTTTTATAAAATTGGGTTGGTCTTGATGCTTTGGTGACCTAGTAATGTTACCAAACTGTGACTCTTTAAATGAAAGCTGTGACATTAATTTAAGATTGATTGATTGTTGGTTGCTTAATGTCCAGTGGCAAATATTTCATGCATGTTCAGGACGATATAAATTTTAGAGAAAAAATAATAATATCAGAATAGCTTGATCAAGGTGATATCAACGAGGGTAAATCTTAGAATCATGAAATACAGTTTTTTCTTAAGGAATGACTACAATACTTTTTCTATCTATAAAGAAAAAACACCAAAAATGAGGTGCACACTAAATAATAAATAATTATTCATTATTCCATGGAAATTTAAGCTGAAATCAGTTGTCTTGACAATGTGTTTAATTTTCTTAAGTTCAAAAATAAATGTTTTACCTCGTCTGTATATGGACCTGTGATACAGCTGTCACTAACGCTGTTTTATTCTCTTCAAGAGACACTGCTGTCATTGACTCTTTTGTACTCTCCCCAAGAGACACTGCTGTCACTAATTCTATAAAACTCTCTTCAAGAGACATGCGTTCATTGACTCTGATGTGTTCTCTTCAAAAGATATGATGTCATTGACTCTCCTGTGTTCTCTTCAAGAGACATGCGTTCATAAGCTGACAACGCCTGGCTAAAAATCACTTATGAATGCTTAATCTTTAGTTTTCTATGTTGTGTCATGTGTACTATTTTTTGTCTGTTTGTCTTTTTAATTTTTAGACATAGCGTTGTCAGTTTATTTTTGATTTATGAGTTTGACTGTACCTCTGGTATCTTTCGTCCCTCTTTTATTCCATAACGGTCAACCAACTCGTGATGGCGTCCGTAAAATGTACGAAGGGATGATTTCAACTCCCTTCTCTTCAAGAGACACTAGTAATGTTGTCACTGACTCTATTGAACTCTCTTCAAGAGACATGCGATCATCGACTCTCCTGTGTTCTCTTCAAAAGACATGGTGCCATTGACTCTCCTGTGTTCTCCCGAAAAAACACTATTGTCATTGACTCTTTAGAACTGTCTTCGAGAGACACTGCTGTCACTAACTCTTTTGTACTCTCTTCAAGAGATACTGTATATCGTTGACTCTCCTTTGTTCTCTTTAAGATACACTGCTGTCATTACCTCTTTTGTACTCTAGATCTCTTCAAGACACTGCTGTCAATAACTATTTTGTTTTTTCTTCAAGACACTGCTGTCATTGACTCTTTAGAATTCTTTTCAAGAGACACTGCTGTCAATAAATCTTTTGTTTTCTCTTCAAGAAACACTGCTGTAATTGACTCTCCTGTGTTCTCTTCAGGAGACATGCTGTAATAGACTCTTTAGAACTCTCCCAACGAGACAGTGCCGTCACTTACTCTTTTGTTTTCTCCTCGAGAGACTCTGCTGTAATTGGCACTTTTGTATTTTCTTCGAGGGCCAGTGAGTGATGCTGTCTGTTATATCAATATTATCATATACAATATCACACCATTTTAGCCTGATGTTACAATTGTATATGAAACTTAAATAATACCATCTGGTTGTCCTTTTGGCACGTTCCATGTTTCCATTCTTAATTTATCTATCTCTATCTTCCCGTCAAGGAGTGGACTCATTTTTTAGTATACGCCAGCATTTGATCAGAACCTTGTTTTATACAAAATTTCAATAGGAACTTCTGTTTGTTTGAGCGACGGAAAAGTTTAGCATTATGGAGGTCTTACGAATTCGAAACTCAGTAAAAAACCACACTAATAGGCTGAGATAACCAGTTTTTTTAGTAAAGCTACTACTTGTTTTTCCTTACCTGTTATCAATAATACATGACTTATCTTCGCACATGTTGTAACGATTGTCCTTGTATACAGTAATAGCAGTCGTCGACAATTTCATCTTTACTTTTTGGAAACTCGGTATGTATGTTGATTAATATAGTTGATAATTTGCAAGTTGAAAATTTATTTTAGCAGAAACATATAGTATAGTGACCCAGATTTCTGATAGTGTAATATAGCTATTTTTAGATTTAAATTTTGGATCGTATAATATATCTGTATATATATGGCTCCGGTATATAAAGAAGATATAAAAAATAATTTGATTTTGACAGCCTGAATTATTAAGTTATCAAATGTTTTAATATACCTGTAAATATATTCGTTTTTTTACAACATAAAAAAATCACAAACATGCAAATAACGTAATATTAAAGCAAAATGCCAACTGTACATGTTAAAACTTAAAGAAAAAAAAAAGTATGTCTCACTCGAACAGTCAACTATTTATATTTCAATAAGTAGATTAAGATGCAAACAGAACAATTTGTGAAGATTTCAATCACGTGCAAATACATTACATTGTGTTTTTTTATCCTCCTGTTAATGGAGGGCTCGAGAACCTCCATAATTTTCAAAAAATTTGGCAGACGAAATTCATTGCTTTTTTTTTTTAAAGTTTTCTTTTACTATAAATGTAACCGGGTTCTTGGACAGAAAAACTGATTCGTCAACTTAATAGATGTTTATGTATACGAAATGAATAAACAACCATGCAAGTGCATAAATTTATCAAAAAACCTAAAACATAGGACTACATGGCCACTGCGGTGTACAAAGGGGTATAACTCTAATCCATTAAACGTATAGTGTCTATAGTACATGTATTAAAAAAATGATACAGTTAAAGTATACAAGGTAACGACCATTAACTTAAAAGGGGGTATTGTTTTGGGTGTTGGTTTTTTTAAAATATTTTGAATCCAGATTTCCCCCGCATAACTCTGAGTATGAACAAAATAATATGATTGATAACGTTTAAAAACTAAATAAAATTGTTCGCTCTGTGCGCAAAAAAACCGGGTAGAATATGAAAGAGAGACGAAAGATACTAGAGGGACAGTCAAACTCATAAATCGAAAATAAACTGACAACGCCATGGCTAGAAATGAAAAAGACAAACAGACAAACAATAGTACACATGACACAACATGGAAAACTAAAGAATAAGCAACACGAACCCCACCAAAAACTAGGGACGATCTCAGGTGCTCCGGAAGGGTAAGCAGATCCTGCTCCACATGTGGCACCCGTCGTGCTGCTTATGTGATAACAAATCCGGTAAATAGTCTTAATTCGGTAGGTCACACTCATGAAAGGGAAACTTACTTGCTCAGTCGTCTACAAGAAATATTGAAATTGAAATTAAGATGCGGTATACCATCTATCCACCCGAGACAATAGGACGTTAATGTAAACAATGTTTAAAACATTGTCCTTAATTAAGTGATGACGTCCTAGTGTGAATTTAATGGTATATAATCTGGTTGCAATGCTGAAATGCCTAAATAACTGGACATGATAACTCAGTTAAACTGTTCTCGTCCTTTGTAAACATTAGCTAATTTTGCGATTTAATTAAATTTGTAGAAAACACCATCATCAATTCAAAGATGAAGATTTTGATATGTGGTGGAGGGAATGGGGCACACTGTTTTACAGCTCTAGCTTCAGCTTGTCCAAATGTCGAGGTCAACGTTCTTACAGTTTATGAAGACGAGGCTAAGACGTGGACAACTGCCCTGAAAAGTGATGAATTGACAGTTTCTATATCCAAACCAGATGGTTCAGTAACAGAAACACGATCCAAACCGTCATTGGTTACAAATGATATTAAAGTTGCTGTGGCTGGAGTACAAATCATCTTTATCGTTGTCCCCTCTTACGTTCATCACATCTATCTCTCATTGCTTGCCCTGCATATCCAACCAAATACACTTATAGTAGGACTTCCGGGTCATGCAGGGTTCGAGCTACAGTGCTTGGATATGTCAGGTAGCAAATCTAGCAATCATGCGATTGTTGGCTTCGAATCTCTTCCCTGGGCATGTCGGATAATTGAATATGGAAAGAGGGTTCAACTACTTGGCTACAAAGACATTCTACATGCTTCCTTCTTAGTCGGAACAAATTGTAATCTACAGTTTCCTGCTATTGAAACAATACAAAGTATCCTTGGTTCTAAACCAAGAATCAAGGTAGTTTCTAATGTGTTTGCAATTACATTAATGACAGGTTCGATAATCCATCCACCAATAATGTATGGGAAATGGAAGAACTGGGATAAAACTCCACTTCCGGTAAAACCTTTGTTTTATCAAGGCGTGGACGAAGAACAGGCAAGTATTGCCTCAAAGTTAAGCGACGAGGTAGTGAAAACAGCAAAACAAATTCAGGATGCGTGTCCCGATCTGGACATGTCTCAAGTTGTCCATCTATCTGATTGGTTTAAATCACACTACCATGATGAGATCGGTGACAATAGCTCCTTGATGACGTCAATGAGAACAAATAGCGCCTATGAAGGATTAGTACACCCAATGAAAGCTGTGGAGAATAGATACGTTCCAGATTTCGAATATCGTTACACTACCGAAGATGTTCCATTTGGTCTGGTTGTAATGAAAGGACTAGCTGTAATTGCAGGTGTAGCCACGCCTACAATGGACAAGATTATTCAGTGGGCGCAAAACATTATGGGAAAAGAATTTATCATTGGAACAGATCTTGTTGGGAAAGATGTCAAGTTTTCGAGAGCCCCACAGTCATTTGGCCTCAATACTCTTGAACAAGTCCAAGACTACATCAAGTCTCGTATTCGTTAGAATTATTGTATACTTAAAGCAATATGTGTTCATTAGAAACGGAGGAGAGACTCTAAGTAGCATACATTATTACCTGTATTTGCTTTTTTTTTATCATGTTCACGGTTGTCATTTAATTATGGGATGCATTCTATTGTTTCTCTCTTTAATTGATTGGGAAATGGAATTGTTAAGATTTAAGTAAGTATATGCATTTCCATACGAGCAAAGCGATAGGTAGACAATCCATCGTATGTGCTCAATCACAGGGTCAAAATAGGAAGGTTGTTAAATCCTGTTTATATTTAAACAATAAAGAGGTTATAATATGTTGTAAGTATTCTCTAACAGTTTTATCTGCTCTGGAGGAAAATGTTGATTTCAAATGCAAAAACACGTCATCTTTAAATCAGTTTATTTATATTTAAGTTTTGGTCCTTATATATTTGGAATTATAAAATGATATTGATAGAATCTTAAAGTAAATTTACCAGTATGCAATATGAATAAAGCTGCAATTTTACAAAATAAAAATAAAAATAAACGGCCTCAGTGTATTAATTTAAAAAATAAGATGTGGTATGATTTTTAATGAGATAACTCTCCACAAGAGAATACATAAGATAGAGATTAACAACTATAGTCACTGTACGACCTTCAACAATGCGGAGCAAAGGCCACACCGCATAGTCAGCTATAAAAGGCCCTGAAATGACTAATGTACAACAATTCAAACGAATAAAACTAACGGCCTTATTTATGTTCAAAAACATGAACGAAAAACAAATATGTAACAAATCAACAAACGACAACCACTGAATTACAGGCTCATAATTTGGGACAGGCATATACATACAGAATGTGGCGTGGTTAAACATGTAAGCGGGATCCCAACCCTCCCCTAACCTTGGGCAGTGGTATTACAGTACAACATAAGAACGAACTATAACAATCAGTTGAAAAAGGCTTAACTCATCAGATGGATACAAATAGAAATACATATAACAAAAACACAGAGTGGACGTGGCCGGATACTTTTATGTCCCAACAACAAAATGACACTAAGAATTAATCTGTGAGTACCCACAATTACTGACAGCAAGTTCAAAGACACTAACAACTAATAAAAAATCCTGCATTTAAGACTAAATTATCAATAAGTACACATCCAATGGATTTGTGTAAAGACGTCATAAACGGTCAATGAAAAGCATGACCTGAAAGCCTTTACTGATATATGTGTTGTCCAAACAGACCTTGTTAACGTTAATTCTCGGGAAATTAAACACAATACCACTATTGGCATCTCATGATTAATCATCTTTAAATGCTGTGATTTTGTCAGTACTCCCAATGGTTGATAATAAAATATACAGAGTAAATGCTCATCTCAATATACCTAAGATATTCTATCGTTGAAGTACTGCAATGGTATCTATAAAACTTTATTTAAGTAATATTTGGAATCAAAGGAATTGTGTCGTTTTGGTCATAGCGTATATAAAATTATATAAGTTTTTACTTTTAAAAAGGAATTTCATTTAACTTAAATTGGGTGTTGAATTCGGATACAAACAATTGTGGTTCTATAAATTTGCATGGCTCTTTACATATTTGTAACAAATAATAAATATATGGAAATCATTATCTGCTTTTGACCATTTTTCTTGACTGAATCTCCTCCTTATCAAAGGTGATATGCTCGTCTTTTTACACTTTATTGTTTAAATGTGGACGTTACACAGGAACTTGTCTCTTAAATCAAATGTATAATTGAGAATTGCGCCTGTCCCAAGTCGGGAACCTCTGGACTTTGTAAGTCTTGTTTGTTTGTTTGTTTGTTTGGTTTTTTTTTTAGATTTTGGTTCATTTAAATGTTAGGAGTTAAATGTGGCGTGCATTTTCGTTGAACTAATAAACATTATTGATATAATGTTAGGGCGCAAGATTTTCTAGCTGTGTTGGAGACCCATTGATGGCCTTTAGCGGTTTTCTGCTCTTGATCGGGATGTTGCCATTTTTGAACATTCCCGGTTTCCATTGTCAATTCTGTATTTAAAAATGTGTGATGTTTAAAAAAAAAACACAATTATTGCTTAAAGAAGACTAGCTGCGAAATTGATACATGTATTTGCGGGGTCTTCTCCCTGCGTTGAAGATCCATTGTGGCCTTCGGTTATTGTCTGCTCTTTTGTCGGGTTGCTGCATCTGTGACACATTTCCCATTTCCAATGTCAACTTCATTTTTTCTGATTAAGATAATCCACTAGTTTTGTCGATGTCTTTGAAACAGCAACTTGCGTAAAAAAACTGGGCGGAAATATTGTTTATCTTACGCAAAATGCTGTTTTAAAGAAGTCGACAAAACTAGTGGATTATCAAATTAAACATACAGCAACCCGACAAAAGAGAGACCACAACCGAAGGTATTATCATATGGGTTTACCTCATTGATGATGGCCATACAGTGACTTATAGTTGTTAACTTCTGTTATTGGGTCTTATGGAGTGTTGTCTCATCAATAGGTAATCTCTTATATAAATCACGTCCATTTACAGTTTATTGTTTATAGCGACTTCACTAGGAGGTCTAGACTGTACGTAGTGAATTGAAAGGTCAATAAAGTAGAACAATTTACATCAAGGTAAACCATTATTAGGTCGCTATTTATATCTATGAATGTATGAGATATGATCAGAAAAAATGAATTGAATAAAAATAATACTAACTTATAACATACACAGTATCAATGTAAGCTAATGCATTGCTTATCACGTGACTGAGTATACTAAATAATCTTATTATTTAAACATTGTTGAACGTCTACAGCTATACTCGACGTGATATACACTATTATTGATGTTTATAACCTTGGCCTGTGGGTGACCGTTACACAAGATTGACTACGGTCTAAACAAGGTCAGTCTCTAATGTACAAGGTAAGCACAATTATTTAGTTTTCATTTATTGTAACTGAAAAAGAATGTTAAATCAAAAACAAAAGGCATTTGAATTTGACAAATTTTCTAGCTCTCGATATCAGTTTGTAATAGTAAAAGTTACTGTAGGTGCAGATTTTCTAAATTTGTAAAAAAAAAAAAAAAAACTTGCTGATGTGGGCTGATTACTAATGAGATAACCATAGCATATGTTATATAATGTCCCTGTAGCTATTTGTAGTCGGAGGATTTATATAAATCAATAACATGTCAATGAGCCAAGCTTTATATATATATGTGTAGTATAGTGATAGAATTGATTGTTAATTTACTGGAGTTTGTTACTTATTTATTCTTTAATGTGGATAAGCTGATGTAAAAGATAAATAAGGTATTTGATAAAAGTCATATTTTCTTCGTTGTTTAACACATATCGTTGTTCTATTAAACTTAATACATATCCGATATCGGTTTCTTTCTTTCTTTATTTTGGCCAAATATCTATTGTTAAATGCAGCCAATAAATCTCTGACTAGAAAACTATATGTCATACTATTAATTACATTGTATCATGTGTGTTCTTTTGTGCTATTTATCATTTTTGTTATATATATATATATATATATATATATATACAACTCGTCTAAACATCAACCCAACAATGTTAGATCTGTAAATTTGCTTTCGCAAATTTTTGGTTCTTCCCTCGCCGTGATTCGAACCCATGCTACTGTGATATCGTGACACCAAATCGCCTGCACTGCAGCCGTCCCGCTAGACCACACGACCACCTGGGCTCTCAAATAAAAGAGCTTTCGCTGGCCGTGTGTTACCTTTCCTCGTCAGTTTTAATCTAGCGGCGTACTACAGTACATGATATATAAGGCATGAAGATGTTATTGTTACAGATCAGCTAAATTATCTATAGTAAAGGATCCTACAAATTAATGTAATATACAGTCACAGAAAATAATTATATTTATAAGTACGTCTGAGTCTACAACAGATGTATCCATCGGATCGCCATCAATGATGGTGATACATGGCTGTGTACATAATGTATATACAACTCGTCTAAACATCAACCCAACAATGTTAGATCTGTAAATTTGCTTTCGCGATTTGGTGTCACGATATCACAGTAGCATGGGTTCGAATCCCGGCGAGGGAAGAACCAAAAATTTGCGAAAGCAAATTTACAGATCTAACATTGTTGGGTTGATGTTTAGACGAGTTGTATATACATTATGTACACAGCCATGTATCACCATAATTGATGGCGATCCGATGGATACATCTGTTGTAGAGTTGTCACTGACTCAGACGTACTTATAAATATAATTATTTTCTGTGACTGTATATTACATTAATTTGTAGGATCCTTTACTATAGATAGGTTAGCTGATCTGTAACAATAACATCTTCATGCCTTATATATCATGTACTGACGAGGAAAGGTAACACACGGCCAGCGAAAGCTCTTTTATTTGAGAGCCCAGGTGGTCGTGTGGTCTAGCGGGACGGCTGCAGTGCAGGCGATTTGGTGTCACGATATCACAGCAGCATGGGTTCGAATCCCGGCGAGGGAAGAACCAAAAATTTGCGAAAGCAAATTTACAGATCTAACATTGTTGGGTTGATGTTTAGACGAGTTGTATATACATTATGAACACAGCCATGTATCACCATCATTGATGGCGATCCGATGGATACATCTGTTGTAGAGTTGTCACTGACTCAGACGTACTTATATATATATATATATATATATCTTTTAGACTCATATAATTTTTCCTGTTTGTGTAGTACATGTATTGTCAATTTTGATGATCCAATACCTATTAAGTTTACTGGTTGGTAGATTCTTATAGACTCTATATATATATATATATATATATATATATATATATATATATATATATATATATATATATATATATATATATATATATATATATATATATATATATATATATTGAGTACTATAACATGTATATATGCTTTTTGCAAATAAAACCATTCAAAAATCTTAAGACTCTGTGTAATACATGATCATACATATTGTTCAACTATCCCATCTATCTTACGACTTAACGAAGTGTATATTTCTGTGCCAATAAAACAGGCATTCAACATTATGTTTTCGTGATTATATTCCTCAAGTAGTAGGATAAATGCTAGTATTGAGTTGTTTATATTCAGTAAAAATATTATTTTACAGAATGCTATGAAGAAATGGTATAGAAAAATTCAAAATAAAGGTAAGTAGAAATCGGTGACTGTTTTAGGGACGACATCAAAAGTTCAACGAAGGATAAAAAAACTTAATTGACATAGTTTTTTCACTGACCCCCACCCCCTCTAAACTTAACTTAATTTGGGAAAAATTGATTGACCCATATAAATATATGTAAAAATCAATGTCGGATCACCGCATCTTGCAGCAGTTCAACCCCCCCCCCCCCCCCCAAATTATTTGAATTAAGTTTTTTTATCTTACATTGATCTTTTGATGTCGTCCCTTAAGGGTTAAGGTGGTATTAATTGAAATGATCATGTTTAACGATTTCTTGGAAGATATAATTTAAATTAATGAATTTAATATGTTTATTTCCAAGAGCATTGTGACTTTTGTCTTTTAATTGTAAATGCGTTAAAAGGTGTTAACAGTTGGTACTACAGCTTTTCATAAGAACAAGGTTTACAAGCCAGTATTAGTCAGTATGAATATCATTTATTAATTACATGTTAGTAGAATACATTTAATTGATATCTAGTGTTGACGAAAGATTGCACGACAAAAGTCACGGATGTTAAAATAAACGACTAACTCACGCTGACCATCTATGATTTTTACAGTGAAACGAAACACTATGCATGCAAATGATTTTTTTTTCTCAAAAAAGATTTAAATATAATTTCAGAAAAATGTTATTAACATGATTAAAATTGTTAATTTGGCAATTTGACCTTTTTATTTTGAATGACACTATATTTTTGGTTGTTTATTTGTGACTGACACTATTATAATTTTTCTTAAAAAGCAGGTCATGGCAGGTCAAACACATAAAGAATTCCTGGCAGGTTTAGCCACTGGGGCAGTCGGCGTCAGCGTCATAGTTGGATTGAAACGTCTGTTCGACAGTATATCAGGTAATAGTCTGACTATAGGTTGAAGAGTAATGTTTAAGCTGTTTCTTTTTTGTAACTTTTCACTTATTACATAAGTGTTGATAACATTTAAAAACACCCCGAGAAAAGAATAAGAATTGTTTCCAAAACAATCGCTTAAAATAGAAAAAAATAATGGTAAAATGCAGATATTGACTAAAGTGTCAGTAAGCGTACAACTATTTGGACAGACATGAAACATAACTACTCACTGTGACTTTTAGAAATAGAAGGCAAAAAGAAAAAAAAGATGAAAAGTATCCACATTTCCCACGAGTATGAATGAACAGCAAAATGTATAACCGAACGAAAATTAAAAAAAATCGAATTATGAATGAGGGCTGATTTGATTGAAAAACCGTCACTATCCGTTTATAATCACTCAAAAGTTGCATATCCATGCAAAAAATCTGTGCTAGATTTGTTTTAATTATATTGTATCGTTTTGTATCAAGGTTCAAAAACATTTTTTCAACGGATAGAGCCTTTTATGGTGGTTTTTTTTTTCATTAACATAGTATTCCATTAATGAATTTCAGATAGTTTTCCAAAAGAGGGAAGAAATTTAAAGAAAGGTGTCCGACGATTAAAAATCCTTGTC
This sequence comes from Mytilus galloprovincialis, assembly GCA_037788925.1. Taxonomy (NCBI): domain Eukaryota; kingdom Metazoa; phylum Mollusca; class Bivalvia; order Mytilida; family Mytilidae; genus Mytilus; species Mytilus galloprovincialis. Next base: position 361,070 of record CM075341.1, on the reverse strand, counting down.
TGTGGAGGTGGAAATGGCGCGCATTGCATGGCGGGAGTTGCCGGTTCCCATGCAGAAATTGATGTAAAGATTCTTTCACTTTTTGAAGACGAAGCTGAACGATGGTCAAATATATTAAAATCTAATTTTTTGACGGTCTACGAACCGCTTGTAAATGGGGGTCATATGGAAATATCAACCAAACCAAAGCTTGTTACGAATGATCCCGAGAAAGCTGTCGAAGGAGTTGATATTGTTTTCATGGTTGTACCCGCATTTGCTCACTCTCAGTACATTACGGCCATTGCACCATTTATTAAACCGAATACTTTAATTGTCGGGATGCCAGGACAGGCCGGTTTTGAGTTTCAGTGTATTAACATTTTGGGCCAGAAATCTTCCCAGCTGGCTATTGCATCGTTTGAATCTCTGCCATGGGCCTGTAGAGTTGATGATTTCGGAAAACATGTCCAATTAATCGGTTTCAAAGATGTCCTTGGCATGTCTGTAGTCACAGGAAAGGATTGTAAAATTCCGTTCCCCATTGTAGATACAATTCAAGATATATTTGGAAAGAAGCCAGCAATTAATTTAGTTCAGAATTATATTGCAATTAATCTCATGGCAAAATCTATTATACACCCTCCGCTCATGTATGGTCATTGGAGTAACTGGGACGGTAAACCTGTCAGGGAGAAACCATTGTTTTATCAGGGCGTGGATACAAAGCAAGCAAATTTACTTTCTAAGGTTAGCGACGAATGTATACTTACAGCGAAAAAGATAGAGAAGCTACGAAATGATCTGAAAATGAAAGATGTCATTCATATATTTGATTGGTATAAAACTTATTACCATGACGAGATCACTGATGACAGTTCGCTGATGATGGCCATGAAAACAAATGCAGCATACGATGGTCTTCTCCACCCAATGAAAAATGTGGAAGGTGGATTTGTCCCAGATTTTAACTACCGGTATACGAGAGAAGACATTCCGTATGGTCTCGTGGTGATGAAAGGTATAGCGGAACTAGCTGGAGTGGCGACACCTACGATGGATGAAATAATCACATGGGCACAGAATAAGCTGGGAAAAGAATATTTGGTGAACGGGAGGTTAACTGGAAAGGATTTAAAAGAAGCCCGGGCCCCTCAGTCTTTTGGATTCAAAACACTTGATGAACTGTTTAATATTTAGCTCTTGTTGATATGGTAACGATAATAACATCTTAACAAGATCATATTTTGATAAATAAACATTGTCAGGCATGCAAACATGTTATATGGTGCCTTAACTTTGAATATATGATATATATGCAATTGTAATTTAAAAGCGCTCTAAAAGTGAACAAAACGAAGTGCAGCGTTTATAATCGTTTATATTAGGCATTGGGGGAAAAGCTAACCTACCTCATACCGTATACAATTATTTAAAATAAAATATCCATCTATAATAGTTTGCTACGTTTTATTTATATAAACCTCATTAATGATTAGGGTAAGGTATAGATATAATGCTAATATATAGATTCCAACACAGGAATATATTGTTTATTGTATTTCCCAGTAATCTTGATATGTGTAAAGAACAATTACACTTACATGTGCAAGTACAACTAAAATCGATAGCAGTGAAAAAATACTTTTATAACGATGGGTTAGTCAGTAAAAATAACTGCAACATCTAAATATGTATCAACGATATGAATCAGTTTGACACGGTGTTGCATCAGTTGTTCCTCTGTTAATGATCCATAGATTGTCTGGATGTGTTCTTTACAGAAACAGATACAGAAAATTACAAGGGGCAATAGAGAAAACATAAGTCAAATATATAAAACAGATAACGAAAAGAAACGCATCGAACAGACAACAATCCACAAATCATTACACAGAAAACTATAGATAAAGGAACCTGGAACTCTAAAAACGCTGCGCCAACTGTTGACCATACTCCACTAATAATACTGCAGTGTTCATCCTGTTTAATACACTACTCAGTCATACCTGTTGGTTTTTCATCACAGAATAGCAGAATGGGGCATCTATCTCTAGTATACCTATTGGACATCATCAAATTCCTAGACCAATCCACGAATTAGGTCCACTATTTTTATCTGACATCATCAAATGAATGGAGTAAACTTTAACGACTGACATCGCCTTTTCACACCTCATTCATTGATACACAGTCATATTGTATTACACATCACCTTTTCACGAAGATCTCATTGATCTACAGACGTATTGACATATTGTAAAGACATCGCCTTTTCACGAAGACCTCATTGATCTACAGATGTATGACATGTTGTATAGACATCACCTTTTCACGAAGACCTCATTGATCTACTGACATATTGACATATTGTATAGACATCGCCTTTTCACGAAGATTTCATAGATATACAGACGTATTGACATATTGTATAGACATCATTGATCTACAGAAGCATTGACATATTGTATAGACATCGCCTTTTCATGAAGACCTCATTAATGTACAGATGTATTGACATATTGTATTAGACATCACCTTTTCACGGACACCTCATTGATCTACAGATGTATTGACATATTGTATAGACATCTCCTTTTCATGAAGACCTCATTGATCTACAGATGTATTGACATATTGTATAGACATCTCCTTTTCATGAAGACCCCATTGATCTACATCTGTACTGACATATTGTATGGACATCACCTTTTCACGAAGATCTCATAGATCTACAGACGTATTAAAACTTTGTATTAGAAATCGCCTTTTCACGAAGACCTCATTGATTTACTGACGTTTTGACATATTGTATTGACATCCCCTTTCACAAAGACCTCATTGATCTACAGACGTATTGACAAATTGAAGAAACATCGCCTTTTCACGAAGACCTCATTGATCTACAGACGCATTGACATATTGTATAGACATCGCCTTTTCACGAAGACCTCATTGATCTACAGACGTATTGATATATTGTATAGACATCGCCTTTTCACGTAGACCTCATTGATCTACAGATGTATTGACATATTGTATAGACATCGCCTTTTCACGAAGACCTCATTGATCTACATACGTATTGACATATTATATAGACATTACCTTTATATGAAGACCTCATTGAACTATAGACGTATTGACATGTGGTATTAGACATCGTCTTTTCATGCAGACCTCACTGACCTACAGATGTATTGACATATTGTATGGACATCACATTTTCACGAAGATTTCATAGATCTACAGACGTATTGACATATTGTGTTAGACATCGCCTTTTCACGAAGACCTCATTGATCTACAAACGTATCGATATATTGTAAAGACATCGCATTTTCCCACAGATTTTATTGATCTACAGACGTATTGACATATTAGACACCGCGTTTTCACGTAAACCTCATTGATCTACAGACGTAATGACATATTGTATAGACATCACCTTTTCACGAGGGCCTCATTGATCTACATCTGTATCGACATATTGTGTAGACATCACCTCTTCACGAAGACCTCATTTGTCTACATCTGTATCGACATATTGTATAGACATCACTTTTACACAAAGATCTCATTTGTCTACATCTGTATCGATATATTGTATAGACATCACCTTTACACGAAGACCTCATTGATTTACAGATGTATGACATATTGTATAGACATCGCCTTTTCACGAAGATCTCATTGATCTACAGACGCGTTGACATATTGTATAGACATCGCCTTTTCACGTAGACCTGATTGATCTACAGATGTATTGACATATTGTATAGACATCACCTTTTTACGAAGATCTCATTGATCTACAGACACGTTGACATGTTGTATAGACATCGCATTTTCACGTAGACCTCATTGATCTACAGATGTATTGACATATTGTATAGACATTGCCTTTTCACAAAGATCTCCATGATCTACAGACGCGTTAAAATATTGTGTAGAAATCGCATTTTCACGTAGACCTCATCAATCTACAGATATATTGACATATTGTATAGACATTGCCTTTTCACGTACGCCTCATAGATCTACAGATGTATTGACATATTGTATTGACATCACCTTTTCACGAAGATCTCATAGATATACAGACGTATTGACATATTGTATTACAGATCGTCTTTTCACGTAGACCTCCTTGAACTACAGACGTATTGACTTATTGTATTAGACATCACCTTTTCACGAAGACCTCATTAATCTACAGACGTATTGACATATTGTATTAGACATCACCTTTTCACGTAGACCTCCTTGAACTACAGACGTATTGACATATTGTATTAGACATCGCCTTTTCACGTAGACCTCATTTATCTAAAGACGTATTGACATATTATATAGACATCGCCTTTTCATGAAGACGTCATTGATCTACAGATGTATTGACATATTGTATAGAAATCGCCTTTTCATGAAGACGTCATTGATCTACATCTGTATCGACATATTGTGTAGACATCACCTTTTCACGTACACCTCATAGATCTACATACGTATTGACCTATTGTATTAGACATCACCTTTTCACGAAGACCTCCTTGATCTACAGACGTATTGACATATTGTATTAGACATCACCTTTTCACGAAGACCTCTTTGATCTACAGACGTAATGACATATTGTATAGCCATCGCCTCTTCACGAAGACCTCATTAATCTACAGACATATTGACATATTGTATAGACATGGCCTTTTCACGAAGACCTCATTGATTTACAGATGTATGACATATTGTATAGACATCGCCTTTTCACGAAGACCTCATTGATTTACAGATGTATGACATATTGTATAGACATCGCCTTTTCACGAAGACCTCATTGATCTACAGACATATTGACATATTTTATAGACATCGCGTTTTCACGTAGACCTCATTGATCTACAGATGTATTGACATATTGTATAGACATCGCCTTTTCACGAAGATCTCATTGATCTACAGACGTAATGACATATTGTGTAGACATCACCTTTTCACGAAGACCTCATTTGTCTACATCTGTATCGATATATTGTATAGACATCACTTTTACACGAAGATCTCATTGATCTACAGATGTATTGACATATTTTAAAGACATCGCTTTTTCACGAAGACCTCATTGATTTACAGATGTATGACATATTGTATAGACATCGCCTTTTCACGAAGATCTCATTGATCTACAGACATATTGATATATTGTATAGACATCACCTTTTCACGTAGACCTGATTGATCTACAGACATATTGACATATTGTATAGACATTGCCTTTTCACGAAGAATTCATTGATCTACATACGTATTGACATATTGTATAGACATCGCCTTTTGATGAAAACGTCATTGATTTACCTCATTGATCTACAGGCGTAATGTAATATTGTATAGCCATTGCCTTTTCACGAAGACCTCATTAATCTACAGACATATTGACATATTTTATAGACATCGCCTTTTGATTAAAACGTCATTGATTTACCGACGTATTGACATATTGTATAGACATCGCCTTTTCACGAAGACCTCATTGATCTAAAGACGCATTGACATATTGTATAGACATCTTGTTTTAACGTAGACCTGATTGATCTACAGATGTATTGACATATTGTATAGACATCACCTTTACACGAAGACCTCATTGAACTACAGAAGTATTGACCTATTGTCTTAGAAATTTCCTTTTCACGAAGACTTCATTGATCTACAGGCGTAATGTAATATTGTATAGCCATTGCCTTTTCACGAAGACCTCATTAATCTACAGACATATTGACATATTTTATAGACATCGCGTTTTCACGTAGACCTCATTGATCTACAGATGTATTGACATATTGTATAGACATCGCCTTTTCATGAAGACGTCATTGATCTACAGATGTATTGACATATTGTATAGAAATCACCTTTTCACGAAGACCTCATTGATCTAAAGACGTATTGACATATTGTATAGACATCTTGTTTTAACGTAGACCTCATTGATCTACAGACGTATTGACATATTGTATTAGACATTGCCTTTTCACGTAGACCTCATTGATCTACAGACGTAATGACATATTGTATAGACATTGCCTTTTCACAAAGATCTCATTGATCTACAGACGCGTTAAAATATTGTGTAGACATCGCATTTTCACGTAGACCTCATCAATCTACAGATATATTGACATATTGTATAGACATTGCCTTTTCTCGTACACCTCATAGATCTACATACGTATTGACCTATTGTATTAGACATCACCTTTTCACGAAGACCTCATTGATCTACAGACGTATTGACATATTGTATTAGACATCACCTTTTTACGAAGACCTCTTTGATCTACAGACGTATTGACATATTGTATAGACATCGCCTTCTCACTAAGACCTCATTGATCTACAGACGTAATGACATATTATATAGACATCACCTTTTCACGAAGACCTCATTGATCTAAAGACGTATTGACATATTGTATAGACATCTTGTTTTAACGAAGATCTCATTGATCTACAGACGTATTGACATATTGTATTAGACATTGCCTTTTCACGTAGACCTAATTGATCTACAGACGTAATGACATATTGTATAGACATTGCCTTTTCACAAAGATCTCATTGATCTACAGACGCGTTAAAATATTGTGTAGACATCGCATTTTCACGTAGACCTCATCAATCTACAGATATATTGACATATTGTATAGACATTGCCTTTTCTCGTACACCTCATAGATCTACATACGTATTGACCTATTGTATTAGACATCACCTTTTCACGAAGACCTCATTGATCTACAGACGTATTGACATATTGTATTAGACATCACCTTTTTACGAAGACCTCTTTGATCTACAGACGTATTGACATATTGTATAGACATCGCCTTCTCACTAAGACCTCATTGATCTACAGACGTAATGACATATTATATAGACATCGCCTTTTCACGTAGACCTCATTGATCTACAGATGTATTGACATATTGTATAGACATTGCCTTTTCACGAAGACCTCATTAATCTACAGACATATTGACATATCTTATAGACATCGCGTTTTCACGTAGACCTCATTGATCTACAGATGTATTGACATATTATATAGACATCGCCTTTTCATGAAGACGTCATTGATCTACAGATGTATTGACATATTGTATAGAAATCGCCTTTTCATGAAGACGTCATTGGTCTACAGATGTATTGACATATTGTATAGACATCACCTTTTCACGAAGACCTCATAGATCTACATACGTATTGACATATTGTATAGACACCGCGTTTTCACGTAAACCTCATTGATCTACAGATGTATTGACATATTGTATAGACATCACCTTTTCACGAAGATCTCATTGATCTACAGACGTATTGACATATTGTATAGACACCGCGTTTTCACGTAGACCTGATTGATCTACAGATGTATTGACAGATTGTATAGACATAACATTTACACGAAGACCTCATTGAACTACATACGTATTGACCTATTGTATTAGAAATATCCTTTTCACGAAGACTTCATTGATCTACATATGTATTGACATATTGTATAGACATCACCTTTACACGAAGATCTCATTGATCTACAGACTTAATGACATATTGTATAGACATCACCTTTTCACGAGGACCTCATTGATCTACATCTGTATCGACATATTGTGTAGACATCACCTTTTCACGAAGACCTCATTTGTCTACATCTGTATCGATATATTGTATAGACATCACTTTTACACGAAGATCTCATTGATCTACAGATGTATTGACATATTGTAAAGACATCGCCTTTTCACGAAGACCTCATTGATTTACAGATGTATGACATATTGTATAGACATCGCCTTTTCACGAAGATCTCATTGATCTACAGACATATTGATATATTGTATAGACATCGCCTTTTCACGTAGACCTCATTGATCTACAGATGTATGACATATTGTATAGACATCGCCTTTTCACGAAGATCTCATTGATCTACAGACGTATTGATATATTGTATAGACATCGCCTTTTAAGGAAAACCTCATTGATCTACATCTGTATTGACATATTGTATAGACATTGCCTTTTCACGAAGACCTCATTGATCTACAGGCGTAATGTAATATTGTATAGCCATTGCCTTTTCACGAAGACCTCATTAATCTACAGACATATTGACATATTTTATAGACATTGCGTTTTCACGTAGACCTCATTGATCTACAGATGTATTGACATATTGTATAGACATCGCCTTTTGATGAAGACGTCATTGATCTACCGACGTATTGACATATTGTATAGACATCGCCTTTTCACGAAGACCTCATTGATCTAAAAACGCATTGACATATTGTAAAGACATCTTGTTTTAACGTAGACCTGATTGATCTACAGATGTATTGACATATTGTATAGACATCACCTTTACACGAAGACCTCATTGAACTACAGAAGTATTGACCTATTGTATTAGAAATTTCCTTTTCACGAAGACTTCATTGATCTACTGACGTATTGACAGATTGTATTAGACATCACCTTTTCATGAAGACCTCATTGATCTACATATGTATTGACATATTGTATAGACATCGCCTTTGCACGAAGATCTCATTGTTTTACAGACATATTGACATATTGTATAGACATCGCCTTTTCACGTACACCATATTGATCTACAAACTCATTGACATATTGTATAGACATCACCTTTTCACGAAGATCACATAGATATACAGACGTATTGACATATTGTATAGACATCGCCTTTTCACGAAGACCTCATTGATCTACAAACGCATTGATATGTTGTATTAGACATCGCCTTTTGACGTACACCTCATTGATCTACTGACGCATTGACATATTGTATAGACATCGTGTTTTTACGTAGACCTCCTTGATCTACAGATGTATTGACATATTGTATAGACATCACCTTTTCACGAAGATCTCATAGATATACAGACGTATTGACATATTGTATAGACATCGCCTTTTCACGAAGATCACATAGATATACAGACGTATTGACATATTGTATAGACATCGCCTTTTCACGAAGACCTCATTGATCTACAAACGCATTGATATGTTGTATTAGACATCGCCTTTTGAAGTACACCTCATTGATCTACTGACGCATTGACATATTGTATAGACATCGTGTTTTTACGTAGACCTCATTGATCTACAGATGTATTGACATATTGTATAGACATCACCTTTTCACGAAGATCTCATAGATCTACGGACATATTGACATATTGTATAGACATGGCCTTTTAACTTACACCTCATTGAACTACAGACGCATTGACATATTGTATAGACATCCTTTTTATACGTAGACCTCATTGATCTACAGATGTATTGACATATTGTATAGACATCCCCTTTTCACGAAGACCTCATAGATCTACAGATGTATTGACATATTGTATGGACATCACCTTTTCCCACAGATTTCATTTATCTACAGACGTATTGACATATTGTATAGACATCGCGTTTTCACGACGACCTCATTGATCTACATTCGTATTGATATATTGTATAGACATCTTGTTTTCACGTGGACCTGATTGATTTACAGATGTATTGACATATTGTATGGACATCACCTTTTCACGATGACCTCATTGCTCTACAGACGCGTTGACACATTGTATAGACATTGCATTTGCACGTAGACCTCATTGATCTACAGATGTATAGACCTTGCCTGTTCATGAAGACCTCATTCGTCTACATCTGTATCGACATATTGTAGAGACATCGCCTTTTCACGTAGACCTCATTGATCTACAGACGTATTGACATATTGTATTAGACATCACCTTTACATGAAGACCTCATTAATCTACTGACGTATTGACATATTGTTTAGACATCACCTTTTCATGTAGATCTCATTGAACTACAGACGTATTGACATATTGTATTAGACATCGCCTTTTCACGAAGACATCATTGATCTACAGACTATTTGATATATTGTATAGACCTCACATTTTTATGTAGACCTCATTGATCTACCGACGTATTGACATATTGTTTAGACATCACCTTTTCATTTAGACCTCATTGAACTACAGACGTATTGACATATTGTATTAGACATCGCCTTTTCACGAAGACATCATTGATCTACAGACTATTTGATATATTGTATAGACCTTACATTTTTATGTAGACCTCATTGATCTACTGACGTATTGACATATTGTTTAGACATCACCTTTTCATGTAGACCTCATTGAACTACAGACGTATTGACATATTGTATTAGACATCGCCTTTTCACGAAGATCTCATTGATCTACAGACTATTTGATATATTGTATAGACCTCACATTTTTATGTAGACCTCATTGATCTACTGACGTATTGACATTTTGTTTAGACATCACCTTTTCATGTAGACCTCATTGAACTACAGACGCATTGACATATTGTATAGACATCTTGTTTTAACGTAGACCTGATTGATCTACAGATGTATTGACATATTGTATAGACATCACCTTTACACGAAGACCTCATTGAACTACAGAAGTATTGACCTATTGTATTAGAAATTTCCTTTTCACGAAGACTTCATTGATCTACTGACGTATTGACAGATTGTATTAGACATCACCTTTTCATGAAGACCTCATTGATCTACAGACGTATTGAAATATTGTATAGACATCGCCTTTGCACGAAGATCTCATTGTTTTACAGACATATTGACATATTGTATAGACATCGCCTTTTCACGTACACCATATTGATCTACAAACTCATTGACATATTGTATAGACATCACCTTTTCACAATGATCACATAGATATACAGACGTATTGACATATTGTATAGACATCGCCTTTTCACGAAGACCTCATTGATCTACAAACGCATTGATATGTTGTATTAGACATCGCCTTTTGGCGTACACCTCATTGATCTACTGACGCATTGACATATTGTATAGACATCCCCTTTTCACGGAGACCTCATAGATCTACAGATGTATTGACATATTGTATGGACATCACCTTTTCCCACAGATTTCATTTATCTACAGAAACGAGAAAACAAGAATTCTAGATTTGGAAAATGAGGTTAAACAACTCCGGAACGTATTGCAAACTTTCAAGGATTATGGCAGAAAAGAAGTAAATACACAAAGTAGAGATGGAGATCTTAATATACCACCTAGATCACAACCTATAGAACAACTACCTCAACAAGAAACATGCTGTCCAAAAAGAACTGTCCATTGCAATCACAGGGAAGACTTATTAGAAACAAGACTTAAGCGTTTGGAAAGTCAAATGGTACAGAACATGATTATCAACTTTCACTTATCAATTAGCTCTCTTTACAGGTGAGACCTCCGCACCAGAATCCATCTTCTTATCCATCTCCACCATACTATGCTCATAATCCACATATACCATATCATAGACAAAACCAAGTGCATCAACATTTTGTACCTCATCCTGTCAATATTCAGCCGCATCAACCTTATACGTCATATCCGGTCCATAACCAGCATCACCGTACCTTTGTACCATATCCTTCTTACAATCACTTCAATCAATCATATATACCTCATTATGGACAACCATCTCAATTGTGTACAGGTGTACATACTCAGGCACGAAACTTCCAAGATATTATTCAAGGTTATAGAACTCATCCTATCGTCTCTAACCATCATAGTCGAGCTTTCCAGAATAGGACAACCAATACGGGCAACCCTGTATTACAGAGCAATCATCCTCCTCAAGTATACCACCAGCAGCAACAAACTCCTCATCTTAACATCATGACTACGGCTACTGCATCTGCTCAACAACATCCAGAAGCAGTTCCAAGTAGGATTCGTAATGTACTCAATTATGATCCATTGAACCAACAACCATCAAGACAATGCTCCCAACAACCTGGAGACATATCGTCAGACCAAGACAGAGTTGCACCACAGATTGTACACTCCTCTTATCCATTCATGCACGATCAGACTCGTCATGTTATATCTGCCTCTGCCTCAGAGAAGCCAGTTCATCACACAAACTGTACAACGGTTCGGAACAACAAAAGGTCTAACCGTATGACAGAGGTATCTGACAAACGCCAACAATTTGGACACTCCTCGATCCCGCCCAAAGATGATAACATCACAGTAGAGGAAAAGAACCACCTTTTGCAGGAGATGAGCCTCACAGAACAGCCACCAGATCAGCTCCTTCAGGAGGAAATCCTCCTAATAGAGAGAATACTAGTATCAGAATAACAACCTGTAACATAGAGGGAGTGAGATCAAATACATCTTTCCTCCAACTCTATCTGAAGATTCACACATTGTATGCCTGCAAGAACATTTTCTCTGGGATTGCCAATCAAATATACTACACTCAATTCTCCTTGACCATGATAATCATACTAGGTGCCATGACACAAACGAACCGTTATCAGGTTTTAAACTTCCTAGATGTCGTGCAGGAGTATCTATCTTGTGGCCAAAACAACGGAACAGTCAAATTCAAAAGCTTCCTGATGGAAATGAGAGGGTGATAGCTATTCTGATTTCATCAGACGTTGACGTATGTCTTATAAACGTCTATATGCCAACTATGGACAAAGACTCGTCTTACGAATATGGAGAATGTCTCGACCTCATTCATAACATAGCAACAAAATATCTGAATACTCATGCTATTATACTATGTGGGGATTTGAATTGGACAATTCTACAAACCAGAAATAATAAGCATGATCAATTATTAAAGGAATTTATTCAAGAACTTAACTTTACTGCTGATAAAGATAAATCTGACAGACAAACATTCTTCCATCCTTCAGGACAATCAAGCTCCCAAATAGATTATATCTTCTCCTCTAAAGAAAATCTGATTAAAAAGTATACAATATGGAATAGTTCATCCTCAAATGTCTCAGCTCATGTGCCAGTGTCAATGACGACTAACATTATCATACCCATTGGACGTGTAAACAAAGCCAATAAAGAAATTAAAACAGTTCATAAGCTTCAATGGGACCAGATCGATCTCCCTCTTTATATAGAATCTGTTCAGAATAAAATTTCAAAGCTGCAATTGACTCAAAAACCATCCAACAGCATCCAAAATATCACAAAAGCCTTACTTACAGCCTCAAGTCAAACAAAGCAGTACCACCAAACCCATTAAACTGAAAGGACCAAAATGGAAGGCATCACCTAGAGTCAAAAAAACATTTAAAAAATTGCAAGCAGCTATACTCAAAATGGAAATTCGAAGGCAAACAAGCAGACCATCCTTTCAGGAAACAACTAAAAGCAGAAAAGAAAAATCTCCGAAGTCAGCAAAGAAAGGAACATGCTGAAGATAGATTGAATTTATACCAGCAAATTATGGATAATCCATCCACAGATTTATTCTACAAATTAATAAACAGGAATAGATCCAAACCTAGAACAAATTCAACAGGTATAGACATAGAGGGTGAATTAGAATTCAATCCTGCTTTACACATGATACAGAGAAAGGCATTCGCAAAGTACTATGAAGATCTCAGTATCCCAAAAGAACCAAAGGAGTAGGTTCAGTAAGACCCCTTTTTGGCCCCAAAATATAGCAGTTTTACAAAATTGTTAAAATGTAAACCTTTAGTTATTTATTGGACAGTAGAATGCTTCTGCTACATAAATATGGGCTGTTTTGACAATACAATACACATATATCTAGTACTAGCATTAAGTCATGCTAAATTACTGAAATCCTCATAATTCTTGCATTTTAGTTAAATTTTAGACGGTTTTCGTGTAAAACGAAAGTGGCCGCATTTGTGTTCATCCTTAATATTGAAACGTAAGTTGTATTTTATGATAATACATAACATATATAAAGATTGAGGATGAACACGGATGCGGCCACTTTCATTTTTACCAAAAACCATCTGAAAAGTGACATTTTTCGGGATATTTGGTAGATTTTTCATATTTGAGCTTGAATCGGATCGTTTTTAATGACTAAATCTGTTAAAATCTTTCACATAAACTAATTAATTCAAATAAAATAGACACTTAAGTGTTTAAAAAGTGGTCAAAATCTTTCGTCAGATGAACTTGAAATTTGAGGCCAAAATCGGTCCTTACCGGACCTACTCCTTTGATAACTCATATTTGGAACTATGCCAAATAAGGCAGCGACTCGTGGAAGAAGTTCTATATAACCAACAAACAAATATAGAACCGTACAAAGAAGATGACATCTCCAAAGCTATAGACAACCTAAACACTGGCAAATCTCCAGATGAGTACGGATTATGTGCAGAACATCTAAAACTTACAAAAGAAAAAGTCACACCGACGCTCGCAAATATATCTAATAATATACTCATTATAATAGCTTTGGATTTCAAATATTTTGGCCACGAGCATCACTGAAGAGACATGTATTGTCGAAATGCGCATCTGGTGCAAGAAAATTGGTACCGTTAATCTTATTAATAGAACTGTCCCAACTGAATTCAAGTCCGGAATTATAACTCCAGTACTTAAAAAGGAAAAAAATCAATGTCTAGTTTCCAGCTATAGAGGAATCATTGTAACCCCTGTAATCTCTAAACTCTATGAACTCTGTATTCTTGGCAAACTCAGTATTACTCCTAACACTGACTTACAATTTGGATTTAGAAAAGGGCTATGTCCAATAATTGCTATTCTCATTATATCAGAATCCAAATGTGAACGGAAAAACAACTCTCTCTATCTGGCTACTGTTCATGTCCAATCTGCCTTTGATGTAGTCCAGCATCTGATACTCCACGACAAAATGCTAGATAGGAATATACACCCATATCTATGGTTTGTCATCAAAGATCTAATTACTCTGGCCTTACATCTAAAGTTAAATGGCAAGGATAACTTAGTGACAGCTTCAATATACTCCAAGGAGTTAGGCAGGGTGAAATATTGTCAACTCATCTGTATAAAATATTTGTAGAGGATCTCCTAGTAGAATTAGAGAAAAATACAATAGGATTCAGTCTGGGAGATATATACTGTGGAACGCCTACCTGTGCTGACGACATTGCCCTGATAAGCTCTAATCCAGCAAAACTACAAATAATGCTAAACACCATTGGAAGATATGCAAATCAACATCATTACAATATTCATCCAACAAAATCGAAAGTCATCTGCTACGGGCCTGCAAAGAATCACAGAACAATTAAACACCTGGAACTTATCAGAAAATATAACTGAACTCTCAAATGAAACTATACATTTAGGCCTAAAAAGATCAGGCAAAAAGGAAAATGAAGTAAATATAGAAGACCGTGTAAAATCTGCTCGAAGAACAAAATATGCCCTTATGAATTCAGGACTGCATGGTACAAATGGACTAAGCCCTAAAATCTCCTACACAATATGTGCTACCAAGACTACTATATGGTTTTGAAATCCTTTCTTTAACAAAAACTCAGATTCAGATTTTGGAGAGGTTCCCTATTGGTACACTGCGTGCAATACGTCAAGCTCTTGTCACGAGGACAACAAAACCGGCGATATACTTACTCCTTGGAGTTCTCCCTGTAGAAGCAGAAATTCACAAGAGGAAATTAACATTTCTACATTCCCTTACAACCTGGTCCAACAATAAAATTAAAGAAATCATTAACAGACAAATTGCAGTGAACTTTCACAACAACAATAGCTTCTTCTTTCAACCTGCTTTATTACTATCAAAATATAATCTACCGGACATCTTTGACAAAAACATTCCAATTCCATCAAAACTGTCCTGGAAGAAATAAGAAAAAACAGAAATCTCATCCTTCTGGACCCGCAGACTCAAAGAGGAAGCTCACTAAATGTCATCTTTAAAATTTCTGAACCTTAACTTTAGCATTGCAGAAACAACTCATCCTGTATGGGACTCAGTAGAGCAGAATATGATAGAAATTCGAAAAGCATCTACTAAAGTAAGGATGCTGACAGGGACCTACATGGTGCAAGCCGACAAACACAAGTTCAGCCAATATACAATTGACCCCAGATGCCTGCTATGCCACAGGGAAATATAGGATATCTTACATGTTCTTACACAGTGTCCTGTTCTAGGCAATGAGAGAAAAGAATACTTCACTCCAGACCTATTAAACAACTTGTGACTCAAAACTCTCCTCCTGGAACATGGGAACTGCTAATAATAAACTAGCAGTTTTGCAACTTATACTGGACTGTACAAAATATATCAAACAACTTGGATTCAAAGAAGAGTTAATTCTTAAACTGGAAACGCTTACAATTAAGACACTTCTGTTTCAAGCTACATTACAAAAGATTATCTCTTCTAAAAAGGCTAGACGGCTGACAATTATCATAAAGCATTGGATGGTGAAACATAGACAATGAAAAAGTGAAATATTAGATAAATTTTTAAACTATCATGAATGTTACTGTATATATCGATCCCACTATTCTGTAACAAGTATTTTATTCTTACATAATTTTAAGAAAGCTTTTTGCTTGTAAAATGAATGATTAATTATTTGGGTTATATGACCTTCTGTAGATTGGTTTATCATTTTTTATGTATATCATTTTATATTTTATCTACTAGGACTTATTTTTTTTAACAATTCACTGTCAATGTATAGCACACCACCACTGGATTTTACCTTGATGTACTATATTTTATCCCTGTTTCTTCCCCTTTTTAATATTTTAATATTACCCGATAAGAGGTGTTCCTTATAATAGGAAGCTCATACGAAGAAAAGAAAGAAGTAACCAAGTAAAGTAATCATTTATTGAACAGTTTATGCCATTTATACGGAGCCCCGCTAGGGACATGCAAAGAAAAAAAATATATATATGTTTTTCTTTGCACAAACAAAAAGACATTATGAACAGATCTGAGAGTATTCGCAGTTTCATAATGTCTTTTTGTGTCGGGATGTATAAATACCCGGCCACGTCCACTTGTATTTTGTGTCTATCTGATGAGTTCAGCCTTTTTCAACTGATTTTTATAGTTTGTTCTTATGTTGTACTGTTATACCACTGATCCAGGTTAGGGGGAGGGTTGGGATCCCGCTAACATGTTTAACCCCGCCACATTATTTATGTATGTGCCTGTCCCAAGTCAGGGATCCAGAGGGGGGGGGGTTCCGGGGGTTGGAACCCCCCCTTTTTGTGGACGATCAATGCATTTGAATGGGGACATGTAATTGGACCCCCCCCCCCCTTTTGTCCTGGGTTAGGAACCCCCCTTTTTTAAAATGGCTGGATCCGCCCCTGCTGTAATTCAGTGGTTGTCGTTTGTTTATGTGTTACATATTTGTTTTTCGTTCATTTTTTTCTTAAATGAGGCCGTTAGTTTTCTCGTTTCAATTGTTTTACATTGTCTTATCGGGGCCTTTTATACGCGTCTGACTATGCAGTATGGGCTTTGCTCATTGTTGAAGGTCGTACGGTGACCTATAGTTGTTAATGTTTGTGTCATTTTGGTCTTTTGTGGATAGTTGTCTCATTGGCAATCATACCACATCTTCTTTTTTATAAGTACATTATTGCCAAAAAATACTGCCAGTTTATTAAAAACCCTAACTGGGCTGCTTAGTACAGACAAACTGGGCATTAATACAGGGCCATAACAGAAAAAACAGGGCAATTACAGAAAAACACATACACTTTTGTTTAGTTGGTTAATAAATGTATTAAGAAATGGGTGTTTTTATCACGGGGGGGGGGGGGGTCAACTTCCTATTATTGGGTATACGGGGATGTGCCAAAAATATGGGTCATAATTTTGCGAGATTTTATATAAAAATGACCCTCCTTTTTAATGACATCCTATATAAAAATGCATTTACGTTTGATAACTGTATATTGATTTGGGGAATGAATTTCATATCATATATAAAGATGCTATTGTGAATGTCAATTCATATATAAAAAATTAAGGGTAGATAGTATATTTATGAATTATGAGTGATGATGAGTTAGTGCTTATATAAGCATGGGTCTTAAGGTAATGACGTTGCTAACGTAAAATGTTATTTTCGCGACGTCAAACTGTGACTTATCGGGAAAAGATGCATTTTTCGACTGATTTTTATCATTCAAATTGATTTAATTTGAAAACGAGTTCATGGACCCCTATTTTTCAAAAAGGCAATTTGTTTCATTTTGCAGGGAAATGATGTGACCCAAATTTTATAAAACTGTAAATAGAGATTTTTTTTTAATTTCAATAAATATGCAGCAAAAAATGACGTATTTTCCTCTATTCATGAACATTTGATAAATATGAGTTATTTCTGAATAAAAAATGCATAATTTTTTAGGATACTTATAAAATACAGAAATTACCGATAATTTAACACAAAAAAAATTTGTGACACAGACATTAACAACTATAGGTCACCTTACGGCCTTCAACAATGAGCAAAGCCCATACCGCATATAGTCAGCTATAAGAGGCCCCGATAAGATAGCCATTTCAAAAAAGAAAGTACCCCCACCCTTTCCCATTTCCGAAAACCACTATATAGAATACCTTTTATTGTTTTGAATAAAAAAAGAAGCTTACCTTACATACATAAACCATTTTGTAAACCTCTTTCAAATTAGTCTTCTTGAACACATGGTAATGTCAGCTTGAGCTTTATTCTTAAAACGTGTGGAGCAACATGCAGTTATCTGTTCCTACTTATTTTGTGCGCACATTATATTATGTCGTGCGCACATTATATTATATTGTGCGCACAGTATATTATGTTGTGCGCACAATATATTTAAATTGAGCGCACAATATATTATGTTGTGTGCACAAGATATTATTTTGTGCGCACACGATATTATTTTGTGCGCACAATATATTTAAATTGAGCGCACAATATATTTAAGTTGTGCGCACAAGATATTATTTTGTGCGCACAATATATTTAAGTTGTGCGCACAATATATTATTTTGTGCGCACAATATATTTTTTTTTCTTTGCATGTCCCTAGCGGGGCTCCGTATATATGAATCTCAAATATATCTGGTTTTTTTTTGCATTTTTTTGTGATTTTTATCATTGAAAGGGATAATTCTACCAATGAATAATTCTAACTCTGGATTGTAAATTTTACATCGGAATTGTTCTTTGTAGCTATTTTAGTCATCTGAATTCGTTTTTGACATTTGATTTTCTAACATAGTGCCAAAATTTCCATTTTCTAATTTTGTTTACAATTTTCATCGATTTTTGGTTAAAATCAATGTTTTAGCCCAAAATGATGATTTCCGATCGTACGATTTTTCTAGACTTTTCATATATGATTGTGTCATGCTTTGGTATTATACAACTGTTGAAATCATTTCTGTTGCAATTGAGCGCTATAAAACCAGGTTTAATCCACCATTTTCTACATTTGAAAATGCCTGTACCAAGTCAAGAATATGACCACGGTGTATATTCGGAACGCTTGCTTTCCGATTCGATCGACGGTAACGCTTGCTTTCCGATACGTGTAACGCTTGCTTTCAGATGTTTGTTGACGGAAAAGCAGAAGTCATGTGCTAAATATGGATGATGCTTCAATCTGGGGGTATGTGGTGTTTTTTGTTGTATCTCGCGGAACATTAGAGTTCTCATGGTTCTTGTCCATTCGTTTTTGATGCGTTTTGTTATTTGATTTTGCCATGTGATTATGGACTTTCCGAAATGATTTTTCTCTAAGTTCAGTATTTTTGTGATTTTACTTTTTGTTTAGATTTATGCAATATTTGCCGTAGACAGACTAGACTAAACATGCTAAAGTGAGAGAAAGTCTTCTATCCAGTTGAACTGTTCCGTGTTTTGTTGTCAACACCATAGTGTTTAGGTTAATGAATGCTTTGGCAAAGTCCACCACAATTACGTCAGTTTGAATGTTACATTGCTATATTTTGCCAGTTCTTGTATGAATGATACTAACTGGGTTTCGCAAGATCTCAAAATCAATACCCACGGATTAAGATAAACGGCATGTTTTTCCCGGTTTGAATGGTTTAATACTAGTCATTTTGGGAGCTCTTTATAGTAGCTTACTGTTCGGTTAGCCAATACTGCTCTGTGTTAATGACCTTGAATTGTTTTTCTTTTACAAATTGTGACTAGAATGGAGAGTTGTCTCATTGGCATTCATACCACATCTTCTTATATATATATGTAGGACTCGGAACCCCGATGGTACTCCGAACCGCGATGGTCACGCTGAAGTGCGATGGTGTACGCTGAAGTGCGTTGGTTAACACGCTGAAGTGCGATGGTAACATGGTGACGTTAACTTGTTGATATCTACGCTGAAGTGCGATGATGGTTACGCTGAAGTGCGATGTAATTTAGTATACGCGATTCGAGTTGGAGGAAATGTCAAGTGCGCCAAAAAAAAAAGGTTCAGCTAGCGTGTCGGTCTATATAGTGCTACGCAGGGTCCATCTCATTTTATCAAATATAACTTGTTCTCGTCATATCATAGCCAAGAAATTGCTCATAAGACACTCATTCATCCATTTATATAATATCGTAACAGTTTTTAACAAATAAAAGCCATCAAGTACATGTATATATGCTTGACTTATAGCGAAACGTGACGCGAGTTCTGTGAAAACTTTAGAATAAGCTGATTTTTCGCTATTCCGCAGACTAACCTGTTGCAGAAGACTTATACTGTAAGAACAATACAATTAGACTTATATGTAGTGCGAGTTTTCTTACAAAGCAGAATTCATCTCAATAATAAAGCAAAATTATATCGACTCGATAAATATGATTGCTTTTAATAAATTTTATTCTATTTAAAAAAAAATCACATATAATTTAGTGAAACATACTTGAACCAAAGACCCTAATATTTTATTGGTCGTACAAAATGTGTGCGGCATAACATCGAACGCTAGATAACCAATTTGCAGACCAAGATCATCTTTTAGCCGATTTGTTCCTTATGATTTGTAGCATGACTTAGTTATAAATCATTTTGTAACCTCAACCTCTAATGCTCAAAACTGTTCTGGACTTGAATTGTTCGTTACTTTGTTTTTTTTTTCGTTTTTTTTTTTAATTCCTTTGTTCGCAATAAATCTTAATCTAAATAATCTTATCCACCTGCCTGCGAATCCGTGTTGTTTAGAAAACGTCAAAACAACTAAAAGTCCTGCTAAACCATCGCACTTCAGCGAAAGGACCATCGCACTTCGGCGTAGACCATCGCACTTCAGCGTGACCATCGCACTTCAGCGTCCCCATCGCACCTCCGAGTCCTACATATGTATATATAGTTCTTTTCTTTTTGTTGAAATAAATTATAAAGAAGAGAATATCAGTATTATTTTGACGTGAATGTCAATTTTCACTTGTGAAAAATAGAAAAATCCTGATGAATAGTCTTGCCAACTCGCCCCACTTATGAAAAATAGAAAAGTCCTTATGAATTGAGTCATTCCACCCTCTCAAAATA
Source organism: Mytilus galloprovincialis (assembly GCA_037788925.1). Lineage (NCBI taxonomy): Eukaryota > Metazoa > Mollusca > Bivalvia > Mytilida > Mytilidae > Mytilus > Mytilus galloprovincialis. Next base: position 339,592 of record CM075341.1, on the reverse strand, counting down.
ATTATTATTTTTTTTTTTTTTTTAAAGTGGGCGAGTTGACAGACGCGAAAACTATATATTCATCTAGGTTTTATCTTTGTGCATAAAGTTGGGCAATTGACGAGATTTAAACCTTTCACAAGTGGAACAATTTTTTTAAACAAGTTTGTGAAACAATGGCATGGGGCGATTTGGTGTAAGGCGATTTTCAAGTGGGGCGATTTGTCCTACTTCCTATTCCTTAATAATATCACACGAGCGCTTGATAATGCCATTTTTTAAATATTTAGTATCAAGTGCTTCTATGACACAGCTTCAAGTGTGATCCGAAAATTCTGGAAAAGAAAGCGGTACCAGCATCTTTTTCCTTATTTTAATCTGTTACCTCAGACACTGCATTACTCTTAACAAAATGCCAGAAGAGAATTCTAAAGACGAGTTCCCAAAGATTGATGTTTCGCTTGAGCAGGATGAAGGCATTTTGAAGCAAATTTTACATGAAGGAGAGGGTGAAGAGAAACCACTAAACGGTGATACAGTGTCAGTTCATTATGTTGGTTGTTTAGATGACGGAACAGAGTTTGATTCAAGTCGGTCAAGAGGAGAACGATTTACATTTGAACTTGGAAAGGGTAAGTATAATTAATCACGTAAACACACTCAAGTGACCGCGCCGGCACACAGTCTTATCACTAAAAACGAAACTGAAAGTAGAAAATGAACAAGAAGTCTCTTCATATTCTGCTCCTATTAACACTACAATGATTAAGTAGAAAAAATGCGAGTGAAAGAAATCACACAAACAAAACTACTTTCAAATCTAATTTTGGAGAACAGACCTTTTGAGGCTTTAAACTAAAGATCCATATTTGCTAGACAATTTACTGATATTTTTCTGCCTTTACTGGTAATCACACAGTCTAAATACTTTAAATGACATCTTGAAAGGTTTTTTTGTGTGACTCCTTCCTACGATGTCATATAGCTGAAGCAATTTTCGTCTGGAAAACTTTGAGACCAATTTTGGTATCTTCATTTATGCCGGTTAGAAATTTTTGCAAAGAAATAAAGTCTCACCTGTTGGGTGCTTATTTCCAGAAATGTCCAAAAGAAATGCAGATTGAAGATGCTGTTCCATTTGAGGAGAGCAATTATTTATTTTGTTTTCAAAATGGTTTCCCAGAATATCCGAGATACGTCACCTTTGGCAATATAAAATATCAAACTCAGTAAAAAGTAATGGACCTGATTTTCAGAACGCTTGGTTTGTATAATCCAGAAATTCTATTCTGCCAGATTTTACTGAGTTTGATAATTTATATCCCAACCATATGCAGGGATAACTACACTTCAGAATTATAGGGAGGAATAACTTCTTCCTGGCAGCCAAACAGGGCGGATTCCACCTTTTAAAAAAAAGGGTTTTTAACCAAGGATAAAGGGGTTGGGGTTTCAACTTTGATATGTCCCTATTCAAAAATCAAAAATGGTTGGGCCCAATCCCAGGAACCCCTTGCATCATTTTCAAAACGGAGATACCAACCCATGATGGCAGTCATTATAAATCATTGATCATGTTGATGGTAAAAGATTATTTTTGTAAATTATCCTATCTTATTTTAATTTTAATGATTGTATTTCTCTGCATTTCCTGTCTTGTTATATAATGAATACTGTTTGCCTTGCTGCTTATGCCAATTTTGTATGTTTACAAGCAATTTCCAGTTTTCATTAAATTGAAGTTCTTTTGTAATAGAACTTTTTTAAGATTCAATAGAAATATATATTAAAAACCAATTCTTCAGAGAACAATTGAAGGTATTTCTCCCTTGATAATAAGAATGAAATTTTAAAAAATGATGTTACAAAATGTCACTCCGTGTTGATGTAATGTGGTATAAAATCAAACTGATAAAAAAAAAAAAAAGAAGATTAATAGGTTTGCAGTAGACTTTAATTGTTTTATAATGAACCAGAAAGAATTTTTAGCAAAGGTCAAAATCTAAAACGTCAAATTGACCTTTGACCTTGGCCTCAATTTTGAGGTCATAGGTCAGTGATCTCAAATCAAAAGACCCAAGGTCAATCACTTGTATGGCTGTGGAGAAATACTGATTTCAAATACATAAGGGGAGAAAACTATAAGGGTTAACCAAAACTCTTCGACTTATGTAAATTCTGTTGCCTTACTAACATGACTAATACATTGTAATAAATTGCCCATTGCAGATTTTTTTAACATTGATAGAACTGAAAGACATTGTAATGTTAAATTATTTCAATTACCACATGGTAAAAATTAAATTATTTAATGCCCAAAAAGGCGCAAGCCAGGGCCGACCGTGCAAGGGCTGTATAGCCAGTCAAGGTCGTTAAAAACTTCCATTTGTTGCATTGTAATGTTTGTAATGCTAATGAACTTGGTGATGAGTTTCATTACTTATTCAAATGTACCTTTTTCAACAATGTAAGAGCTAAATTTTTACATTTAAATATATGTAACAACCTAAATGTTTTAAAATTTATTTACACTTACTGGAATAGCAAAATTTTGTAAAAGTGTTATTAAAACCTTTTAATACATGTGCTTAATCATGTAACTATAATTTGTACTTCCTGTCAAATATCTATTAATTATATACTATTATTGCACCTTTGTTAACCATGTTGTTCCAATGTAAATTATGTTCACAATTTTATTGTTTGTTAAAAAATGTTGTACTAACATACCCCATGTGGGGGCTTTAGTGAAATAAAATGTCTTATGTCGACTTAGATAGGTTGAAGTTGCTCCTTATTGTAAACAGTTATTTGGCAAACACATCATACATGTATCATTTACTGTAACAGTCATGACAGTTTCTTTTGAATAACGATAACAAGTAAAATTCAAAATTTATACCTTGACCTCAATTTCCTTTAAATAGAACAAGGACTTCATATCAAGACTGTAGACCTCTCCAACTTACAACGTATGAATTGATCCAACATATCGCCTATCTGAAATTTTCAAAGGGAAATAACTCCCATAAGATGTCTTCTGATTACTCCAGTGAAAATTAACCAAATCATTCTTAACAGTAGACAAACAATTTGTTGAAAACAGTTTGTTAAAATCTTTTACCGTTTTAAAGATATAGCAATAACAAGAAACAGGGGAGGGGGGTGGAGATAACTCCTATAAGAATAAGTGTTCTGTCAAACAGAGTGAGTTTTGAAACCCCCATTACTGTACAACATCAATGGCCAAAAAATCCACTCAATATGTTATAAGACAAAAAAGAATCTCGGACGGCAGAAGAAAAAAAAAAATAATCAGAAGAATAACAAAAGATCTAATTATGGCATGTTTATACCAAAGACAAAGTTTTCATTTAAACTTCTGTTTTGAGAAACAAATATATGTTAATATTTGTGTTCCATATTATTTGATATAAATAAAGCACCAGGGATTTCTTATAAATAATCTATTTGACATACATGTCTGATTTGTACTCTCATTGTTCATGACAGGTGCAGTTATTAAAGCATGGGATCAAGGTGTCGCCACAATGAAAAAGGGGGAGATTGCCCGCTTAACCTGTAAACCAGAATATGCCTATGGAGAGACTGGTTCCCTTCCTAAAATACCAGCAAATGCTACCTTAGTATTTGAAGTTGAGCTGTTTGATTGGAAAGGTAAATTATAGTTGAAATATGTGCTATTTCTTCATGGAATATATACATGTAAGGTGATAGTATAGAATAGTATGCTAAATTTTTTAACAGGATTTCCAAAGGAAAATATTGATTAAATTAATTTGGTGATGTACAATAGTTTGGAGGTACAATGTAAGGACATCTGCCAAACAGTGTCCATGCAATAACTTGAGAAGGCTTTAATGAAATCTTTTTGTATTTAGATATGTGTATTCCTGTGACTAAATGTACATGTATGTCCAATTTGATTTTCTTGATTTTAACTCTAGCAAAAAGTGAAACTCAGATTAACTTTGGCTGTTCCATTTCTGAACCCTTCATAAATCATTTATTTAATATACTTTATCCTGTTTGGGGGTCCAGATTTGCAAATATCACTTTCATGCAATCTTGAAAAGCGTGTATTGATGTCAATCTGACAGCTTCTTGTTTCCGTATAACTTTGGTCTTGCGAGAAGCTCTCAGTACTCCAATGAAATAGTCATGATCTTTCAGACTCTTGTTTGGGTATAGTAAACCAACTTATTTTAGCGGATACTATTTTTTACATTTAGCCCTTACCAACTCTTTTTGCTGCCCTTTAATTTCAAGATTTTCAAATTTGCTGGATGTAGTTTAATGAGAAAAGATCCATGTTTTATATATTCACAATGATTTAAATTTGAGTTATTCATCTACTCACAAAAGACAGGAAAATGAATTACCTGCAAAAATGATTTAGTTTCAGCATGTTCAGTGGCGGATCCAGAACAATTCATAAGAAGGGGCCAACTGACTTCCTAAAAGAGATCCGGTTCTGGTCCTGCTTTAGTGATTCCCTATATAATCAAGCAAATTTTTCCTAGAAAAGATCTAAATCTGCCTCTGGGTTATCATTTACTTCAGTCATGCTAGAACCCCTAAATACTCCAATTAAATATTAATTATCATTTAGACTAACATGACTAAAGACTTGATGAAATAGAAGAAAGTCAGATAAAGGTAAACTCACTTTAATATTTAAATACATATTGATGACATGGAATAAGTACAAATTTACATTGTAGGTGAAGATGTATCAGAGGACAAAGATGGTTCTATCATCAGGAGTGTTATAAAGAAGGGAGAAAAATATAGTAATCCTAATGATGGGGCAACTGTCAAAGGTGAGAAATTACAGTAATCCTAATGATGGGGCAACTGTCAAAGGTGAGAAACATTCAGTACTTCTTATGTCAGGGCAACTGTCAAAGGTGAGAAAGATAAGTAATCCTAATGATGGGGCAACTGTCAAAGGTGAGAAACATTCAGTAATCCTAATGATAGAGCAACTGTCAAAGGTGAGATAGATACAGTAATCTTATGATGGGGCAACTGTCAAAGATGAGAAAGATACAGTAATCTTAATGATGGGGCAACTGTCAAAGGTGAGATAGATACAGTAATCTTAATGATGGGGCAACTGTCAAAGGTGAGAAAGATACAGTAATCTTAATGATGGGGCAACTGTCAAAGGTGAGATAGATACAGCTATCCTAATGATTGGGCAACTGTCAAAGGTGAGAAAGTTACAGTAATCCTAATGATAGAGCAACTGTCAAAGCAGAGATAGAAACAGTAATTCTAATGTGGATGCAACTATCGAAGTTGAAAAAAATGTTATTCTTATGACAAATAAGAGCTCTCGTGCTTATATATCATGTTTATAGATATTATTTAGCTGATCTGTAAAAATAACATCTCCATGCCTTATATATCATGTAATGTAGTACGACGCTAGATTACAACTGATGTGATAAGGTAACACCCAGCCACTGAAAGCTTCATTTTAATGCCCATGTGGTCATGTGGTCTAGCGGGACGGCTACAGCACAGGCGATTTGGTGTCACGATATCTCAGTAGCATGGGTTCGAATCCCGGCGAGGGAAGAACAAAAACCTATCTAACATTGTTGGTTTGATGTTTAGACGAGTTGTATATAATACATATATATATAGCTGGATGTCGCTTTTCCTACAATCACAATATTTATTCATTTACAGTACATAGGAGAACATTGAACCATGAAAGACATTCATGTTATCAGCATATTTAAAAATACACGACAATAAAAAACTTCAATATACATATTGTAATTGAACAACACTTTTTTTATTTTGCTTTGTAGTAAAATACACAGCATCATACAACGACAATGTGTTCGAGAAAGATAGGGAGTTGGAATTCATTGTTGGAGAAGGAGACGAGCAAGGGATCATTCCTGGTTTGGAACAAGCTGTCAAGAAAATGAAACAGCATGAGAAATCCAAATTTGATATCAAGCCTTCACAAGGTTATGGTGCCAAGGGAAATACAGAGTTTAACATCCCAGGGGATGCAACTCTAGTGTATGAAGTTGAACTGTTAAGCTTTGAAAAGGTAAAAGATGTATAGATGTACTCATTGTTTACTTGTGATGTTAACCATGAATAATTTAACTGCTAAAAGTAGGATGAAATGTTAAAAAACCAACTATTGTAATGATTGTTGTACAAATGTCCTTCTTGAAAAATTTCCCCTAATGGGACAGTTAGGCTTAAATTAAAATATTGTTTGTTTGCCCTTTACCGACCGACCCTATAAATTAGTTCCGACTGAAAATCTTTTATTTGTATTTACCAGCAATATTTTATTTTAATTTTTTTTTCGTTCCTACCGAAAATCTTATATTTGTTGTTCCCGCTCAAAACTTTTTTACCGGAATCCATGTTTTTTTGTTTTTTTTTACCCCGTATAAGGTTGAGTCCATTTGGTATCACGTGAGCGTTTGGCATGAACACTTGCATTTAGAGATTCAAAGCATTTGATTGAAGTCGATGTTGAAAGTATGAAGAATGTTGACCTTTATATTTGAAGAGCAGGGTTCATTCAAAAAAGTTTGTCCAATACAAAATTACCAACGTGGGTACAAAATATTTTGTTAACAGATATTGTATCCTATGTAAGGATGACCTATAGTGATCCGTATAGCAGGATGATTATGTTAATGCTGCCTTCTACCAGCTTTGACATTTTATTTATGTCTGACATGAACCGAAGTCCTGTAAATTGCAGAATAATTGGCAGTAAAATCGCCAAGTTTTCCTTGCAGACCATTTATAAATGCGATGTAAAACACATGAAATTTTAGTTTCAAGTCTTTTAGATTTTTTTTGATAACAACGGGACACACGAAAATTTAAACACTCAGTCTCTAGGGTTGTAAGTAAAGTAAGATAAATGCTTAGTTTTAGCTCTTTTAACTGGTTGCATGATGATGATGGTGGGAAATTCACTGCCGGGGAGTGGCTTTTATATATTCTAGTCAAATATTTTTTTTATTTCACAGATATCATCTCTGATAATTTCAGTTCAATTTTTAATAAATTGGTAGAATGTCGGAATAACACATGCTATATATGGGGGTAGGAGGGTCCTGAAATCCTGGGCTTTAAAACACGAAATCCTGAGCTCCCGAATTTAAATAAATTTAAATTCTGCATCCCGAAATTCGAAAAAACAATTCCTGGAAATCCTGAAATCCAGAGCTTAAAAACACCCGATCCCGGCCTTGAAGGCATAAAACTTTGCTCAGTGCTCGGAGCACAAAAATCATGCTCGAAACATGAAATCCAGCAATTTAATCGGTTGATTTTCGAGACTGAGTACAAAAATCATGCTCGAAAGTTTTATGACCGTGAGGCCAGGAGTCCCGATAAAGGTCCTACCCCCTCCCCCTAATAGATTGAACATTGTACAGCTGTTTCACAAACCATGCTAGGGAGATATATATGATATTAATAAATCTTTCGGTCAAGTTAAGCATACAAGGTAAATGGTCAGTGTAAGTTAAAAGTTCCAGGCATATAATTGTTGAAAATATGCTCGAGCCCTATATTTTGATATTTGAAAACAAATAGTAGTGCATATGAATTAAATTTACATTATACACGATAATTGTTTTTCATAACTTCCTTGGACTATTCAGAAACTTTAATAAAAGTAAAGATCAGAAAAAACGATCATTCTTAAAACAAAAGAAAATACAGACAAAAATGATATCATGCAGATATTGTATCTATAAAATAAAATATTATACCTACCTGCCTACCCATGACAAAAAATATACCGAGCCAAGTTATTTTATGGGAAAGAAAAATAAAATATTTTACCTACCTACCTACCCTGTTTCAAAAAATAGGGTCGGAAAAGGGCAAACAAACAATATTTTAATTTAGGCCTTAACATCCTTACTTTGAAACTTTGTTAATATATGTATCAACTATATTATGTATATATTGGTTAAATTCTTTGAATATAGAATGGAAATTGGAATGTGTCAAAGAGACAGCAACCCTAAATAAGAGCTGAATATCACCAATTTAGTTGTTCAGACAGCAACCCTAAATAAGAGCAGAATACCACCAATACTTGTTCAGACATCAAGAAAATCCCTCACACGGAGGCTGGCTTTAGCTGGCTTCTAAACAATTGAATGTATACTAATCAATGTAATAAACAAATGATAGATTCCAAACGAAACTCCCAAAAATACAAATAAACTAAAACTAAAAGAAAATATAGACAAGACTAAAAAAGGCTAGAGTTCCTGACTTGGGACTGGTGCTAAAACGAAGCAGGGTTATACATGTACATGTTTTGTGAGATCTCAAACCTCATCCTACACCTCTAGCATAAAAGATCATGTGGATAACACATGCAGAATGTTGGATTTATCTTCATATTCATTTGATTCTTTATAATCCAAGGCTTAGGTAAATTCTGGTATGGATGTGTATTTATACATTGGCTGATTTCAGGCAAAGGAATCCTGGGAACTTTCTACAGAGGAAAAGTTAGAACAATCAGAGATTGCTAAAAACAGAGGAAGCCAATACTTTAAGGTAAGATTACTGTAAAACATAACTAAAGTATGGTATGTCTCTTTTAGGAGAAACAACCTTGGGAACTAGATACGTATGGGCGATCGGATATTGCTGAACAAGCCAAAAATAAAGGAAATAAATATGTCAAGGTAGGATTCCTTAGGCTTGCAGCTGTTGACTTGTGTTTTGCTTTGACTTTGTATAATCTTTAACCAAAACATTGCCAAATAGAAACCTAAGTTTCACCAGGTTTTTGATGAGGTTTGGTTGTGTCATGTTTTATAGACTATTGTAGCTTTTCTGGGTTTTTTTTTAAAATCTAATTGAAATGCTATATTCAAAATAAACAGATCTGTCAAATTTTGACTTCATTATCTCAATGCTTTGAGGGGTACATTTAAATGTAAACAGCATAACTACACTGATAAATTCTATTTTCTGAGAAGACACACATGCTTTACCTTGCTTAGAAATGTACAAAATAATTAAAAGTTTTTTAGTTAAAGGATGAAACTGCATGATCTGTAAATTTTCTAAATATTTATAGATTGCACTACTATTTCTGTATTACTAAAATTTTGTGAAAGCTAGGGATACCTTTCGCTTTATTAATGAAATTAGAATTAACATGACTCTTCCAGTGATCACCAATAATATTACTATACATATGTGTGCTAAAGACAAATGCAAATTAAACTGTTTTCAGATAATAAGTTTATCATCCAGGATACAAATATATTTTAAAGTCTACATTTTCCACTTTACTGACTTTTCATGAAATTATAAAAATAATTCAGATAAATGTCCAAGTTGCTGATGTATTTTTGTTTTCATATACATTGTCAACAAATAGGAAAACTCTCATCATTCAGTTAATAATAAAATATTTGGTAGGGAAAATGTATATCATCACCTAGTGGTATACTTTCATCAATATATATCATGTATATAGTAAATTCTTATATGTCATGGTACATGTAATTACCCAAATCAAAATCATTCCAAAAAAAAGCAAATTAAAAGATTTAAAGAAAAAATAAGATTAACATTGGGATAAAACTAGAGGGGATGCTATACAGACATATTGTTAAGGTCAATACCCAAGTTCAATGTGAGAAAAATTGTGACAAGGTTATTTATGTTGTTTCTCATGAATAAATGTGCGTCAAGTTCAATTTTGAGTTCAAGAAATGTTGTACTTGATTGATTGAAAACTGCTGCCTCATTTCTCTTCTGTGCAATATTGTTTACCCTGTTAATAAACCTTTTCTAATGCTGTTCATCACAAGCCAAAGTAGCCCAAAATAATAAAAAACAAGATGGCAGCCACTTTAGATTTAAAACTCAACAGAATACCTGTCACTCGGTATTTAGTAATACATTTATTGTCAAGTCTGACTTTTGTCGCAAAACTAGACATAACAATCCAACATTCAGTTGTCTGCAGCATCAGTGTCCACTAATATTCACTTTGTGGTTTAAGTTTTTTAAATTTTAAAAACTTTCTTAAATTATCCTGGATTTCTACCAAACTTTAACAGAAGCTTTTTTATGATCATAAGATATCCAGAAGTAAATTTTTTATAAAAAAATCCTGTTTATCAGTATTTTACATATAAACATGATAAATGAACTTAATTTTTCTGCCAATTAACATAACATTCACTCTGTGGTTAAACATGTTAAAGTTTTTAGAATTTGAATAACTCTCTTAAAATATCCTGGATTTGTACCAAACTTGAACAAGATTTGTTATAGTCAAAACTAGTTTCAAGAAGGAAATTTTGTAAAATATTATTTCTTGTTTTTCCATATACATGTATTACTTATAAATGGACTTAAGTTTTTCCTGTTAACATTACAGTCTGTCGTTAAAGTTTTTAAAACATTTATAAGATTCATAAAACATCCTGAGTTTTTACCAAACTTGGACAGAAGCTTCTTACAATCAAAAGATAATATTCAAAGGAAATTATTTAATAATTTTTTTCCCAATTTTTGTTGCCTATGACTAACAGCACAAGTAGGCAAGACACTGGGTTCTATGGTATTCCTACAAATTTTAAGTGATGTTCAAAAGCAGCTACCTACATATAATCTATTGCTAAATACTGAATTAGACTTGAAACATTAGTCTTCACAAATAACCACAAGCCCTATGATCCAAGACCTGGCCAGTTTAACTTCAAATAGACTAATAAAAATTTTCTGAAACAAGGCCTCAAAACACAAACAATTAAAAAAAACTGATTTTGAGCTTGCATGTCAAAAATATTTATCAAGGACTTTCTTATTTGCAGAAAGAAAACTACAGCAAGGCAAAGCAGTTCTTTAAAAAAGTGAAGAAATATTTAGAATATGCAACTGATTTACTTTAAATAGACTAATAAAAAATTTCTGAAAGGAGGCCTCAAAACACAGACAATTAAAAAAAACTGATTTTGAGCTTGCATGTCAAAAATATTTATCAAGGACTTTCTAATTTGCAGAAAGAAAACTACAGCAAGGCAAAGCAGTTCTACAAAAAAGTGAAGAAATATTTAGAATATGAAACCGATTTACAAGAAGAAAATAAAGAGAAAAGGAATAGTTTAATGTTAGCTACACATCTGAACATTGCCATGTGTGAAATCAAAGTGGGAGATTTCTCTGAAGTGAGAGAAGAATGCAATAAAGCTTTAGAGATAGATCCTAAAAGTGTCAAGGCATACTTTAGGAGGGCTACGGTAAATATTTTATTTTAAGAAAAATTAAAAATGGTTAAATTTTTATAATTCAATATAGAGATTCTTATTTATAGAGTGCAATCTATGAAGGGAGACTCTATTTGTGTAGTTGTTGTACCTTTAGGGAGACCCTATTTGTGTAGTTGTTGTATCTTAGGGAGACTCTATTTGTGTAGTTGTTGTATCTTAGGGAGACTATTTGTGTAGTTGTTGTACCTTTAGGGAGACTATTTGTGTAGTTGTTGTATCTTAGGGAGACTCTATTGTGTAGTTGTTGTATCTTAGGGAGACTATTGTGTAGTTGTTGTATATTAGGGAGACTATTTGTGTAGTTGTTGTACCTTTAGGGAGACTATTTGTGTAGTTGTTGTATCTTAGGGAGACTATTTGTGTAGTTGTTGTACCTTTAGGGAGACTATTTGTGTAGTTGTTGTATCTTAGGGAGACTATTGTGTAGTTGTTGTATCTTAGGGAGACTCTATTGTGTAGTTGTTGTACCTTTAAGTAGACTATTTGTGTAGTTGTTGTATCTTAGGGAGACTCTATTGTGTAGTTGTTGTATCTTAGGGAGACTATTGTGTAGTTGTTGTATCTTAGGGAGACTCTATTGTGTAGTTGTTGTACCTTTAAGTAGACTATTTGTGTAGTTGTTGTATCTTAGGGAGACTATTGTGTAGTTGTTGTATCTTAGGGAGACTATTTGTGTAGTTGTTGTATCTTGGGGAGACTATTTGTGTAGTTGTTGTACCTTTAAGTAGACTATTTGTGTAGTTGTTGTATCTTAGGGAGACTCTATTTGTGTAGTTGTTGTACCTTTAGGGAGACTATTTGTGTAGTTGTTGTATCTTAGGGAGACTCTATTTGTGTAGTTGTTGTACCTTTAGGGAGACTATTTGTGTAGTTGTTGTATCTTAGGGAGACTATTGTGTAGTTGTTGTATCTTAGGGAGACTCTATCGTGTAGTTGTTGTATCTTAGGGAGACTATTGTGTAGTTGTTGTATCTTAGGGAGACTATTGTGTAGTTGTTGTATCTTAGGGAGACTATTGTGTAGTTGTTGTATCTTAGGGAGACTATTTGTGTAGTTGTTGTATCTTAGGGAGACTATTGTGTAGTTGTTGTATCTTAGGGAGACTCTATTGTGTAGTTGTTGTATCTTAGGGAGACTATTGTGTAGTTGTTGTATCTTAGGGAGACTATTGTGTAGTTGTTGTATCTTAGAGAGACTATTTGTGTAGTTGTTGTATCTTAGGGAGACTATTGTGTAGTTATTGTATCTTAGGGAGACTATTGTGTAGTTGTTGTATCTTAGGGAGACTATTGTGTAGTTGTTGTATCTTAGGGAGACTCTATTGTGTAGTTGTTGTACCTTTAGGTAGACTATTTGTGTAGTTGTTGTACCTTTAGGTAGACTATTTGTGTAGTTGTTGTATCTTAGGGAGACTCTCCTTGTGTAGTTGTTGTACCTATAGGGAGACTCTCCTTGTGTAGTTGTTACACCTTTAGGGATACTCTATTTGTGTGTTTGTTGCACCTTTCAACATGTTGATAACAGGAATACTTTTGTTTTACCTTGAGGGAGACTCTATTTTGTATGTTTTATTGTCCCTTTACGGAGACTATTTGTGTGTGAGAGACTCTATTTTGTATGTTTTATTGTCCCTTTATGGAGACTATGTGTGTGTGTGAGACTCCATTTTGTATGTTTGTAGAACTTTCAGACAAATTTGATATGTATGGATTCTCAATTCTCTTCAACTACATACATGTACTAGATTTGACTATTTAACTTTTTTTGACCCCATCATTAAGTTTTACCCTTGTCTGTTTGTACATACTTATGTATGACCCAAAGTTAGTTTCTGTTCTCTTACTTTAGTTTGCCTCAGCCAAATGTTATCGAACTTTTACACAATGCTAATTACCACAAAACACAGATCGAGTTTGATGAGTTATGCCTCTTTACAAATGAAAAAAATGCTTAATTTGTTCTTTCTGTTCTCTTACTTTTATTTAACCAAATGTTATGAAACTAATACACAATGCTTATAACCTTAAAATATAGACCATGTTTGAAGGTTGGTGGCATCTTTTTTGCCATTCTAGAGTTATGCCCCTTTAAATATGGAAAAATTGCTGAATTTTGGTTTCTGTTTCTTAAACTTTAGCTTCTCTCAACCAAATGTTATGAAACTTATACACAATGTTTATTACCAAAAAAATGCATTAACTGTCTAGCGTTATGCCACTTTACTATGATACGTATACACAATGCTAATTACCCCAAAACTCAGATCAAGTACAAACTTTAGTGGTGTCACATTTACAGTTCTTTAATTATGTTCTTTTATAACTTTAAATGCAAGTGGGGACATCATCTGTGTCCCATGGACATATTCCCCATTTATTTAATTCAAGCATTATGGATGAGTTTTTTGGTAGATGAAACATTGTACTATCTTGCATACTTGTCTTGTACTATAAAGCAGATTTTATATGTATCTTTTAATTTTAGGCCTATTTTCAAGTTCACGATCATGAATCAGCTAAAGCAGATTATGAGAAAGTCTTGGAACTTGAACCAGAGAACAAAGCAGCCAAAAATCAAATAGTTATTTGTGACCAAAAACTGAAGCAGTTCAGGGAAAAAGAAAAACATATTTATGCTGGAATGTTTAATAAATTTGCTGAACGTGATTCACGCCATGTAAGTTCATAGAAACAGAAAATTAGAAAAAAAAAACTAGGGTAAAGGTTAGGGTTAGGGTTACCTAGAAAAATAAGGAGATAGCTGAAATATCAAAAGATATACTGTGCATTCATTATTATTCGTTGGATACCAATTTTCTTGGGTACAGGTGAACCACGAATTCAAATGTTCAACGAAATTACATATTTTATAAAGGGTTTACATGCAGACTGGCAAAACAACAAAATCATATACCCACGAAAAGTTTTCCTGAATCCACAAAAATTGATTCCCACGAAAATTAATGAATCCACAGTAGTTGTAGTTTTTCAATCAACCTGAAACTTAGTACACATGTTCCCTCTTGAAACTTTGTACACATTTTCCCTCTGATATCATCTTTCTAATTTTAATGCCAATTGAGAGTTTTGTCCACATTTTGCAAAAAATGTTTTTCAATGGTAAATATTTCTATTTAGGGCACTTTTAATTTTCTTTTATGTTATAACTTTTCATGGCTTTGTATTCAGAGCTCCAGATAAATTGCATATTTGCGTGATAACGCAATAAAAATAATTAAAAACCCGATGCAATTGCCCATTGCAGCGTTTAAAAACCCAAATCATGCAAAGGAAAATCCAATTATATGCCATAACCATGAGTTCTTAACGCTTTTATTCGCTATCGTTTGCGTTATTTACCCTTATCTATTACATAGTCATCGCGTAAATCTAAACATTTATAATTGGAAATGTCCTTTCGTTCTTAAAATAGAGCGTTGCATCAAGTAGTTGAAATGGGTCCCTGTTGGAATTTTCCATTGGTCTAAAGGTACATGTGTTGATGAAAACATTTCGATCTTCTCTGCGTTTATCCAATTAGCGTTTGTCATGTTGTCATAATTTTATCGAATTGCTCGGGATTTAGCATAACACAATGAATTAAAACGAAAGTAAATGTCTGGTAAAAATATTGAATAGAAGCATGTTTTTAGCTTCTTTTTGATAGCTGAGGGATAATAATTATGATGCATATATGATAACAAGACACAGCTAGTGTTTTTAGGAGGCATCCAAAGAACGCACAGGCGTGTTTGCGTGCCTTAGTAAGAACATTGTTAGAACGACAAACACAGAATTTTGTCAAGAACTAAATCAGTTGAAACAGTGATAGGCCAGTAGTTGGAAAGCATTGGAAACCAAAAGTTCTAATAAGGGACAAATTAACCCAGATTTATGTAAAATAAATTAAACAAAAACATTCAAGTATAAGTTTATTTTATATATTATTTTTTCTTTTTAGCTGATGAATGAAATCACATATATATCCATTTTTATGTAAATGCAGCTCGACATTTTCTTTGTTTTTGGTCTAATTGTTCTGAATGCTTTGAAACATTGTTATTTATTTATTTGATGTTGCAGGATTATTTGTAAATTTCAATTGAATGTGGTCCCCATCATTAAACCACTCTATAAACCTGGTCAAGGTCTGGAACCACTTATTATTTTTTTTAAAAGAAGTCTGGCAAATAGGTGATAGGACTGGCAAAACTATCTTACAGCACTTAATGTTCACATATATTACATAAAAATCTAAACACTAAGCCACACCTACCGGCCGGTGACGTACCCCAACTAAACTGTAGGGTGATCATATGTGATCTAGAAAGGTAATTAGTTACTGTCCAACTAGTGACACCAGCTGCAGTATATATTAGTTGTGAGAAAATACAAAACTGGCAGAACGATTAAAACCGGACACAAATTAAACATACGATTGCTCCTCAGTGTATAAACCAAATAAAACAGCTATCACATATACAAAGAAAGAAACATTTAAGATGGATGAACATCTCAGTTAGATATAAAGTGATTATAACATGCCTAAATATTCAATATTGTGTTGATGAATAACCCAATACATTGAGGAGCTTGGTGGTGAAAAACCCAATTTGATATTTGCTTGAGGGGTGAATTGGAATTGATAATGCAATTAAAAAACTTTATCACTCAATTACATAAAAAATGGTGGGTAAAAACCCCATTTGTGAATTCTTATCTGGAGCTCTGGTATTAATAATTGATAATGGCATATTAATAATCCTTTCAAAACAAATATTTTGGAAAATTTCCTTGAATAATGCACTAATGTATATATTCCATATTTTATAAAGCACTACATGTGTTATCTAGCATCTTTGTAAATAAAGAAACTAGTATAAAAAAAATATTCAGGTGAAGACATGAATTATTTCCGGATTATTGAAAATTTGTGTACTAACATAATTAACCATAACAGATGTTCTATACTAATGATAATGAGGCCGGGATAAGGTACCAGCATTTGATCTATCTATTTACAAATGTAAATATGTTAATAAAACTTAGTTTAAGAAAAAAAAACCAAAAAAAAAAAACAATTGATTAAGGGCCAACTCTTGTTTTGTGAACAGTGTTTGTCAATATTTTTTATTAGAATTGATATGGGAAACAAACAAAGCTGGTGTGAGGCACACAGGTATCAACATTTGTAAAAAGATAAAAAGATTTTCTGTCGCAACATAATACCCCTTTTATAAATTCTACTAAAACAACAATATGATTATCAAAGGTTAATGATGAGGTATGAAGAACCCATTAGTTATAATTTGTATCACTATTTCATAGTGTACATATTGTATATGAAGTTGGAAAAAATGGTTCAGTGTTCTTCAATCTGATTCAAATACAGATCTGGTTTCCATGCTGTGCTAACAACTCACAGTTCTTCTTTCTGTCTTAAAGACCTTTCGGAATCCTCTGGTTTTGTTGTAATAGTACACAATTTTCAAAATTTGAAGACAGACATTTCATTGGCTGTTGTAAGAATTAGCAGAACAGAAAGAAGAAAGAAGTGTAATGAGATCCTTGTAACTGAAGCTTGGACACAGGATCTGTATGTCAGATTGAGTGTTCTCTTGATGTATTGTCAGAACATTATTTCAAGACGTGTCTAGTTTTGTATCTAAAACCTAGTTTGCTATAAAATAGTTTTATCTTCGTCAAACTACTTGTGTATTGAAAATAAAGGTGCCACCATTACAGCAATAACTACAGTTTTGATTGGGAGGGATTGGTATTATATGAAAACTGACATGTATAAATGTTAGAGAACTTACAGCAATAACTACAGTTTTGATTGGGAGGGATTGATATGAAAACTGACATGTATAAATGTTAGAGAACTTACAGCAATAACTACAGTTTTGATTGGGAGGGATTGATATGAAAACTGACATGTATAAATGTTGGAGAACTTCATAGACCAGGTTTGGTATTATATGAAAACTGACATGTATAAATGTTTGAGAACTTCATAGACCAGGTTTGTATTAATCACCTCTGACCGTGTAAGGGAGAACCCTAAAAAAAAAAAAGGACAAGTTTCATATACAGGTTTGCTTGATTACCCTACTTTTATGAATTTGACTATTAAAATGATTTAAAACAAAAATCTAGCATGCTATGTATATTGATAACTTGTCCTTTTTGTTTTCCAGCCATACTCTGGCTATGAAGACGGGCTGGAAAGCATTGGGGAATGGCACAATGAAATGGCTGATGGTATGATGACACTTCAGCAAGAGTGTGAGGCATTCGGTGAAACAATGCCTGAACCTAAAACCAACAATCATGGCAGGAAACACCAAGAAGATGATTGACAGGCAGGCTACAAGATATGACAATGGTATTAGAAATGGTGTCTTCAGTTTCAGTACGGATTTGACAATTTTAAACATGTATCAGCAGCCCTATTTGCACTTATTCTTTTGCTTCTAGCCTATTCAATTAATATAAAAGAATAGGGTAGAAAGTTGTTTGTTATTCTTTCACATATTTGTGCATCATTTATGATTTGTTTTTCATTTGTTGTTTAGGCAGTTGGTTTTCTGATGTATTAATGTAACCAATTCAAACAAAAAAGTTAAGGTCTGATTAATGTACTAAACAAGTATGATATAATACTACAACAAACAACAACTACTGAATTACAGGGCTTCTGATTGGGGACAGGTTCTAACAGAATGTTGTGGGGTTTCTACCACTAAGTGACCACTGTCACCGGTTAAACATGTTTGCTGACACCGAAACCTCCCCCTTACCTGGTGATATGTTTCAAATGTTTTGAAAATTTCTGAATCCTGTATGTTTTTATTTTTCCTTCCAGGTGAAAGTTTCAGATGAATCAAAGACAACCAAACAGTCGGATTCTAAACCAGAAGAAAGTGCCCCAAAGGAAACAAGTTAAAATGGTGGAGGATTTTTATTTACTTTTATAATTATTATTGTTGATTTAATTGTGATCTGTGTACTGCCATTTTGTTTTTGAGATACAATTTTGTTCCTAAGCTACGGTATGTATTTTTGTTAATAATAAATTGTGCCATGAATATAATAATTTTTTAACATTGAAACATTTGTATGTAAATCATTTATACATCTGATTTTTGTTGAACAAAAAAGACATAGAAATATATGGACCTTGCAATTTTTTATTCAGTTTGTATAACAAACTTCATACTTAATATATTATGTGTTATCTTACATGTATATCATATCTTTGTATACCATATCAGACAAAAGTTATATATATACATAAGTTCCAACGGTATATATTGTTTACACAACTCTAAGTTACAGTTATGATTATACTTTGAACATCATTCTTTATATTCATATGTAATTTTTTCAGTGTCTTTTTGGTATGAATAGAATTAGCATTATTAGAAAAAAATCCTCTTATTGTAATTTAAACTGACCAAAATCTCCATGTTTCCCATCAAATTCAAATAAGGTACAACAAATATTTAACAGAAACATAAACTTTTGCCCAACATACGTAAATATTATTTTACAAATAGTATTTGTTGAGACATAATAATAACGGTTATTCCCCTGTTTTTTTAATTAAAAAAATAAATTATCAGCTGTAAACCTACAAACCAGTTTAGAAACTTTCTAAATGTTGTTCTTATAATTAATACAAAATTAACTGTATGATATGGGTAGTGTTAACGTTTTGAGGTCATTTCCACACCAGAACATGTACAGGTAAACCAGAAATATCAACAGAATAAAATTGTTAGTCTAATATCTATTAAGCTTTATTACTTACTGTTTGAAAAGAGCAATCCTGAAAAGTAAAACCTTTAATTGTTCTGTGTGCACATAAATGAGGAAGATCTTGGGAGGAGGCATTTTTTTCCTTCTTATATTTTTTTTTTACAAATCTAGAAAATCTAGACTACAATCTTTTTTGGAATTGTTTTTCAAAGTTATAATAAAATTATTGCATGAATTGTAATGAACTGCTTACTTCAGGACTTAAATTGATAATTGCATAATATTATCTGTCAAACATGTTGTGATAAATCCATAACTCATTAGTCTCATGAACTATACAGTAGAAATCATTGTATACATTCCAATAAGTTAACAATCATTGTAATAAATCTTTTTATATTAAACATTTCTTTTGTTGATATAGTTACTATAGCATTATATTCCTTTATTACACCCCTGACATCTGAAGTAGAACATTGATATGAATTTATGGGAGTCTGTCTATTTATTCCACTGAAGTATTTATGATTGCTCCTAACGAATTTGGACAGGTACATACAGAATGTGACAGGATTAAACATTTTTGCTGCTGCTGAAGTTTTTGTCAAGTGAATTTCTCATGAGTTTGGTTTTTATCTCAGATATTATGAGCAATATGTCAGCAACATTTATTGTATCTTGTAATAATTGTAATGTGTGTGTATTTTGTTTGGCAGGATTCATCCGACCTTGGACTCATTTTATCGTTGATTGATCACTGTTAAATTTCTAACGATTGGTCCATTCTTCAGATACTGTAAGCAATAGGTCAAAAATATTTGGTGTATGGATTGTGCGGTGAACATGTCTGTCTGACATGGTTCATCTGACTTTTCATGGTTCATTTGTCAATTTCAAGGTTTTACGGTTTGTTTAATAAATGTTCTTCTTTCTTGTAAGTTCTTTTTGACCTGGCTCCAATTAGTAGTTACCTTATGGTTTAATTATGTTATAGAATAAGAAGATGTGGTATGATTGCAAAAGAGACAACCATCCACAAAAGAACAAATAAGAAGACTAAATAAACTGTTATCACAGAGATTTGTCTTGTCTTTTTGGAATTTTGATTATGCAAATGTTAAAATGAAAAAATCAAAACTTAAAAAAGAGGGGCGAAAGATACCAGAGGGACAGTCAAACTCACAGATCGAAAATAAACGGACAACACCATAGCTAAAAATAAAAAGACAGACACAAGACAACATAGAAAACTAAAGACTAAGCAACACAAACTCCACAAATACTGGGGGTGATCTCCTGTGCTACAGAAAGGTAAGCAGATCCTGCTCAACATGTGACACCTGACATGTTGCTCATGTTATTACAAATGGTTATTCCATAATGGTCAACCAACTGGTGATGGTGTCCATAAAAATTTGCAAAGGGATGATTTCAACTCCAACGTTTGGAAATCTTGGTTTAATAGCTTCCTAGTTAAGAGCAACCCTCTTTAAGGAAATCATGATAGGAAATACAAGACCAGGAATATTGTATCAATTATTAGATATATACTCCATATGCAGGCACTGTTGGAATGTAATGTTGCTACATGTTGAACATTTTACAAAAGTTATCCAAATATTCAAAGTCAAGGAATCATGACTGAGGTACATGGCTAAACAATCTCCATGTAAATGAAATGTGCCAATTCTAATACAACTGCATACGAAATACTAGTACCATTGATGGCTTATTATAAGTTGTTCCCTTTAAACAGACCTAAACACAAACATTAACTTGTAAACTATGTAAAAGTTTCAAAGTCAATGGACCATGAGGAGGGGTGGGGCTATCCAATCTCCATGGAAATGAGATCTGCCAATACTTGTACAACTGCATACCAAATATCATTGACCTACCACTTGTGGTTCCCCATAAACTGATCCAATCACAAACTAATACATGTAAACTAAGTAAAAGTTTCAAAGTCAATAGACTATGACTAAGGGGGGCATGGCCAAATAATCTCCATGGAAATGAGATGTGCCAATGCTAATACAACTGCATTTCAAATATGATTGACCAAACACAAGTGGTTTATGATAAGCTAGACCTAATCCCAAAGGAATACATTGTTGACGCTGTTTTGGCCTTAGCTGGAAACAGCATACCTATGTCTCGCTTTTTGACTACGTCAAGGTCAGACAAAAACTACAGGTAACCATTCATTCTTATGCCATGCACAAAATAGCTGTCAAAAAGTACCCTATTTTAGCCCCTTTAACAACATAATGTGGAAAAATTCAAATGGAAAATCCAATTAACTCTCTAAGGTAATAACATTAAATGAAAAACAACACTAGTTGAGATGTGTGTTCAAAATATTGTCTATATTTCCTCACTGTAATCAATTGATTTTTTTAAAGTTTTTAAAGGAGAGAAATAAAACACTTCCTTTGTTAAGACTTTATTTCTTGTATAAATCTGTATAAAACTGATACTTTGATAACATATAAAGAAATCAGCAATTTAAAGCTCATAAACAAACCTACAACCATAAACCACATTTACTGTTAATAAGTACTGAGAGATATACATATTTAACAACTACCAGAACTTCTTTTAAAATACATGTTCTACAAGATCTCTTAATCATAATATTTGAGCTGCATCAGAAAGAAATGGACCTTATGTGAGTGCACACACACACACACACATATATAAATATGTATGGAACTTCCATTCATTTTGGAACATTCAAATACAATGAATAAAATGAAAGTTGAAATTTGGGCTGTTTTGAAGGGTTCTTAAAACAACTAATTATTCAAACAGTTACCAACTTGGTATAGATTTTTTTTCAACATGAAATAGGATATGAGGGCCTGAGGGAAGTTTAGTTTGTTGTAACTAACTGTGTACCCACTTTAATAAAGAATACATTATTACACTATTATAACAGATGTATTGATATGAGGGCCTGAGGGAAGTTTAGTTTGTTGTAACTAACTGTGTACCCACTTTAATAAAGAATACATTATTACACTATTATAACAGATGTATACCCACTTTAATAAAGAATACATTATTACACTATTATAACAGATGTATTGATATGAGGGCCTCAGGGAAGTTTAGTTTGTTGTAACTAACTGTGTACCCACTTTAATAAAGAATACATTATTACACTATTATAACAGATGTATACCCACTTTAATAAAGAATACATTATTATATTATTATAACAGATGTATTGATATTCATTTCCATAAGTTAGATTTTTATATGACACAGCTCGTTCATGATTCTTCAATCCTATTTTCAAATTATTCCTTTCATTTGATATTTCCTCCTAGCTGTAAGATATCTCATATGTACTGACCTGTTGTTAACCTGATATACATTAATCATTATTTCACTGGCAATTATACAAAAAGATTTCATCTTTCTTTCCCGTCTTTATTTTTTGTATCTGTTAAGTACTGGCCTTGAATAATAATTTGATAAAGTAAGCAACACAATTGACTATAAAACAATCAGATAAGTGATCACATCAATATAACCAAGCATTCTTAATACTTTCTGATTACAATACAAGCAAATACACTTTAAGTGTGTAAATGAAAGGAGATGACAGATAAATTCAAAATTCTTAATCAGAAATTATTTTTAATAGTGTTTTCCAACAAATATATATTTAAGATTCAAAATTTTCCATTCAATTTTAGGGCAAAATGAGGTGAAATGCATCAGATTTTTATTTTACATGTACCTATTGAAAAAATATCATTCAAATGGATAGAAATTATACTTTGGACCAAATTTTGGGACTTTATAAACAATTTCAACTCTCTTTTTGCAATATTTTGTATGAAGAAATGCAGATTGTTACCATGGTTACACAAAGAAAAAGCTTATATTTTATAATATTGAAAATAAAATCTATGAAGATGTTGCATACATATTAGCATGGTTTTGGGTGTGGTTTAGCTTACTACATGTACTACTCAAACATTTGTTTATGGTCTATCTCTTATTTTGACAGTTAAAGATTTCTGCAGATATTTAATTTTAATGTGTCTCTTGCAATTACAATACCAGTACAAATCAAATAAGTAGAAAAGTTAAAAGAAATATTTGTGACTAGAATTGCAGTGGTCACAGGAAATTTTTCACATAACAAGTGCAAAATTAATACCTTTTTTGATTTTCAAAATTTATTTTTTGATATGCAGGCTAAAAATAAAATTAAAATGCTAAAACAAAGATGTTTTAAAAAATAATATATAACACCTAATCTATATTTGTTTTGAAATAAATAATTTAATGACAATGTGTCAATAAAAGAACCTTGTATCAAAAACTACTAAAAAAAAATCATAAAACTACATTATATGTATTGGCACTAAATTCTAAGCAAAACGTTTTTTAAGGTTAATCAGCAGTACTAAAGTTACACAACATAGCTAATAGTTTACAGGATGATGTTTCGACATACTCAGAAACTGTTATTTATGGCAAATTGCTGGATTATCCTGAAAACAAGCAGACTTTATCAAACTCAACTACACTTTTGTACAGACAAAGTGAGATTCATGCTTTGCCATTTTAACCCCCAAATTAGTTGGATCAATCAATGAAACAAGAGGTTCACAATGGCATAATGTAAGAGAGATTCAGTTAAAGCTTAAACAGTTACATTGTACAGGGACTTTCTATACAAACGGGACTCGTCTCTATTGATTTTAACTGATTACTAAGCCATCTGTTTAAAGCTACCACCCAACAATAAACTTAGTTTCGTATCTCTGATATACGATGCTGAGTAATTATTTGCGTATTTCACAGTTCATTGTAATTATATAATTATTATTAATTGTTAATATAAAAATTGATTCATAGCCATTTTCGGTTACAATAATTTATAAGATTTTGAAAGAATGATGAATTATCAAACTTAGACGTATCGTTTTAAAGAACATCCCAGTTGTGTAAAATGGAAATACATATCGAACAAGATGGCGGCTACTGAAAATTCAACGAACAAATACCTCAAAGTTTTGAAAAACAACATTTTGCAATGACAAAATGTATAAAATTTCATAAAAACGTTTTTTTGTTAAACTTGAACATATATATATGAAGAACACTTCGTAAATGTGAAATGATTTGCTAAAAAGCCATGTGACATCAACTACGGCCGAGATCAGTCTGATAATTTGTATAGACATCGTTATAAGTGACCCGTCCCATTAGTATAGAATGTCCCCGCATTGTACCAACTCATATTAAACGCCTGCCCCTTTCTAAAGATATTACATAAACTCAGGTAGAAAATGAATGTAACTTGCAAGTCTATAAAGGTGGTTAAATCTAAAATAATATGATAGCTTGGCTCAACATGACAACAGATAATAAAGGTTTTAACATCTGTATGAACAAAATTTGACCTTGTTTACTTGTCTTTATATACAAGTATATTTAAATCTTATTTAACAAAAATACCCCAAAAATGCATCAGAAACAGGTAAATGAACCATTTTGATCGTTCCTCATCCAACTACATCAAGCGAATTAGAAAATCCCGAAATTAAATTAAGTAGGAAGTGGATGGTCTGCTTCTTTGCCTCTGGTGCTGACTGACGGCATTGGATCCTTATAAATTTGGCCTCAAATTGTTCATTTTTCATTTATCTCTTCATTTAAGTAAGTGTCATCTACCTGTATTAATAGCATCTAAACTGATGATTAATAAAAATGGGACTAGAGATTCTGTTTTTAAGTACATGTTTTAAAACTTACATATGAACAAAGTATTTAGGAAAATATAAAAATAATAGCTTTCGCTCCTATAAATGACATTAACACGTGAAGAAAGTAAACAAAAAAAATTAATACAAGTCTAGCCTGAAATTACACATTTGATGGACTCTATTTTTGTTTATAAACTAAAATTTATTCATTCCTCACCCAGGTCTCATTAATAAGTTCTCAATCATTTAACAAAGCTAATAAAAGCTAAGCTTTTTTTAAAATACAAAGTAAATTTCTCTGTTGACATTCTTTCAAAAGACAATGACAAAGTAATGGACCAGTGATTCTTGGATACATTTAGAAATTAAAACTAGCCATAAATCATCTTATCTAAATAAAAAAGTTATAATTTTAATCACCAACTTGGCAAGTGGTTCATATATACATCTTTATAAAATACAATGTTGGTGGAGATATTTGTACAATTGGGAATGCCTAAAAAAACAACTTCGGTGGAGATATTCATACAATTGGAATAGAATATATAACTACTTCAAAAGTAAAGCAGTGTCATAAGTAAACCAAATATTATCTTATTTCCTCTCACAAGATTTAATTATAAAAAAAGAGTTAGCTGCTGATACACAACATCTAAATGGTAATTGATACTGTTCATGTGTCAACGTATATTTGTTCCACATAACAGAAGTTCCAATGGAAACTTGAAACACCTGCAGCATTTGGTCTGATATTTCATAAGACATAATAGTTCCATTGATTTTAAGAAAAAAAACAGCTCCCTGTAGTTTGTGAAAAACAGCTCCCTGTAGTTTGTGAAAAACAGCAGCAGCTTTAAATTCAACAGAAAATAATTGTTTTTATATAACCTACAGAAAGCGGTGAGCAGATCTTTATAGACAACACTGGTGTCAAATAAAATACTCCATGAGCAATAATCCATCAAGTCTAGGCTAAAATGTGTTTGTGTGGCCGATATATTTAAAGCTAAATAGGATTTCTTGACTTCTGTTTCTGTGCTAAAGCTTATTATACATTGCGTTTCCTGGTACATTCCAACACTGTCAAGTCTTTAATTCCTGAACTTATCTTCCCTGAAGCCCCAACATAAACATAGTGATGCTGCCATTGTACAAACCTGTCAAAATATATAATAGAAAAAAATAAGTTGGTTAACAGTAAGTAATGACATAAGATTTCAAGAATGAAATTCCATACCCTATCCAAGAAAGCACCCTGCTAAATGACTTAAAAAGTAAAATATTTAGTATCTTGAAAACTTTCCACTACAAATTACAGATGGACTTAACCACCTTCTCCTAAATGTTTTCAAATAGCACAATGGCTTTTTAAATTGGTAGCTTCCTTAAGAGCATAGTCATTTTGCTTAGTTTCTTCTGTTACCTATTCTGACATCAGACTTCAACTTCTTTTAAAATGAGTTTTACTGTGCGTATACTGTGTGTTTGTTTATTCTACATTGGCTAGATGTATAGGGGGAGGATTGTTAGTTAAGTATGAGGTCCATTTTCTCTGCTGAGGCTGAGGTGGGATTTTCTTTCTTCATTGAAGATCCATTGGTGGCCTTCAGCTGTTATCTCTTTGACATATTCCCGATGTCCATTATCAATTATATAATATATCAGTGTAAGATTTATCTAATTTAGTACTTGTTTTAAACTAAGGTAAAATTAGGAACAATTGTTTTTTAAGTTTCAAGTTTAACTTCATCATTGTCAACTGTTGATACAGTAAAAGGGAAGATAACTACAACATTTAAAGGGGAGATAATAATGTAATGGTTTATTTCTCAATGTTGCAATGTGACATATTTGGAAAAGATTGTTTCTCCACTAAATTTCAATATAAGCTTAAAAATGACATATTGCTTCATTATGTAGCAAGATTATATGTGCTAATTTTGTGAAAAAAATGACATAAATATAGAAAAGAAATGCTAATTTTATTGTTAAATCATGAACATTTAATGCATATGAGTCATTTCCAAAGAATTGTTACACAAATTCAGAGCATACTTCTATAAGAAAGATACTCTGATTGATTAGAATTATGAATAAAAAAAGTGAGGTAATTGTAAACAAAGGGGAAATAAATCATTTCAAAATAGAAAACATATCGAAAATTACCACTAATTTATCTCTGAGATAAAAACTATCTTAGCCAGGTCACTTCTATGCAAATTTGACAGGACTACTTTTAACAACACACCTCTCCCCTGAAAGGGTCATGTCATATTTGACTATGTTGGAGCTACCTATTCAAGCATGTATGGTGGATTGTAATGGTGAAATTCAAAAATTGTACAGGCTTGCTTGCAATTAGTTGATTCACTTATCAGAAAATTATGAAAAAATCTTAATTCAAGACAAACCTACCTGTAACACAATAATCATTAAAGCAGATATCCCTAAAGCAGTCATATTCTGTATAAACCAATAATCTATTTCTCCTTTACAGCCCTGTAAAATACAATATTAATTATTTCTCACATTCATCAATATTAATTATTGCTTCCTGACAGCCCTGTAAAATACAATATTAATTATTTCTTCCATACAGCCCTTTAAAATACAATATTAGTTATTTCTCCCTTACAGTCCTATAAAATACAATATTAATTATTTCTCGCTTACAGTCCTATAAAATACAATATTAATTATTTCTCCCTTACAGTCCTATAAAATACAATATTAATTATTTCTCCCTTACAGTCCTATAAAATACAATATTAATTATTTCTCCCTTACAGTCCTATAAAATACAATATTAATTATTTCTCCCTTACAGTCCTATAAAATACAATATTAATTATTTCTCCCTTACAGTCCTATAAAATACAATATTAATTATTTCTCCCTTACAGTCCTATAAAATACAATATTAATTATTTTCCCCTTACAGCCCTGTAAAATGTAATAATAATTGGAGATCTAAAGTGATAAAAATGAAATGAACATTGAGGACAATTAAAATTCATTTTCCTCCACCATAATAACAGACTTCCGGGTGTCCTAGCACTCCCTTTGTGTTGGGGTGGGGATTGTCCTTGTAAATATTGTTGTAAATACATTAGTGACATATCTCCATTAATCCCAAAAGAGAGCGTACACAGGTTTCACTGTACCCTCGCAGCTATCGAAGGGTGTTATGAATAACGGAGAAATCTATCAGTACATACTTACCCGGCGGAACCACACAGCAGTAGAAGATTTGCCACACTCCTCCCCTTCATGTAAACAGCAGGAATCGGTAACGTAACTCTTCCCTGGCCATGCTGGATGGTTAAACCAGTCTGTGTAATTGTTTATACCACAACATTTCAGCTGCAATCAGAAATATATATGACCATCATGTGGTGCAGAGGTAAACTATTGACAACCATACATACATGATCACAGTGTTGTGACCATACATACATGATCATAGGGGTGTTACCATACATACATGGTCACAAAAAAGTATGTGGCTAAAAGAAAGCCTTTTTTTCAGAACAAAACTAATGACAATGCTAGAGTAAAATACTATGCTCTAAACCTTTCCATTTCTAGAATTCTTAATAAACTCTTAATCTAAAAAATTCTCTGTTAAGGGTAAAACTTAATGTCTCCTTAACTATGGTGAAGGTGGAGCATAAAAAAGAGAAAAGATTAAACAAGAGGACACACTGTAAAATGTCTAGCCTGATATAATATAAAATAAATAACTTGTCATGATGGAATTATGTTGAAGGTCTTATACTAAGGTTTTACTGCTAGTATTTCATAATCATGAGCAATGATCCATTTAATAAGGTTAATGTCAAATGAATCTTGCAAGACAGACATGTATACTTTACACTGGATAAACAAATATTTTAATTACTTACGTCTTGTTGTATGTAATCTATAACATTATCTACACCTTCTCTTTTGTTTGATTGGATGTCAGGATTATGACTAAACTCTAAACTATACATTAATTCTTCCTTCACAAAAGACTGCAGCTGTAATACAAGAATATCTCCATCATATATTAACTCTTCATGCTCATAACAATTCATTCAAAGCTTATATCTAGGACTTAAAAAAATGAGAATTGGTGAAGGTTTCCTAAAGAAAAATTACATCAAATTTTTCCTCCTATACATATGAAGCCAATTCTTTTCAAAATTTTACTACCTGTTTTGATTATAAAAAATCATATAAATAAGAAGGAACAGCTTTTTAAACTAAAACTATGATTAAAAGTCACTTTGATAAAAAAAAAAAAAAAAAAAAAAAGCCTATTCAAATCAACTAGATTGACCCTTATGTCAGAGGTCACATGAATGTTAAGGAGATATATCATACACCATATATATGTTGTTAAAACACAATCGAACCAAATGGAAAATTTCAATTTCTTAAGAATAAAAAGTTTTGACACCATACAATATTTCATGACAACAAGAACCAAAAGAAAATAAATGGGGAATGTGTCCACGTGACACAGATGATGCCCCTGCTTGGATATAACATTATAAAGGGACATAACTCAAGAACGGTAAAAGTGATGCCACTTAAATTCATACTTAAATGAGGGACATCAAAGTGATGCCACCTAAATTCATACTTTAATGAGTTTTGTGGTAATAAACTGTATTAACATTGCATAAAAGTTTCATTTAACATTTAGTTTTACATTAACAGGTGTAAGTGTTCGAAATTTTGTCTGATATTACCATGGTTAAACAGTTACTTTTCTGATGAAATGTGGGCTAGCTTTTCTGTTTGTAAGTGTTGCACATTACCTGGGATTTCTTTGAGAATCCTATAGCAATAATAGTTATTTCTGCAGCAAATACCACAATATTAAACACAAAATACTGAAAATAAAATAGGAATACATTTTACGATATGTTTGAACATGTTGAATAAAAACACATTTTTCTTCTAGACATTGCACACACACACACACACGTCTAATAGAATAGTAAATAATAATAACCAATTAGTAAAAGCCTCTTTTAAATCATGTAGATATGGAGTATATGTCAGTAGCTTTAACTCTTAAATCATGTAGATATGGAGTATATGTCAGTAGCTTTAACTCTTAAATCATGTAGATATGGAGTATATGTCAGTAGCATTAACTCTTAAATCATGTAGATATGTCAGTAGCTTTAACTCTTAAATCATGTAGATATGGAGTATATGTCAGTAGCATTAACTCTTAAATCATGTAGATATGGAGTATATGTCAGTAGCTTTAACTCTTAAATCATGTAGATATGGAGTATATGTGTCAGTAGCTTTAACTCTTAAATCATGTAGATATGGAGTACATGTCAGTAGCTTTAACTCTTAAATCATGTAGATATGGAGTATATGTCAGTAGCTTTAACTCTTAAATCATGTAGATATGTCAGTAGCTTTAACTCTTAAATCATGTAGATATGGAGCATATGTCAGTAGCATTAACTCTTAAATCATGTAGATATGGAGTATATGTCAGTAGCTTTAACTCTTAAATCATGTAGATATGGAGTACATGTCAGTAGCGAGTATATGTCAGTAGTATTAACTCTTAAATCATGTAGATATGGAGTATATGTCAGTAGCATTAACTCTTAAATCATGTAGATATGGAGTATATGTCAGTAGCTTTAACTCTTAAATCATGTAGATATGGAGCATATGTCAGTAGCATTAACTCTTAAATCATGTAGATATGGAGTATATGTCAGTAGCTTTAACTCTTAAATCATGTAGATATGGAGTAAATGTCAGTAGCATTAACTCTTAAATCATGTAGATATGTCAGTAGCTTTAACTCTTAAATCATGTAGATATGGAGTATATGTCAGTAGCATTAACTCTTAAATCATGTAGATATAGAGTATATGTCAGTAGCTTTAACTCTTAAATCATGTAGATATGGAGTATATGTGTCAGTAGCTTTAACTCTTAAATCATGTAGATATGGAGTACATGTCAGTAGCTTTAACTCTTAAATCATGTAGATATGGAGTATATGTCAGTAGCTTTAACTCTTAAATCATGTAGATATGTCAGTAGCTTTAACTCTTAAATCATGTAGATATGGAGCATATGTCAGTAGCATTAACTCTTAAATCATGTAGATATGGAGTATATGTCAGTAGCTTTAACTCTTAAATCATGTAGATATGGAGTACATGTCAGTAGCGAGTATATGTCAGTAGTATTAACTCTTAAATCATGTAGATATGGAGTATATGTCAGTAGCATTAACTCTTAAATCATGTAGATATGGAGTATATGTCAGTAGCTTTAACTCTTAAATCATGTAGATATGTCAGTAGCTTTAACTCTTAAATCATGTAGATATGGAGCATATGTCAGTAGCATTAACTCTTAAATCATGTAGATATGGAGTATATGTCAGTAGCTTTAACTCTTAAATCATGTAGATATGGAGTAAATGTCAGTAGCATTAACTCTTAAATCATGTAGATATGTCAGTAGCTTTAACTCTTAAATCATGTAGATATGGAGTATATGTCAGTAGCATTAACTCTTAAATCATGTAGATATGGAGTATATGTCAGTAGCTTTAACTCTTAAATCATGTAGATATGGAGTATATGTGTCAGTAGCTTTAACTCTTAAATCATGTAGATATGGAGTACATGTCAGTAGCTTTAACTCTTAAATCATGTAGATATGGAGTATATGTCAGTAGCTTTAACTCTTAAATCATGTAGATATGTCAGTAGCTTTAACTCTTAAATCATGTAGATATGGAGCATATGTCAGTAGCATTAACTCTTAAATCATGTAGATATGGAGTATATGTCAGTAGCTTTAACTCTTAAATCATGTAGATATGGAGTACATGTCAGTAGCGAGTATATGTCAGTAGTATTAACTCTTAAATCATGTAGATATGGAGTATATGTCAGTAGCATTAACTCTTAAATCATGTAGATATGGAGTATATGTCAGTAGCTTTAACTCTTAAATCATGTAGATATGTCAGTAGCTTTAACTCTTAAATCATGTAGATATGGAGCATATGTCAGTAGCATTAACTCTTAAATCATGTAGATATGGAGTATATGTCAGTAGCTTTAACTCTTAAATCATGTAGATATGGAGTAAATGTCAGTAGCATTAACTCTTAAATCATGTAGATATGGAGTATATGTCAGTAGCTTTAACTCTTAAATCATGTAGATATGGAGTATATGTCAGTAGCTTTATCTCTTAAATCATGTAGATATGGAGTATATGTCAGTAGCTTTAACTCTTAAATCATGTAGATATGGAGTATATGTCAGTAGCTTTAACTCTTAAATCATGTAGATATGGAGTATATGTCAGTAGCTTTATCTCTTAAATCATGTAGATATGGAGTATATGTCAGTAGCTTTAACTCTTATATCATGTAGATATGAAGTATATGTCAGTAGCTTTAATTCTTAAATCATGTAGATATGGAGAATATGTCAGTAGCTTTAACTTTTAAATCATGTAGATATGGAGTATATGTCAGTAGCTTTAACTCTTAAATCATGTAGATATGGAGTATATGTCAGTAGCTTTAACTCTTATATCATGTAGATATGGAGTATATGTCAGTAGCATTAACTCTTAAATCATGTAGATATGTCAGTAGCTTTAACTCTTAAATCATGTAGATATGGAGTATATGTCAGTAGCTTTAACTCTTAAATCATGTAGATATGGAGTATATGTCAGTAGCTTTAACTCTTAAATCATGTAGATATGAAGTATATGTCAGTAGCTTTAACTCTTAAATCATGTAGTTATGGAGTATATGTCAGTAGCTTTAACTCTTAAATCATGTAGATATGGAGTATATGTCAGTAGCTTTAACTCTTAAATCATGTAGATATGGAGTATATGTCAGTAGCTTTTACTCTTAAATCAGGTAGATATGGAGCATATGTCAGTAGCATTAACTCTTAAATCATGTAGATATGGAGTATATGTCAGTAGCTTTAACTCTTAAATCATGTAGTTATGGAGTATATGTCAGTAGCTTTAACTCTTAAATCATGTAGATATGGAGTATATGTCAGTAGCTTTAACTCTTAAATCATGTAGATATGGAGTATATGTCAGTAGCTTTTACTCTTAAATCAGGTAGATATGGAGCATATGTCAGTAGCTTTAACTCTTAAACCATGTAGATATGGAGTATATGTCAGTAGCTTTAACTCTTAAATCATGTAGATATGGAGTATATGTCAGTAGCTTTAACTCTTAAATCATGTAGATATGGAGTATATGTCAGTAGCTTTAACTCTTAAATCATGTAGATATGGAGTATATGTCAGTAGCATTAACTCTTAAATCATGTAGATATGTCAGTAGCTTTAACTCTTAAATCATGTAGATATGGAGTATATGTCAGTAGCTTTAACTCTTAAATTATGTAGATATGTCAGTAGCTTTAACTCTTAAATCATGTAGATATGGAGCATATGTCAGTAGCATTAACTCTTAAATCATGTAAATATGGAGTATATGTCAGTAGCTTTAACTCTTAAATCATGTAGATATGGAGTACATGTCAGTAGCGAGTATATGTCAGTAGTATTAACTCTTAAATCATGTAGATATGGAGTATATGTCAGTAGCATTAACTCTTAAATCATGTAGATATGGAGTATATGTCAGTAGCTTTAACTCTTAAATCATGTAGATATGTCAGTAGCTTTAACTCTTAAATCATGTAGATATGGAGCATATGTCAGTAGCATTAACTCTTAAATCATGTAGATATGGAGTATATGTCAGTAGCTTTAACTCTTAAATCATGTAGATATGGAGTAAATGTCAGTAGCATTAACTCTTAAATCATGTAGATATGGAGTATATGTCAGTAGCTTTAACTCTTAAATCATGTAGATATGGAGTATATGTCAGTAGCTTTAACTCTTAAATCATGTAGATATGGAGTATATGTCAGTAGCTTTAACTCTTAAATCATGTAGATATGGAGTAAATGTTAGTAGCTTTAACTCTTAAACCATGTAGATATGGAGTATATGTCAGTAGCTTTAACTCTTAAACCATGTAGATATGGAGTATATGTCAGTAGCTTTAACTCTTAAATCATGTAGATATGGAGTATATGTCAGTAGCTTTAACTCTTAAATCATGTAGATATGGAGTATATGTCAGTAGCTTTAACTCTTAAATCATGTAGATATGGAGTATATGTCAGTAGCTTTAACTCTTAAATCATGTAGATATGGAGTATATGTCAGTAGCATTAACTCTTAAATCATGTAGATATGGAGTACATGTCAGTAGCTTTAACTCTTAAATCATGTAGATATGGAGTACATGTCAGTAGCTTTAACTCTTAAATCATGTAGATATGGAGTATATGTCAGTAGCTTTAACTCTTAAATCATGTAGATATGGAGTATATGTCAGTAGCTTTAACTCTTAAATCATGTAGATATATAGTATATGTCAGTAGCTTTAACTCTTAAATCATGTAGATATGGAGTATATGTCAGTAGCATTAACTCTTAAATCATGTAGATATGGAGTACATGTCAGTAGCTTTAACTCTTAAATCATGTAGATATGGAGTACATGTCAGTAGCTTTAACTCTTAAATCATGTAGATATGGAGTATATGTGTCAGTAGCTTTAACTCTTAAATCATGTAGATATGGAGTATATGTCAGTAGCTTTAACTCTTAAATCATGTAGATATGGAGAATATGTCAGTAGCTTTAACTCTTAAATCATGTAGATATGGAGTAAATGTCAGTAGCATTAACTCTTAAATCATGTAGATATGGAGTATATGTCAGTAGCTTTAACTCTTAAATCATGTAGATATGTCAGTAGCTTTAACTCTTAAATCATGTAGATATGTCAGTAGCTTTAACTCTTAAATCATGTAGATATGGAGTATATGTCAGTAGCTTTAACTCTTAAATCATGTAGTTATGGAGCATATGTCAGTAGCTTTAACTCTTAAATCATGTAGATATGAAGTATATGTCAGTAGCTTTAACTCTTAAATCATGTAGATATGGAGTAAATGTTAGTAGCATTAACTCTTAAATCATGTAGATATGGAGTATATGTCAGTAGCTTTAACTCTTAAATCATGTAGATATGTCAGTAGCTTTAACTCTTAAATCATGTAGATATGTCAGTAGCTTTAACTCTTAAATCATGTAGATATGGAGCATATGTCAGTAGCTTTAACTCTTAAATCATGTAGATATGGAGCATATGTCAGTAGCTTTAACTCTTAAATCATGTAGATATGAAGTATATGTCAGTAGCTTTAACTCTTAAATCATGTAGATATGGAGTAAATGTCAGTAGCATTAACTCTTAAATCATGTAGATATGGAGTATATGTCAGTAGCTTTAACTCTTAAATCATGTAGATATGTCAGTAGCTTTAACTCTTAAATCATGTAGATATGTCAGTAGCTTTAACTCTTAAATCATGTAGATATGGAGTATATGTCAGTAGCTTTAACTCTTAAATCATGTAGATATGGAGTATATGTCAGTAGCTTTAACTCTTAAATCATGTAGATATGAAGTATATGTCAGTAGCTTTAACTCTTAAATCATGTAGATATGGAGTATATGTCAGTAGCTTTAACTCTTAAATCATGTAGATATGGAGTATATGTCAGTAGCATTAACTCTTAAATCATGTAGATATGGAGTATATGTCAGTAGCTTTAACTCTTAAATCATGTAGATATGAAGTATATGTCAGTAGCTTTAACTCTTAAATCATGTAGATATGGAGTATATGTCAGTAGCTTTAACTCTTAAATCATGTAGATATGGAGTATATGTCAGTAGCTTTAACACATTCTTGATGTATTCTATTTCTTTAGTTTACATATTTATTTTAGCTACTACAATGTTCTAATTTCAATAGTGCAAAATTCAAAATTAGCGTGAGTTTCAGTTCTTTGATTAATGCTGTACAGTGAATTCTAGCTGCTCATTTCCATTCAAATTCTATTGAGTTGCCTAAAGGCTTATATGTTTCTCAGATATTGTATATCATTCATAGCATGAAAGAAGGGAATTTTTATTTGTACCATTTTTTGGTGACAGGTCTGAAAGACTAAACAAGAAATCAATTTGTTTAGTGGTTTATTCTTTTTGACAAATAAGTGATATGCAGTTCTGTTCAGACACTTTTGTTGCAGTTTTATCTAATTAACTTATTTGTCCTACTGTTTAATGTATGCTGCAACCACGATGAAACTGTTAACATTTCTGGACCCAGACAAACCAGTACCTTGTTTCCCTACCTTATTCTGTTGCTTAATAAATAAATATGACAAATTTCATTTAACCAAACATTTTAAAAATAAAAATGAAGAAATCATTGACCATGAAATTCATAAAAATAATATTATTTGATTATGTGTAGGCAAATGTTTTTTTTATTGAGTTTGAATAAGCATTTTAATACAGTAAAAACAAAACTGATTTTAGTAAGTATAAAAAAGAAGATGTGGTATGATTGCCAATGAGACAACTGTCCACAAGAGACCAAAATGACACAGACATTAACAACTATAGGTCACTGTATGGCCTTCAACAATGAGCAAAGCCCATACCACATAGTCAGCTATAAAAGGCCCTGATATAAAAGGTGTTAATCATAGTAATTTTAAATATTTTTCAACATAAAACTAAAAAGTCCAGGATACAAACCAAATGAGTATAGACTGACAGGCCTACCAGACTGTGCCTCATGTGCAGTCTGATGAGACTTTGAAATTGATCAAAACTAGAAACTAAATTCTGTCAATGTCTGTGACATTACTAGATTCAGTTCTTCTCAACTCATATTTTTAAAAGCACTTCAAATTCTGTTCGAATCAACTTAAAATCACAAAAAGGTTAACATCTACGTTGGTTTGTTTTTTGGACAAGTAACGATTCCATTCAATTAAGTAAGTTTTGGTATGTACATTTTGTACTTGTCCTATTGGACACATTGAAAAAACGTGCAGTCTCAATCTCTATCAGACAAAACCTTAAAATATCACTTTAGACCAAGGTCACAAATAATTGTAATGGATTGCTGTCTCATTCACTTTTCCTATGAATACCTTCACAAATTAATTGTTTATAATCAAGATACTTACTACAACCATACAAAGACGACTCTCCATGATACCACCAACTAGGCCACAAAATCCTATAATAAGTGCCACAACACCTGTTATACATATTATTGCTGTGGCACCAAACACATAGTGGCTGGGTAGCAGATTTATGTAGGGACCTGTGTTAACCTGCATCCAAATACCAACAGAAAATAGTCCACAGCCAATCAACTGTAAATAGTTAAACAGAATCTGCTCATATGGGTAAAATATATTCATGATAATAATTAATTGAAATAATTAACATAATATTTCCATTCTGAAATTTGGTCGGAATCAAAATTGAACAACACTGCTTTATAAATTTTCTCATCAACCTATTGGCATCACATGTATTCCTTGCAATTTCTAGGGTTTTACTTATCATGATAATTAAGGCTGTTAAAACCATAAAATTGAAAGTTAAGAACATACGTATTATGTGAGATCATTGAAGATGATACATATATATCTATATTTATACTTTTAAATTAATTAAAACCTACATGTACCCGTATAAGAACATTGAAGATAATAAATATGTACATTTACTTTAATTACATCCTATGAATACACTCATATAAGAACATTGAAGTTAATGATATGTACGTTAATCAAAACCTATCAATATAATAAGATTGAAGATAAGAAATATGTACAGTAATCAAAACCTACCCATATGATAACATTGAAGATAATAAATATGTACAGTAATCAAAACCTACCCATATGATAACATTGAAGATAATAAATATGTACAGTAATCAAAACCTACCCATATGATAACATTGAAGATAATAAATATGTACAGTAATCAAAACCTACCCATATGATAACATTGAAGATAATAAATATGTACTTTAAAGTACAGAATGCTGAAGTTTTCATGCTCCCCATATCTTTAGTGATGTATCATATCTGTAAATCTGAAAAACAATGATTCAAGTAGAACAATATACATGATACCGTGCTAATATTTTACATTTAATCATTTTCAAGTGCAAATAAAATATGTTTTCTTAGAATAATATACATAATATAGTGCTAATAATTTACATTTAATACAGTTGCTTAATGGACAAGCTTTATAGTCCAACCCTGTACAATGTACATACATGTAAGGTATTATAAGGTATAATTGGCAACCAGTGTCAAATGATTGACAAACAAACAAGGCGACAGAACAAACAAAAATGACCCTTTTTTCTGTCACACTTTTGAACAGGGTCAAACAAGAAAAAGGCAGACATGGCAAACTTGTGGTGATCATGGACGAAGGTTTAATGCAACAATTCTAAAGAAAACAGAATACCTGTAAAGTTGTTTTTTTCAAGTGTACAGCTTGTGTTTAATGATGGGGATTTTTGGCTTTCTACAAGAAAATTATTGTATCATTAACAACATTCCCATTGTTAAGCCATAATCTGCAAGCCATATACATGATATATAAATGTAAAACCAAGAATCAATATCAAGAAATTTAATGCTTTGACATCTAGGCATTAATCATGTTAATTAGCAGGTTGGGGACAACCCGCTAAATGGGGAACTATTCCCCAAATGAGTAACAATCCCTCATTTGAGTAATCATTTCATAGTGCTAATAACTAAAATTTTCAAAAAATTGGTCTTTTTAGGTATTAAAAATGGCACAAATTTATAGAAAATGAAACAACTTCTACCAAAGAACTATAATTTTATTATGGGTTTAATTTTTTTTTTAAATGTAGCCTTGAAAATAGTCAAATTTTCTAATTTTTCATAGGTTTGTACATTGTATCTTCTCAGTAAATCAAGATAGGGATAATCATCTTTTAGAAAATTTGCTGCATTTTTCATGAATATGTGCCAGTATAAGAAAAAGGACTCAGTTAAGAAAATTTGGTTTTTTAGCACTACCAAATGATTACTCAAATGAGGGATTGTTACACATTTGGGGAACAGTTCCCCATTTGGTGGGTTGTCCCCAACCTGATTAAGGTTAATCATTACCTGTTAACAAAAAATGGCTGTATTTACACCACAAATTACCCTCTAAGTACGGAAATACTTGCATGTGAGCACATGGAAAAATTTTGAAGCATGGCTGATCCTGGTTATATAAAATTTTTATTTATAAAAAAAATTATTATTTATTTTACAAATAACAAACATATGTTATTACAGATTTATTAAATTTGAGGAATAAAGAGTAGACAACTCATGAAAGTGTCTGTAATAACACATGCAAGTAATTTCCTGTAATAACCCTATAGAGTTATATTCCTGACTGATCATACATTTTGTAGATACATAAAGATACGCTTGGGTTTAAATAAATAGTGGTAAACGCTTTGAATATAGAAATTGACGAATGCGCTTTTGGCATACCAATTCCCACTTCAGGAGTTAACCTGATACGAACCAATAAACCATGTTACAAAAACACACCATCAATTTTAAATATTTCCATGTGTTCAAATGAATTTCAAGAATTTATACCATAAGCATAAGTTTATCAAATTTTAATATCCCTAATGTTAATAGTTTTGCTAAAAGTAGGGAGAACCAACTCAAGGTGGATGGACTCTATATCGGCAAAGGAACTCTGAAGGGGGGTCTCTGAACAAACAGCCCTAGGGCTAGGGTGACCAAAAATTCAGTGCGATTAAATCAGGACAACGGACCCAGGGCGAACACGAACCCTGTGCTAATTAGTGATGATGAGATTCATTGTTTGTTATATATGCCAATGACTTGGTACTATTGTCAAGTAGTCCAGAAGGACTACAATGTAGTCTTGACACTCTAGCTCAGTTCTGTACAGATTAATGGAAGCTGGAAGTAAATTCTACAAAATCAAAAGTCCTAATATTTCATTCTAACAGCAAATCATTTCTTTTTTACTATCAACAAATATTGTATTGAGACAGTCGATAAATATTGTTACCTTGTGATAAAAATGTAACTTTAAAATGCAATGGTAAATTTAACCTTGCCTCCAATTTATTGATGGAAAAGGCTAGAAAAGCTCTATTCAAAATAAAGAAATCTCTTAGTCTTAACAATTCATGTAGACTTTTAGAAAATCTTTTTGATACAATGGTACTTCTAATTTTATTATATGGAAGTGAAGTTTGGGGTATTGAACATGTTGAATCAATTCAAAAAATACTGAGAATGAACCATATGAAAAGTTTCATATAAAATTTATGAAAGAAATTCTTGGGGTTCACTGTAAAACTTCCAACCATGCATGTCGCCGTGAGCTTGGTAGACTCCCCCTAAAAGCTAAAATTTTTTTGTCTTCCATGAAATTTTTAGATCATTTAATCTCATTTAACAAGATCTTAGCTCATGACATATTTATTCAAACAAGAGAAAATAACCTATGGACAAGTAATATGAAGAAATGTATCCAAAATCTGGGTTTCTCGTATTTAACATCTTTTAATGTACATGTACCTATTAAACCTATGCTTACTCAAATAAAACAACGAATTCATGACCGAATTTTACAAGAACAGAATTCATATATTACAGAAACATCAAAATTATCTTTTTTTCTACATTTTTGTTTTTCAAATAAACGTGAACACTATGTTGACCAATTGAATATGTTGAAAGATAGGGCACCTTTGGCAAAACTAAGGCTTAGTGCACACAATCTTGAAATTGAAAGAGGCAGATAAATGCAAGTTAACAGAGAAGAAATGTTGTGCAAATTATGTCATGATAAAAATAAAGAAGACGAAAAACATTTTATCTTACACTGCACAAAATATGAATCACAAAGAAATGTTCTAGCTTATATCAAAATTGTCCAATTTTAAAAATCATGACAAAAATCCAAAAATGACAAAAATGACTGAGGATCAATCTACTTCTTAATAGCAAGTGTAGAAAAACACTTAGATTAATATCATCTTTTATTAATCAATCATTTGAATTAAGGAAAAATGTCCTTATAAATGAGTAATATGAACAATTTGAAGCTATAACATACAATATACTTATGTTAGTAGCATATTCTAAATTAACCTATATATATATTGATATATTTATAACTGCATATATATATTTCATTGTTTGAAATATGCCTATTAATATTCTATGTAGTATTATTAATACACCTTATCGCTAATCCCGGCTGACCCAGCTGCTTGAACTTTTGACGTCAACAACAATCACTTTTCCATTGTGGCGTCAGATATTTTGTTTTATGACATCAACATTTTACGGGAACCTGTGTGATATTCAGCAATGGCGGACAAATAGTGATAAGGTGTATTGCAGCATCATTACTATTTGTATACTAGTAGTATGGGCCCTTGCGCTTTCGGGTCGATCCGGCATTACGAGTGGCATTACCTTAGTTCACAATCATCAGACAATTCTTGAATAAATAAACCAATAGACTAATGATTTGATTAAACAAGTCATTATGATGAGCTAAATTTTATAGGTTTCATTGGACTGTAAATATTTATTTAGCTATTCTGTGTGTAAACTAAATAAAATAAAATTCGCCATGACATTCAAAGTTATCATGGGAAAAAAACCTTCATATTTTAAAATATGTTGAAGCTGCTATACAAACAGACACAATAACACTCAGTTTCGTATCAATTTAGAATAGTTCTTTAACTGGTACTCCAATACTTCACTTGCCTGTCTGACACTTTTTTGCAATTTCCATTTAAATACTGTTAAAATTTGTCACAAATTCCTCCAAAATCAATATATAGTTTATTCATATTTTATTATAGGGCCGGATCGACGTGGGACGGATCAACCTTGGCCTACATGGCTATTGAGTGTTTTAAAATTTTATATAAATTGTCACCACCATGCTTACATGATTTAGTTGTTTTGAAAGACTGTAAATATAATTTTAGATATTCTAATATTGTAGATATACCTAGGGTCCGAACAACAACCTATGGTAAGAACTCTTTTAAATACACAGCTGCTGTTTTATGGAATGATCTACCTGATGATTTTAGAAAAATTGCTAATTTTAGTCAGTTCAAAAATATTTTAAAGTCATGGAATGGAAATGACTGTAAGTGCACAGTTTGTGCAGACTTTTAGTTTATATATTATGCAAATTTATTTACCATCTAGATCATATCCCATTTTTTCAATTTTTATGCTATGCATTTTTACCAGCTTTTATGCCTAGTTTACACTTATATGCTTTTTAGCCTTAATATCTAGCTTATGCTTATATTCTGCTTTTAGTGCTTCATTTTTGTGCTGTGATAGTTATTGCATGTGTACTATATTATGTATTGTATTGTTATAAATGTTGTTCTGTTAAATAATGTCTCATATGTCGGTTGAAAGCTCATTAGAGCTTATGTTTGTCTTATGTTTTATATATCATGCCGACTCTAAATAAAGCTTATTTATTATTTATTTATATTATCGACTTGGGGCCGGAACGACCGGATACCGGCCGTTGCCAATTATTGTAATTGAGTTTGTGCCAATAAAATATTTGTATTTGTAATCAGGGCGAACAAATCCAATACCGGCAC
The DNA here is from genome assembly GCA_037788925.1 of Mytilus galloprovincialis. Lineage (NCBI taxonomy): Eukaryota > Metazoa > Mollusca > Bivalvia > Mytilida > Mytilidae > Mytilus > Mytilus galloprovincialis. The sequence goes on along the minus strand of CM075341.1, from coordinate 297,087 downwards.
CTAGGCAGTAACAAAAATGAACAATATATCTATCATAAAAAAATGACAGCCTTAAATAAATAAAGATAATGACTTTTATGTCACGAAGAAGAAGAAGAAGAAGAAGAATCTCACATAAATTTAATGTTTATCAATTACGATAAATTGGTCAATCTGATCATAGTATCTAAATATTTTTAAATCTAATTGTGTGTTTAGTAAGTTATGCTTACATATAATTTGATAAATTCATGATAGTTTACAATAAATTAGAGAGACTGGATTTTTGTTCATACGCCTCCATTTTGCTTGAGGTCAAGGGTCAATCCAACGGTGAGTAATAACCGAAACAAACTCGAATTTTATTCCGGGTCTAGAAAGATTGTAAGACCCTTAACGATTGGAGGAAATAAATCTCAACAACCAACCATAAAGGAGCTATTATAGACAAATACACTACCACGTCAACATGGTCGACAGCTGATGTTCGCTGAGAACTTCAAATACAGTTTGCACCTCACATCTTAAGAGAAGGTGTAAAGGTTAAGAAAAAAGACAATTCAAATATGGTACAAAAACTCTTTATGGAAAGACGGACACCATTAAACATAAATTGATCTCAGGTGTAAACTATTGCCAATAGTACAGTAGAAATTTAATTTCTAGTCAAATCGACACCCGGTTAAATCGGCACCGGGTATAGTCAAATCGACACCAATTTAGTCATTTCGGCACTCATGATAAATGTCTTAAATATGGACTAATTAACAATTGTTGGGGGTTTCTATATATTTTCCCCCGTTAAACAGGTTACCCCTAACCCCTGTATGGTGATTATACCTGTATAGAGGGATAATCCTTCTATAGAGGGGTATTTTTGTTTGCACTGGATTTAAAGCAAATTAGGTCAGAATGGCATTGTCTAGTTATATTGGCTATAATCTCTAGCATTATATATTTCTATGCATCAACATATGGACTTTGCTAAAAATTGGGATAACCAGTTTTCTGCTAAAGTGATAAAACTTGCAACCTATTGTATACCTATCTGAACACCTGATCAACAACCAAAGGAATAGTTGACCTTTAAATTTCATGTTAAATCTAACAATAGAAATTCTGTTCAGTGAGGCATAAGTGAGTAGAATTTACCTGATCATCACACCTTTCAATCATGGTGAACAATAGATTTTATATTTAGTCAGATAAGCAGCAAACTGGGTATGTGCGTATTAAATTAAGTACATCAATTGGTGCATCAACTGTTCCAGGTTACTGCCATAATAAGTAGAAAATGCCATTCGGCCCTATTTTGATTTAAATCCAGTCTAAACAAAAATACCCCTATAATTTTATCCTTCTATAGAAGGATTATCCCTCTATACAGGTATAATCACCCTATAGAGGGTTTGTTCCCAACCTATTAAATCACATCAATGAAATCTTTCTGACTGCAATCTGATATACATGTAAGTTTAGAGGTTCAGCATAAGACATTTTAGCTTTACAAACATCAGCTCTGAAGAGCTTTGAAAACCGACAGAACAACCAGTGAAATGAAACATACATATGAAGTCATGAACATGCAATGAACAACTAAATTAAACATATAAAGCAAGAGTTCATAACAGTTGAGTTGAGCATGAGTTGATCTTAATCTAAACATAATTTATTGTTTTCTAATATAAATGTCAATGAAAGGTTTATACTTTATATAAAGAGTATATATTTATATACATGTATGATTTAGAGAAACAGGGGTGACTTGGGTTATGCTGTACAATACAATGTTCAAGAAGATTTATGCAAAGTTGAAGAATGGTGCAAAATGAATAATATTTTCATCAATACCAAAAAAACTAAATGTTTGGTTACTGGAACAAGTCAGAAGTTATCAACCCAATCTTTTCAACCAAATTTAGTAATAAATTCAGAAACACTACAAAATTCATCATGTGAGAAATTATTAGGTGTTAAAATTGACAGCACACTTAGCTGGAAAAACCAAATTGATCAAATTTGTGCTAGCATTTCATCAAGAATATACCTTCTTTCTAAATTAAAGAAATTTTTAGATATTAATGCCAGGAAAGCATATTATAATGGGTATATTCTGCCTCTCATCGATTACTGCTGTATTATTTGGGGAGAATGTAAAAATGAAGGGATAGTAAGAATATTAAAACTTCAAAAAAGAGCAGCAAGATTAATTCTTGATGCAGACCCATTATCCTCATCAGCCCCCTTATTTAAAGAACTTGGATGGATGACAGTAGAAAACAGAATCAAATACCACAAATATTTATTGCTATTTAAATGTATGCGGAAAGAAGCACCACAGTACCTAATTCAAAAGTTTCAACTTATATCTGTAAATAATCCTTATGCTTTAAGGGGTGTTACTCAAGGTAATTTGATAGTTCCAAAGCCAAAAACTGAACTGTTTAAAAAATCTTTTGTTTATTCTGGATCAGTTTTATGGAACAGACTACCTTATGAAATGCGTAAAGTGCAAAACACTTATTCTTTTAAACAAATTATAAAACAATACTTGAGACAGTCCCAATATTTAGTCTGAAATGATTGCAACTATTACTCTTGTATGATTTTAATGATTTGTATATACTATGTCTATTTACTACATGCAATCTGTAACTGTTTTATATCTTTTAATCATGGTACATGAACATAGAACTATTATGTCTAAACAATTGTGTTTATATGTTGTATGTTTGCTTTTTTCTCTTATTATTATCATTTTGTTTTTACTTGTATTGCATACATGTATATGAGGGCCTCAGGGAAGATTAGTAATTGTAACTAACTGTGTTTACCCTCTTTAAATAAAGAATTTATTATTATTATTATTATTATTAATACTTATAAATATGTGTATGAATTTGCATATGATGTATCCAAAGCTTTTATTCAGATTTATGTATTAACTTTATTATGTTTTATTTTGTAGTCTGCACTGTTCAACTTTCAAAGTCTCCTTACAGTAGTATTACTTCTTATCTGTACCTGTGCATACATAAGATCAATAGCACCAAGAATATTGGACAAAAATAAAACTGGGTAAGTCAACAAGTTGTACTTTCTTTGCAAAACAGAAATAGACAGGGATAATATCTACATGTCACATGCATGTAGAGATAACATATGTCTTAAAATTGTGAAAAAATTAGGTATATTTTTTGAGCAGGTTGTTCAAAAATGTATGTCATTAAGGAGTTGATGTGTACTTGATGTAATCATTTTGATTAAGTAATTGAGTACAATACTAGTATGATTGTGTATACATGTACTGTGACTTTGTTGTACAGTTTGTGTCTGAATTTATTCATCAAATTTTCAAAAAAAAATCTGTGTCATGAAGACAACTTAGCGCCGGAACTGTAGCTCTTGTGACCTTCTGCTATTTTTAAAATTATTTGCAGACCAAATATATATATCAAAGTATCCCAAATTATTCTTGCGACAATTTCAATATGCACTGTAATAATTAAGGGTGTATAGTGTGCAGCTGTTTATTTTTTTCATGTGGTACATGCAATAGCTACAGTGTGAAAGTTAGTTTTTATGAATTTTTTTTATTTCAGAGTTTTAGGTATCTTTTGGAAATGTGCAAGAATAGGTGAGAACTTCTGTATATTAACAAGTCAAATTAAACCCCTTTTTTCATATTAAAAGGTGGAATTAAAGGTTCAAAAGTTGTAATATGGCACTTAGCTCAGAGTTTTACTGTATCATTTTAATATTTTGTATTTGACACTGGTTTTGTTGTAATAGTTTATTTAAAAAAAGGGGTGAAAGATACCAAACAGAGAATCTCAAAAGTTTAAGACTTTGATAGACCTACGAAATCATGGAAAAATGAAATACATGTATGAGGAATAGACAATAAAAGTGTACTTATAAAAAATAAAAACTGAACAACACTAATCCAACCAAAATCTAGTATAATTGCTCCAGAAGAGTGAGCTTATCCACATGTGGCACCTGTTGTGTTGATGAGCTCATTGTTAGTACAATTTGGAAATGCAAATTAAAAAAACCTGTATAAAAAGAAATTAAAACAGAAACCAAATATGTAAGTCACTAGATCCATAATGAATATTCTAAATTTTTGAAGACCTTGCGCAAATACATTTGTACTTAACATCTTTGCACAATTAGTTCTTTGTTGATTTAATAAGATGTAAGACATTTGGTTTTTGCACTATAACTTTAGTATAATTAAATAGAAATCTATGAAATTTAAACACATGATTTATGACCATAAAAGAAAGGTTGGGATTGATGTTAGGAGTGTTGGTCCCAACAGTTTAGGAATTAGGGGCCAAAAGGGTCCAAAATTAAACTTTGTTTGATTTCTGTCAGACATCAAAAAATGAATTATTGGGGTTCTTTGATATGCCAAATGGACCGTGTATTTAGATTCTTAATTTTTGGTCCTGTTTTCAAATTGGTCTACAAGGTCCAAAGGGTCCAAAATTAAAGTTAGTTTGATTTTAACAAAAATTGAATTCTTGGGGTTCTTTGATATGCTGAATCTGAACATGTACTTAGATTTTTATACGACAGCAAAAATTTTGAGGAGATTGAAGATGTTACTGTAAAGGAGAGGATTATAAAAATGGCCCATTTATGGGCATTATGTTTTCTGAACTGTGCGTCCGTTTGTCTGTCTGTCCGTCTGTCTGTCCATCCGTCCGCCTGTCTGTCCGTCTGTCACGCATCAGGTTAAAGTTTTGGTTGAGGTAGTTTTTGAAAAGATTGGAACTTTCTTAAGGCACTGGCCTCCCTTACAACATGACAGGTTAGCTACAAAATGTTTTCACACTGAAATATAGTTCCCTATAGGTCTCATGTATGTGCACATAATACAGATATATAAACTGTGAAAAAATTAGGTATATTTTTTGAGCAGGTTGTTCAAAAATGTATGTCATTAAGGAGTTGATGTGTACTTGATGTAATCATTTTGATTAAGTAATTGAGTACAATACTAGTATGATTGACAACTGTCACCAAACAATCAGAGACAAGGTGGACCTTTAATTACAATGACCCACCTCCTAAACTACCAATCAAATTGATCACATTACTTATCAACCTCAGTCTTGCAGAACTATACAGGCCCTTCAATATGCATCTCAATACACAAATATTTGATGTCATGATTGAATACACAAATATATATATTAGATGTTTGATATATAAGGATGAACGATTTATTTATGATTAATTTCTCTTTTTCAGGTGAAAGATTAAGTCCGTATGTTGCCTTGTGTTGTGTAGGAATGGCTGTCAGTATTTTGTTTTTAAGCTGAATACAGTATATACATGCAATATAACATTTTATCATAAGAGGAAGCGTAACACAGTTATTACTGGTTAATAAAATCACCAAATCAAGTTAATGTATTTATTATTAAACTGTACATATGTCACTTTACATTTCATTATATAGAAATAAAACCATTTTAGGATTTTACATTTTTTTCTTTTTCTGTAACAACAAAAAATATCAGATTCTTGATTAGTTTGATCTCATCTCTGCAAGTGATACATGTACATGTAGTCCAATCTTCAGGACAGCATTTTTTCCATCATTTTATACTAGGAGCAACAGAATAATATAACCTACATGCAGGAATGTGAAAAACACAACATTTAAATAATTCCAACATATTGTGTCTGTAGAAAGGAAAGTTTCATAAAATTGAGAATGGAAATGGGGAATGTGTCAAAGAGACAAAAACCCGACCACAGAGCAGACAGCAGCAGAAGGTCACCAACAGGTTATGCCCATTTACAAATGGAAAAATTGCTGAATTTTTGGTTTCTGTTCTTTTTTCTCTTAACAAGTCTGTAGCTTACCTCAACTAAACACTAATAATCTTTTTCACAATGCCTTTTATGACAATACACAGATTAGATTTAAATTTAAGTGGCGTCACTTTTACCATTCTAGAGTTATGCCTCTTTACAAATGAAAAAATTTCTGATTTTTTTGTTTCTATTCTCTAGTCCATAGCTCACCTCAATTAAACATTAAGAATCTTTTTTCACAATGCTTTTTACAATACACAGGTTAAGTTTGTATTTTGGTGGCCTCAATTTTTATGTCCTAGAGTTATGCCCTTTACAAATGGAAAAAATTGCTGAAGTCTCCATTCTCTCACTTTGGTTTGTTTCAGCCAAAGGTAATGACACTTATACATAATGCTTTTACCACAAAACACAAATCAAGTTTGAATTTCAGTGGTTAACTTACCATTCTAGAGTTTTGTCCCTTTACAAATTAAAAAAAATACTGATTTTTTTTCTTTTTTTCTCTTACTTAAAAGTTTGCCTGAACTAAACATTATCAATCTTATACACAATGCGTATTACCACAATACACAGATCAAATTCGAATTGGTGTGGCGTCATATTTTCTGTTCTAGAGTTATGCCCCTTTACAAATGGAAAAAAATTATGAATTTTCCGTTGTTCTCTAACTGAAGTTTTCCTCAACCAAATGCATGAAACTTATGTTAAATGCTTATTACCACAAAACTCAGATATTAAAAGTCTGACTTAAGATGGCATCACTTTTACAATTCTGAAGTTATTAGATAGATAAAGGCAGATGTGGTGTGAGTGCCAATGAGACAACTCTCCATCCAAATAACAATTTAAAAAAGTAAACCATTATAGGTTAAAGTACGGCCTTCAACACGGAGCCTTGGCTCACACCGAACAACAAGCTATAAAGGGCCCCAAAATTACTAGTATAAAACCATTCAAATTGAAAAATTGCTTAAGTTGGGTTTCTGATCTCTTAACTTTAGTTTGCCTGAACTAAACTGCAAGTTTTTTTCTATTACTAGTACAAATGTGTTTAGAAAGATATATACGGATAGTCAACCTTTCCATGAATAGAAACAAGTGCCTGTGAAATATATCTCTGAAACTGCTATGAATAGATTTGACAAGGACAGAAATGTACAGAATATAGATATAGGAAGATTTGGTATGAGTGCTAATGAGACAACCCTCCATAATGTACAGAATATAGATATAGGAAGATTTTGTATGAGTGCTAATGAGACAACCCTCCATCCAGATAAAAATTTATAAAAGTAAACCATAATAGGTCCAGGTACAGCCTTCAACAAGAAGCCCTGGCTCACACCGACCAGCCAGCTATAAAGGGCCAAAACAAATTACAAAAGTAAAACCATTCAAACGGGCAAACCAACGGTCTAATCTACATGTATATAAAAACGAGAAACACTTATGAAGTAAATAAACAAACGACAACTACTGTTCGTCAGATTCCTGACTTAAGTCAGGTGATGTTAAGATTTACCTGATGTCTTGTACATATAAACTGTCAGATGATTTCTTTATAGGAGTTATTGACTTTACCATTTTTTATCCCCCATTTATGTTATTAAGTTTTTCTAGTCTGTGCGACCGTTCGTTCGTCTGTCTGCGTGTCCGTCCGTCCGTCTGTTCCGCTTCAGGTTAAAGTTTTTGGTCAATATAGTTTTTAATGAAGTTGAAATCCAATCAACTTGAAACTTAATACACATGTCCCCTATGATATGATCTTTTTTTATTAGAGTTTGAACCCCAATTTCACGGTCCACTGGACATAGAAAATTATAATACGAAAGGTTTACAGTGTACGTTGGATACATTCTTGTTGATTAATTTGAAACTATAATAGGAAGAGAGAAATTAATCTGAATAAATTAATTATAATAAGTGATAAACTAGACAAGATCTTCAAATAAGCCAAATGGCTGAAATCGTCAGGCGATTCCTTATTGCAGTTATTAGCTGGATTGACATTTTTTTTTTTAATTTCATTAAAATAAGCAAATGTGGTATCATGATTGCCAATTAATGAGACAACTCTCCATAAATGCCACAGGAACCAAAGGATACAGAAACAATAACAACTATAAGTCACCGCACGGCCTTCAACACAAAATAAACACCATTACCGCATAGTCAGCTATGAAAGGTACAAAAATGACAATTCAAACAAGAAAACTAACGGCCTGATCTTGATTTATTTACAAAATAATGAACCGAAAAACAAATATGATAACAGCAACAAACGACAACCACTGAATTGCAGGTTACTAAGGGTTTCAGCTTTCCAATTGTGAACTTTCCATTTCTAAGAAGCAACATTTCAGCAGAACCTGCATACGGTGTATATATCTCCAAATTGATACGATATTCCCGTGATAGAGGGTTGCTGCTCACAAGGAAGCTATTAAACCAAGAGTTACAAATGGTAAAGTTGAAATCATCCCTTCTTAAATATTACGGACGCCATCACGACTTGGTTGACCGTTATTGAATAACCGTTTCACAGATGATATCGGATATGTTCCTTACGTCGTAGCTACAATCCCCTTCCCTTTCATGAATGTAGACTATTTACCGGATTTACCGGATTTATTATAACATGAGCAACACGACGACTGCAAGATCTGCTTACCCTTCCGGAGCACCTGAGATCACCCCAGTTTTTGGTGGGGTTCGTGTTGCCTATTAGAACTTTGGTTTTTTATGTTGTGCCATATGTACTATTGTTTGTCTGTTTGCCTCCTTCATTTTTAGCCAAGGCGAATTGTCAGTTTGTTTTTGATTTATGACTTAATTTAACTGTCCTTCTGGTATATCTTTCGCTCATCTTTTACGGCAGCCACATATAGAATGAGGCGAAGAGAAACTAGTTTGTTAGAGCAAACACTCACCTTTACCAGGGAAAATGTTGCCACGGCAGAACACAAGAACATACCTGTATCCAGACAAAACAAAAACGATAGATATGAAAAACGGCAATTAACGACAACCACTGAATTACAGGCTTCTGACTTAAGACAGGCACATATACAATATGTCTTGGTTAAGTGTTGTTCTCCTCTTATATTTAATGCGTTTCCCTCAGTTTTAGTTTGTTACCCCGATTATTTTTTGTCCATGGATTTATGAGTTTTGAACAGTGGTATACTACTGTTGCCTTTATTTTTAAACTAGTTTGTATTCACCAACCGGCAAAAAGTAAAATCACAAAAATACTGAACTTAGAGGAAAATCAATTCGGAAAGTCCATAATCACATGGCAAAATCAAATAACAAAACACATCAAAAACGAATAGACAAGAACTGTCATATTCCTGACTTGGCAAAGGCATTTTCAACCCTCCTCAACCCCACTAACATAGGACAGTGGTGTATACGTAACAGAACAAAATAAAAACAACCTACCAAAATAAGTTGAAAAGGGCTTATTAAACTCATCATGCTCATCAAATGGATTCAAAGCAGAAATACATCTAACAAAACACAAAGCGGACGTAGCAGGGTACTTTTAGTTCTTAACTACATTAAGCGCCCATCTATCCATTTGTAGGTGTCGGCATTTTGAAAATTGAAAATTCTTTTCAAAAGTTTAAATCAGCTATAAATGGTAATCTTTTGGGGAATCCAATATATAGATAGTCACTCTCTTTTTTTACTTTGATACTTCCACGAGGGGCTTCGATAATGGTACATTAAAATATTCTGATCAAATCGACGAAAAAAAAAAAATTCTGTGCAAGCAGAGGAAAAAAGAAAAATTCTGAATTCAAATTTTCTCGCATCATTATACATTGTTATAGTGTTAAGTTTTGAACCAGATAAGTTGATTATTAGCGATGAAAAATTTAATAAAATTGTTAGCGCTTCGACAAGACAACCACACCCCACTTTTAAAGTTAAATAGTTGCTCCCTTATAGACAACGCGTTTGGACTGGTTATAATATGCGTAGCTCCATTATGGGTCATAAATCAACCACTGCTTTTAAATAGTAATTAAAGGAAAGGGATTTGTTTTTGTATCAAGGGATATTATTGTTTCGTATTTGCATTTTGTTATTAGAGCATTTTTAAGTTATCGTACGACAATCGACTTTGAGCAAACTAAAACTTTAAAGAACACAGGTACACCCAGTCAGAATGGGGCGTGTAAAGAGAAGCCACACTGTCATCTGCATGATGTTTTTTTTTTCCATTTTTGGCAATACACCAATGTTGCTCTCGAAAAACCAGTACAATGTAAAACGCTGAATTTTAAGTAAAGAATTCACCTACGGAACACTGCAACTGAAATTTAAAAGTCAAGAAAAATAAGAACCGAAACAATTGAAGAGGTGTTTGGCCAAAGTGAAGTTAAAACATATCAAAATCCAGCTCAGTGTAAGGGCTACTTTGCCCTAGGGAGAGTTGAATCCTACGTTTCTTTGTAATTTGTATGTTAACAACCTATTTTAAATTATCGATTTTTGGTTGCCAGTGACAAATATTTCATGAATGTTCCGGAACAAATTAGCAATAAATACAACAGTGAGAGAGTGTGCATAATGAAGACAAAACCTTTCACTTAGTTTAATTGAGGTCTGGAGCTGGCGTATGGCAGTAACTGCTAGCTTTATATATATAGTAGTCCTTTGTTAATTTATTATCATTGTCATTTTGATTAATTTCTTTTGTTTCCTATTCTGACATGGGACTTGTATTTCCTTTTCAAGTGCGTTTTAAATTTACTGTTCGTATAACTGTGTGTTTTTCATTCTTTATTGGCTAGAGGTATAGGGGAGGGTTCTGATCTCACGAAACATGTTTAACCCCGCCGCATTTGTGCGCCTGTCCCAATTCAGGAGCCCCTGTCCTTTTAAGTCTTATATGATTTTAATTTTAGTTCATTGTTATATTTCGGAGTTTATCATTATGTCTATTATCACTGAACCAGTACACTTTTTTGTCTAGGGGCCAGCTGAAGTACGCCTAGCACAACCAGTGGCGAATCCAGGGGGAGGGTTCCGGGGGTTGGAACCCCCCTTTTTTTGACGATCAATGCATTTGAATAGGGACATATAGTTGGAACCCCCCCCCTTTTTGTCCTGGGTTGGGACCCCCCCCCCTTTTTTAAAAAGTTGTTGGATCCGCCCCTGACAACGTTCATTGCTACGCTATATACATTTAGGAGATAACTGTATTGTAATATAAACTCCGACGGCATCAAATGGGAAGTTCTTCTTTTCATTATTTATTTTGTAATTAAAAATGATTTGATATATTTCGTGCTATTTATTTATAACTAAGAATTATTGTTGTCAGAGCCGTGTTTACATCAGTGTTTATACAGGTACCCCTCTTTTCGGCCCCTTTTTTATTTTTGATATTTTAATCAAAAATTTATAAAAATCAAACTTTCAAAAAGTGAAATTATCAAAATTGCACGTTAGGTTTAGTACTTAAAAATTTGATAAAATTCCTTAACTATCAAATTTATAAACGATATTTAAAATTTTAATATTTTAATAATTTGGTAAAATTTCAAAATTTCAAAACTTGAACACAATTTGAAATTTTGATATTTTAAAACTTTTATCAAAATTCCAAAAATCTAAAATTTCAAAAACTTATTGTGCCTATTAAAACGTTTGTATTTACCTGTCCTAAGTCAGGAACCTGATGTTCAGTGGTTGTCGTTTGTTGATTAGTTCAATATTTATAATTTTTATAATTTATAAAAAGAGTATTGTTAAATTTAGATTGTCATCACATAATCTAGCTATAGAGAAGGGAAGGTATTCTAATGTGAATAGAAACCTTAGAACCTGTACATTGTGTATTGATGATCTTGAGGATGAAATGCATTTTATTTTATCATGTCCATTATATTCAAATTTGCGTGAATGTTTGATAAAACCATATTATTGGCGTAAGCCATCTGTTTATAAACTTTTACAATTATTAAGCACTACTAATGTAAAAGACTTGTGCAACTTGGGAAAATATATATTTAGAGCACTGAAGCTCAGAAATGACTGTTTTCAGTAAGATGATTTGTAATTCATTTGTTACAAATATTTGCTATTTGGAATTATATTTATATGTATTTATTTTGTTTTGTGTGTATTTAATACTTCTGTCTGTTTTATGGTTTTGTCATGATCGTATATTTTTGTAATCTTGATTATATATACATGTACCTATATGTTGTAAAACATTTGGTTAATAAAGAATTGAATTGAATGAATAGTGTTTTTCGTTTCTAGTTTTTTATATATATTAGAGCGTTAGTTTTCCGGTTTTTATAGTTTAAGACTAGTCATTTTGGGTGCCCTTTATAGCTTGATGTTTGATGCCAACGCTCCGTGTTGATGATCGTACTTTTACCTATGATTGTAACAAATTGTATCTTAGACCTCCATGTATAATAGTTGTCTCATTGGCGGCACTGACTATATCATACCACATCTTATATCTATCAACTTTGTTACAGAAACCATAACAAATGAGATTAAAATGCATTATGGCCTTATATAATATATGACCCGCCGACGACAACATGGACAAAGCGGATAGGCTAGCTGACATACCAGATCTATGAGTTTCCAGTAAGAAATCGAAAGTTTTTTAAGTCTCTTTTTTTTCTTCGTTTGTTTTTAATTGTTCTCTGCCTCGTCGTCATCAAGTTGTCCCCCAAGTAATCTATTTTAGTTTGTACCACCTATCCCCTTTTCATGATGAGTTGTTTCAAGGCCTTAATTATATATATATATTAATTAACTTTAGTAGCCATAATCATATAAACCCATCTTAAATCTTTGCTTTGTTATTTGTAGGTGTTTTGGTGAGGTTTTTGCTGGTGAGATTAATTGCAGATTACACTATATGTCGTGATCTGATAATCTTGGTATGATCATCTCAATCCTACATTTATAAACTATGTGTATTAGTTTAAGTTCTGAGATGTTGCTCACTTTTGGGGGATCATCGCCCTAATTGATTTAATCCGTAATCATCTATTGGTGTTGGTAATGTAAATGTATATAACATGCATAACTATGTATACTGTATTAGTTTATCTCATTGTTGAAGGCTGTATAATTGATTTACTGCAGTTCATTTGAACTTTGGTGTATTGATAGTTGTACATCATTGGCAATCAAAACACATCTGCCTATGTTTATATCTAGTTTGTACTATATGCAGCTTGACAGATATATTTATGATATTTTTTGTTTTTACTGTTTTATCATTTGTTTATTGACGTCTTTTCCTGATTTGTTTCCGTCATTTCTGAACACCGTATATATTTATTAACAAAAGGGGGCGGCAGCCAGGCCCCCCTGGTTCAACCTATGATGGATTGCCTCTGGTTTAATTTGTTGGTGTTTCAAGATTCTTTTATAATAAGTGGTGACTCGATCCAATAGGATGTTAATTGATAAACTAGTTTGAAGTACCAGAGCATAGAATGTTAAATGATTCGAACAGCAATAAATGCAATGTAATTACACGCAGTTGCTTACATCTATAGATTGGATGAAATTGGCTGATTGGGCTGTTAATTGGTTCTTTTGTTCAGATTTCGATTAGAACTGTATTTATTGAAATATTCGACGAGGACATTTCCAGAGGAGTCGACTAAGTAATTCACTTGATACTGACAAAATCAAAAGAAGAAAAAAAAATAACATTTTAATTAGACAAAACTTTATACATTTGCAATTGATAGCCACTGATATAAGGTAAAGGTAGACAATAGGGCCCAGGACAGGAATCGAACAAATTCTTTTCATTGTGTTCCAGTAAGCATATTATATTTGTTCTGTACTGCTTCTAGATGTAATAATGATTTTTTTATTATCAAAACTTTGATGTTTTTCATTTGTATCAGAAATCGAAGTCTGACACAATGCATTATTAGGGACCTGACTCCAAAGTAACTTGATTTATTCTCAGGATTTATTAAGCAATTCAATTCAATTCAATTCTTTAGTTCAAATGATTTGACAAAAAGGTGCAAAAGAATCCAAAGGGAAATAAATTTCCCTCTCAAAATTGTTACGTTAAATTAAGATAAGATAAGATAAATACGTTTATTGCAATAAGCACAATTATGCTATAGCACATTTAAATTACAACATTATCATGTGTAAGCAATATGAAATTTATATTAATACATAGGTACACAAAACTGCAGAGAACATAATTAACAATATGAACATTTTGTTATTAATGAAAAAGACAATTAGATGCATATATATAACTACGTTAATATGAAAGTTCTGAGTTTCCAACTTTCACGCAAAAACACATCAAATTGTAAATAACATTTTTTGTTTGAACTTGTAGTAAATAGTGAATATATATACAGTTTGTTGATATTTTGCCATGTATGATAATGTTTTGAGAAGTATTTAAGTCTATACTGTCTATATGCTGGACAAATCATAATAACATGATATTCGTTCTCTATACATTGCATAGTACAACATTTACAAATTCTATCCTCCCTTCGTTGTTTTATGTAACGACCAGTTTCCATATTTAGTTTTAATACACCAAATCTTAATAAAGACAACATTTTAACATTGATATTTTTCAATATATATTGTTCCATCTTAAAACCTGTTTTTATCATTTTATACAATATTAGTTTTTCAGAGCCGTCTCTTCAGACTCACGCCAGCTCTGATAAAATTGATCTAACAGACGTTCATTCAAAATATCAAAGTTTACATTAACATTCTCTTGTGCATACCATAAATACTTAAATCCAAGTTGAAAAAGTAAATTACGAACATTTGTGGCCCAATTTTCTTTACCATTATTACAGTCAGCAACTAGAACTTGATATATTTCATATACAATATCTGGTTTCTTGTTTATAATATTAACCCAGTATTTCAACAACTTTTGTTTCCTAGTAACATACATAGGTAAATGACCAAGATCGCCAATAATACAACAGACAGGCGTGTTTTTTGGTACTTTTAAAACAAATCTACAAAATTTATTATGTACAGTTTCGATTTCTTTTGCATGATGAAAACCCCATTATACTTCAGATCGAGGCGTAGTTTAAAATAGACATAACTAGACTGTCAAACATAGCACATTGCTGTTCTGGTGAAATATAAGTATAGATCTTAATGAATTTAACAATGCTGCAAGCGCTCTACTTCCCTGTCCCGCTAGGCGTTTTTGAGTTTGTTGAAATTTACCGTTGTAATGTAGAATAACTCCAAGGTATACATAGTGATCGACTACTTTTAGTTCCGTATTGTCATAATGCCATGACTGGTTTACTCGATCTTTGCCATCCTTTACGAAAAACTACAAACTTCTGTTTTATTTATCCTTATTAACCCCAATTTTCCATTTTGAACAGTAGACGAATAATTTATCTAAAAGAAACTGGAGAGCTTCCGGTGTTTTTCCAAATAGCACAGTGTCATCAGCGAATAACAACAACTATATCAAATTTTATATCCATTAAGGCTTATGTAATCACTAGTTCTATTATCATTCATACGTAGATTGCTTAGCGCTGAAAACGGTTCCGTGCTTGGTGAAATTCACTTCTAAACAGTTTACATGAGTGATCGAACCAATCATTTGTACTAAGTTTATGTTTACTTAAATGTTTTTTAACAGATGATATTATCAAAATGCTGGACTTTTGATCGACAATATATTTGTTGAGTTTGGAGGATTTATATTTCAACAGACAATCGGTATTCCAATGGGTACTAATTGTGCACCCCTGCTGGCTGATTTGTTTTTGTACTCGTATGAAGCAGAATTCATTCAAAACCTTCTAAAAGACAAAAAGAAAAAGCACCTTGCGAAATTCTTTAATTTTACTTTCCGATATATTGATGATGTTCTATCATTGAATAACCCATACTTCAGCCAATACTTACATCTCATATATCCCAGTGAACTTGAAATTAAGGATACTACTGATACTAGAAGGACTGCTTCATACCTTGATCTTTTCCTCAATATTGACATACATGGACGACTTAACACGAAAATCTATGACAAACGGGACGATTTCAACTTCCCAATTATCAATTTCCCATTTCTCAGCAGTAACATATACCATCTGCCCCTTCGTATGGTGTTTACATATCACAATTGATACGTTATTCACGTACTTGTTCACACTATACAGACTTCATATACAGGAGCGTGCTACTTACGCAGAAACTTCTCCAACAAAGTTATGAGGAAGACAGATTAAAATTGACACTCCGTAAATTTTATGGACACCATCACGAATTGGTGGATCCATACGATGTGTGTTTAACCAAACTAGCTAAGGACATTTTTACCACATGGTAGATTGTGGTTTGTCATTATCATGCTTATGTCGTCTAATATTTTAATTACCAAACGTGACTTATTCCCGATTGTGACTGTTTTGCTGAGTGTGAATTCGCATTACTTTAAGACGTGTTACGGTACTTGTCTATCCCAAATTCATGTATTTAGTTTAAATGTTTAATGTTATATTTGTAATTCTCATCGGATTTTGTCAAATGTGTTGACGTCTTTTCTATTATATTTATGTGTTATGGAAACAAAAATTAATCACCGCCGTCATTTATTAGATTTAATTTTGGTCAACATAATCTGTACGATAATTTACGTTTGAAGTTGGATTCATAACAAACTGCACATATATATATATATTATAGTTAATTGCTATTAATAAGTATTGCAATATGCATTGTGTTTAAATGCAATATCAGTATTTAGCATGTTTAGTTCTATTTTAATCTTTAATCAATCCCAATTCTATCTTACTTTTGAGATATAGTTTTTCATATGTGACGTAATTTTTAATGCCTTTTCACCATCGTATGTGACGTCATTTTCATAATTTACTGCGTTGAGGCCTGGACTGAGTCGGGTGTGTCTATTCTGTGTTGGTCATTCATTATGTATTCGTGTTTGTTTTATGTAATGAGTTAATACTTCAGTTTCATTATGTATATCTGTTATATTCATTTGATAAAACATGTAAAAGGAGTAGGTTCAGTAAGACCCCTTTTTGGCCCCAAAATATAGCAGTTTTACAAAATTGTTAAAATGTAAACCTTTAGTTATTTATTGGACAGTAGAATGCTTCTGCTACATAAATATGGGCTGTTTTTGACAATACAATGCACATATATCCGGTACTAGCACCATTAAGTCATGCTAAATTACTGAAATCCTCATAATTCTAGCATTTTAGTAGTAAATTTTAGACGGTTTTCGTGTATAAAAAATCTACCTAATATGCCGAAAAATGTCACTTTTCAGATGGTTTTTGGTAAAAATGAAAGTGGCCGCATTCGTGTTCATCCTTAATATTGAAATGTAAGTTGTATTTTATGATATAACATAACATATATAAAGGTTGAGGATGAACACGGATGCGGCCACTTTCATTTTTACCAAAAACCATCTGAAAAGTGACATTTTTCGGCATATTAGGTAGATTTTTCATATTTGAGCTTGAATCGGATCGTTTTTAATGACTAAATCTGTTAAAATCTTTCACATAAACTAATTAATTCAAATAAAATAGACACTTAAGTGTTTAAAAAGTGGTCAAAATCTTTCGTCAGATGAACCTGAAATTTGAGGCCAAAATCGGTCCTTACCGGACCTACTCCTTTACTGTTTGCAATAGCATTAATTGTTCTAAATAATAAGGATGTTCTTATCCCAAGCATAAAAACTTAGCCGTATTTGACACAACCTTTTTCAACTTTTGATCTTCAGTGCTGTACAACTTTGTACTTTTTTTCGCTTTCGATCTTTTATATCTGGGCGTCACTGGTGAGTCTTGTGTGGACGAGGCGCGTTTTTGGTGTATTAAATTTTAAACCTGATGCTTTTTGTTATTCATTAATCATGTGTTTCTTTGTCTATTAAATGAATACGTTTTCTTATTTATTTGTATTGTAGTCCTGTAATATTATGTTGTCATTTCTATGTTATATTTAACAGTGCCATAAAAGTGCGAGGTTTGGCATGCCACAAAACTAGGTTCAACCCACCGTTTTTTCCTTTAAAATGTCCTGTACCAAGTCAGGAATATGGCCATTGTTATATTATAGTTCGTTTCTGTGTGTGTTACAATTTAACGTTGCGTCGTTTGTTTTCTCTTATTTTTGAGTGTAAATTGACATTGCGATAAGACGTGTCACGGTACTTGTCTATCCCAAATTCATGTATTTGGTTTTGATGTTATATTTGTTATTCTCGTGGGATTTTGTCTGATGCTTGGTCCGTTTCTGTGTGTGTTAGTTACTTTGTAGTGTTGTGTCATTGTTCTCCTCTTATATTTATACGTTTCCCTCAGTTTTAGTTTGTTACCCCGATTTTGTTTTTTGTCCATGGATTTATGAGTTTGAACAGCGGTATACTACTGTTGCCTTTATTTACCAAAAACATTAAGCGCGCATTTAAATATAACATCGGTAATCACATTTACGGCGTTGTTCGCACTTTCATTGTCATTTATGTTGTTTATACTAGTTCCAACAGATCAGTTTGTTTCTCCCGTAATGCTTGCGTGTAATCGCTAACTTTATCATTATCCAACTTTATATATGTATAATGGTTTGAAGAATGTTCCTCATTCGATTAGTCTGAATTTCATAAGATAAAGGCGAATGGTCAGAAAATTCATTATGTTCCAGAACTTTAAAATTCTCAACCAATTTATAATCACATGGACAAGTTAACAGATAATCATTCACACTTCTTCCGTTTGAAGTACAAAATGTAAATTGTCCAGCCATATCGTTTCGTAGTCTACCATTACATATAGTTAAACCCGTGTTATGACATATTTGGACAAGCTTTCGACCAAACTTATTTACTGTTGTATCCTTTGAACATCTTGGAGGAGTAATATGGGATTTGCATTATGCACTACACTACTAACATATCTATCTAATTATCAAAACCTAGCCAATCATCTAGTAACCCAACTCTACTATTAAAATCATACCCACGGGGGGGGGGGGGGGGGGGGGGTAACTTCAATATTTTTTTGGTAGGGGTGTGCCATTTTTGCCTCAAAAAACGTACCCATTTTAATATAACATTCACTGAAATTCAGTACCGATAGTTATATAAATATTTAAGAAAGAATGACCTATACTTATACACAATATTTAAAATATGACCCATGCTTATATAAGCACTAACTCATCATCACTCATAATTCATAAATATACCAGCTACCCTTAAGTTTTTATATATGAATTGACATCGTTTGGTGCACATATCAATAGCATATTTATATATGATATGTAGATCATACCCCAAATCAATATACAGTTATCAAACGTAAATGCATTTTAATATAGGATGTCATTAAAAAGGAGGGTCATTTTTATATAAAATCTCGCAAAATTATGACCCATATTTTTGGCACATCCCCGTATACCCAATAATAGGAAGTTACCCCCCCCCCGTGATCATACCTGCCTTATTTTCACAACTTACAACCATGACAACACTGATCGATTGTAAAAAATGGACGATTATACGCAATTTATGCGAAAAAAATGATAAAATCGTGCACAGAAGACTAAGTTTATGATGTTTGTATGCATTGGTTCGAGAATTGGAATAACATTATTTTTCACCGGTCACTCATTTCATATATGACTTTAATAAAAAAAATGTTCACATGTTGAAGAACGTCGTTGTTTATAACGTATGTTTACTCATAAAGGTATTTGGACATATCATTTATTTCGTCACCGGAAATAAACTTTCTACTTCCTCTTTTACTTTCATTTTGAAGACGGTGTGGTGCAACCTTTTTGGTCGTGTCTATATCCAGACTCATCCAACATCATTACCGTCGTAAATTAATTCTAAGTTGATAGAATAATAAACAAACATGCCTCCTAAATTCGATCCAACCGCAATTACAGTTGGTAAGCTTCTTATTCCAAATACATTTGCTTTCATATTGACGTGCACACCAAAAAAAATTAAAAAAAAAATTGCAATGGTACATATAATTTTATAGTGACTGTGTACAGGTCCAGAATTGAATCTGTACTGAACGGGTTTTATGACCTGGTTTACGGGACGTATTAATATTTAATACCATTGTCCGTCTGTCCGTACATCGTCAACCTGTTCAAATTAAAACTGAACTTCAAACGCTAGAACCAATTCTGTATCTGTATGGTTACGTCGTAGCTACCAATTCTGGCTTTAATACAACCGGGTGAAGGCGCCGTCGATTTACTGACGTCTCGTGAGAGCAGCTTTAAAGCTCTCAACGCTCGTTTCGCGCACAATAGTGTCCTCAAGATGGTTCCAGTTAATAACTGTGGACACAAAGAATGAGTTTGAGTATTGCTGAGTTTAACTGGTGGGAATATCAAAGCACCTAGTATTGTTCCTCACTTGTTTTTCCACTATGTTTGTTGCCTGGTAATTTTCAAACTTTCTCGCTGTGATGGTTCGTCTTGGTCTGGCTGATTTTAAGAAGTCGTCTGGATCGATAGCAGGTACAACTGTACCAATCCCTCAACCACCTTGTACAAAAATATAAGTTTTTGGCTAGTTCGTCTGGCTTTTAGTTCTTGAAGTTCAAGTTTGGCGAGCATGTCTGTTACGCAGCCATCTTCTCTGGTTTTGTAGTCTCCTGTTATTAAGCGTGCTGCTTGTCGTTGTATACGCTCCAGTTTGTTTGCATCTATTGTACTGTAGGGGTCCCATACTGTTGCCGCATATTCCATTGTTGATCTAACTAAGGCAATGTAAGCGGTTTTCTTACATTCCTGCGGGCAGTATCTTAAATTCCTTCTGAAGAAGCCAAGGGTTGAACTTGCCTTTTTTGCAACATTTGTTATGTGTGTGCTCCACTTCAGGTCTTCTGATATCTGCACTCCTAGATATGGGTTGTTTTGAACTTGTTGGAGTATCTGGCCGTTGAGTGAGTAGAATCTCTGGCTTTTGTTTTTGATGCTCAGGATGTAGCATTTTTTAGCGTTAAATCGCATACCCCATTTATTTGCCCAATCTTCTAGGTTTGCTAGGTCTTCTTGCAGCAGTTTGTGGTCTTTTTCTGTTTTGATGGTTCTATACTGTAGGCAGTCATCGGCGAACAGCCGTACTGATGACTTGACAGTGTCTGGGAGGTCATTTATGTGACATCGACATAAGAATAGTAATGGTCCAAGTACTGTCCCCTGTGGAACTCCAGAGTCCACCTTTACTTCTTCAGATTGTTCCCCCTCTACTACAACTTTCATCTTCCTCTGTGTAAGAAACATATTTAGTCAGTTGTTAAGTGGTCCTCGGATTCCATATTCTTCCATTTTTATACGCCCATCAAAATTTTGACGGGACGTTTTATGGTATACAAATGTCCGGTGTCCGTCCATCTGTCCGGCGTAAACATGTCGCACCATAACTTGAGAACAACTTATCCAAATTTCATGAAACTTAATATAGTTGTTTCTTATGATGGTCAAATGATCTGTATACTTTTTGGTGAAAATAAGATTAAAACTTTTTGAGTTACGGCACTTTGTAACTAAAACAGGGGTGTGTTTTTTTCACATGTCGCACCGTATCTCAAAAACGATTCTTGTTTATGGCTTAAAACTGTAAACACTTCTTAGTTATATTAATCTTAATATCTGTATACTTTTTGGTGATGATTCAAAATTTTATTTTTGAGTTATTGAGTATTTTGTAAAAAAGGGGGAGGGTTTTTTTACATGTCGCACCATATCTCAAAAACAATTTATGATTATTGCTTAAGACTTAACACATGTCTTTGTTTAATTAATCTAAAGATCTGTATACTTTTTGGTGATGATTCAAAATTTCATTTTTGAGTTATTGAGTATTTTGTAAAAATGGGGGAGTTTTTTTTATTACATGTTGTGCCGTATCTCAAAAACGATTTATGATCATTGCTTAAAACTTTACACACTTCTTTGTTCTATTAATCTAAAGATCTGTATACTTTTTGGTGATTATTCAAAATTTTATTTTTGAGTTCTTGAGTATTTTGTAAAACAGGGGAGGGTTTTTTACATGTCTCGCCGTATCTCAAAAATAAGTTATGATTATTGCTTAAAACTTTACACACTTCTTTGATATATTAATCTAAAGATCTGTATACTTTAATTTTTGGTTTTGATTCAAAATTGTATTTTGGTAATATTTAGTTTTTGTAAAAAAAAACAGGGTGGGGGGTTTCACATGTCCCGCCATGTCTCTAACAATATATGGTTATTGCTTAAAACTTTCTCATAAACTAATTATGATTATTGCATAAGACTTCCACATAAGACGTCGGGCGTATCATGCGCTCATGGCACAGCTGTTTATTATCTATTTAAATAACCTCCCTCGAGTTTATCATAATTTCTGATATGACATTGACACGAAGAGGTAATGGTGAGACTAGATTCTGTCATTGCATTCGAAACTATACATTGTTGCTCTTATGATCTTATAAAGTTGACTCTTTAAGGTTCCACTAAGGTCAAAATATAGGACACTACAGAAACATCAAAACTTTGCCTGTATTTACATGTAACAACCTAAAATGAATAAAATCCTAAACTTTAAAAACATGTTCATTTGAACATTCTTAACATATACACATTGTGTAAATTGTAAATAAACTTGAAATTTTTGTCATGTAAAACCGGTTTTGGCGGTGAACACTTAATTTTCCAAAAAATCTGGAGACCTGTGAGATGACTTAATTCGTTTCCAATTGGTATGAACGAATACTGTTCCATGTAATGCAGTACAAGCTAATGTTAATTTGTCCCAGAAATATTGTTTGATGACATTTTTGTCCAATTTCTGTATTGTTTTGGTATTCGTTCACTTAGATTCATGAAATTAACTGAAACTCGTTAATTAATTCATTTTTCTAAAAAACAAACACTACAGTACTGCATTACATGTAACAGTATTAGTTCATACCAATTATAAACACATTTAAGACATTTCACAGGTCTCCAGATTTTTTGAAAAATTAAGTGTTCACCCCCCAAAACCTGTTTTACATGACACAAAAATTTAGTTTATTTACAATTTTCATAATGTGTACATGTACATGGAAAGTATGTTTAAATGAACATATGTTCCCATAGTATCAGAGTTTAGGAAGATGTCTTTTATCAGACAGACAGACAGAATATTTTATTATAGTGTTGCATACCAATACAGAACAATATCATACATCATAATATTAGTATAAAAATACAAATAAAAATTTAAATCAAAGTTAAAATATCGGTATCCAGCCATGACTGACTTATGAGACACTTTTGCTTTAAAACTTATTCTAACATTCATTACAAATGAATAAAAAAAAACTTTTAAATTACATTGAAAAAAACCAAAAAAACATACTGTTGCACACAATATTTTCTGCAATTAAACATAAAATATAAGGATTTTTCTAAAAAGGGTTGTATACAGTCATGTGACATCAGAAAAATAAATTTATCACTGAACTAGTATACATTTTTGTTTAGGGGCCAGCTGAAGGCTGTAAAGTTATTTGCTGTTTGGTCAGGTTGTCTTTATGACGCATAGATTCAACATAACAAAACCTATATGTCACAGATATTTAGGAAGGCTTGACTCGTATGTCAACATGTGGTGCATCATCCATATGGTGAATACCTTAGAAATGTGAAAAACAAACTCCAAAACAGGATATAATAGAACAATTTACTAATCGAAAATGGTGTCCACCACACAAAGTGACCATATAGAAATGTAAACAATTGAAACACCTGATAAAGTCACAACTGAGCTTCAGAGGGAACCTGAAATTTACACTCATAGTTGAACCATGCAAAAATATAATACATAATATCTTCTGTAAAAATAGTTAAGATTAAAATTATAGCAATAAACTAACTTATAAATAATATACATACATATATAAATACCAATTTACCACAATTTGGTATTTAGTTTATATTGTTTTATCATGACGAGATAAAGAGCAAGTTTGTTATTTGTGTCGGTCTGATAATTTTGTGCAGAGTTATAGCCCTTGGACTTTGAAAATTCACAAAAATAATCAGTTTCCTCACTTTTTTGTCATGCTTGAAGATATTGTTTTGATATTTGTTTAATATATACATGTAGTTTACACAATGACAAGTTAAAGGTCAAGTTAGCATTTTGTTCCAGTACAATTAATTTTAAACAATATGGTATCAGACTACTATAAATTGCCATGGGTAATTTGCAGTGATTTTAAATTGATGTGAATTGGTTATAATATAGTCTAAAATTGGAAGATTAAACATGAATGCAAAAAAAACCCAAAACACTTTTTTTAATAGTTAACATTGAAGCACTTTACTGGATTTACTTTCACCAGGAACACTAAATGAGGGGGGACAATAGGGGTTAACATGTTAACACCTCGATTTTGGCAAAAAACAGTTAACAAAAATACATAATTGCTGGGAACAGTTAACACAGTGGGTTGAAAACAGTTTACAGTTTAAATTATCTCCGATAACAGTTAACCACACCAGCTCCAGTCATGCTTCAGTGATTCCCTATATAATCAACTAAATTTTTCCCACGAAAAGGGGGGCCAGGGCCCCTCTGAATCTGCCTATACTCTGGGAATAATACATCTATAGTACACCTGTCAATGTATTTATATCCCAGTTGTCAATATCTTAACACCACAGATCTGCAGTAAAAATCTCTTAGTCTATTCTTGCATCAAAGTCCACATAGTTAATATGTATAAGTGACCTCTTTATAGATGAATTCTAAGTTCATTTGAAGCAATTGCCAGTTATAAATATGAACGATAAAAAGACTGAAAATTTCAGCTTGCAGTTTTAATTTCTATATGTATATAGATTAAGGAAACTCAAAAGACTGAATAAAGTATAACTGAAATGCAGAATTCCTAGGTAAACTGAAAAAGGAGAGTTGGAGGTCAATTAAAACTACAAAATCAAATGTCAACCAATGGAAAGAAAGGAAACGACAATATATATATATAAATGTACACTAAAAAAGCTTCATTAATTAAAAACCTATGTAAAGCAATTATTTCTGAAAACCTAGTTTGGTATGCATTCAAATTTACAATAAAGAATGAACATAATTTGTATAAGTTTGGTTGAGGCAAACTAAAGTTCGAGAACAGAAACCAGCACTCCAGCCATGCTTCAGTGATTCCTTATATAATCAACCAATTTTTTCCCACGAAAAGGCCCCCCCCCCCTTTTGGATCCGCTGTTGTATATTGTACCTTGTTAAATTTTGAAAAATATTAATTTGATCGATTCTGTTCAAACATTAAAAATAAATATTGTATGAAATAATATTTTTGCTATAAAAAAAACACAACCCTTCCCTTGAAGTGAAATGGCTCTTCCCTGATCAAAACCGGGTTGAAAATGGTAAAATTTGTCATATAAGTGTAACAAAAAAAAGAAGATGTGGTATGATTGCCAATGAGACAACTGTCCACAAATGACCAAAATGACACAGTCACCGTACGGCCTTCAACAATGAGCAAAGCCCATACATTATAGTCGGCTATAAAAGGCCCCGATAAGACAATGTAAAACAATTCAAATGAGAAAACTTGCAGCCTTATTTATATAAAAAAATGAACGAAAAACAAATATGTAACACACAAACAAACGACAACCACTGAATTACAGGCTCCTGACTTGGTCAGGCACATACATAAATAATATGGCGGGGTTGCATTTATACATGTCAGATAAAGTCCTACAACTTTGACGTAAATGGACAATTGTTAGACAGACTTCTTCTCTTGCCATTTTTGCTTATGTTGAGTTTTCTCTATTTACAATGTCTATAAACTAAGGGAGCTACCATTTGATTTTTATGGGGGGGCTAGGATGAAAAATTTTGTCCTGCATTTTTTTTTAGCTGTAATCTCTGTCCTGCCTTTTTATTTTTTACTCTGTTCGGTCCTGCCTTTTTTTTTTTAGTTTATCCTGCCTTTTTTTTACCTTAATTGTCGTCCTGACTTTTTTTTTTTTGCAAGTGTCTCATCCTGCCTTTTTTTTTTACTCAAAACTC
Organism: Mytilus galloprovincialis; assembly: GCA_037788925.1. Taxonomy (NCBI): domain Eukaryota; kingdom Metazoa; phylum Mollusca; class Bivalvia; order Mytilida; family Mytilidae; genus Mytilus; species Mytilus galloprovincialis. The sequence goes on along the minus strand of CM075341.1, from coordinate 271,139 downwards.
CTGTCCTGCCTATTTTTTTCAAATTTCATCCTAGCCCCCCCATAAAAATCAAATGGTAGCTCCCTAATATACAAAAATTTCATTTTACCATGTTTAACCCATGCATGCAAAACTTAAAGCCTAATATATAATAAAATTTGCATAAAATCGGGCAAGAATTATACCAGTGAGAGTGATCACTATCCCACCACAACACCATACAGAGGTAGGGGCTGGGCATTGGCGGATCCAAGGGGGGGGGGGGGTTTGAACCCCCCCTTTTTCTTGCCCGATAAATGCATTTGAATGGGGACATATAGCTGGAACCCCCCCCTTTGTCCTGGGTTGGGAACCCCTCCCCTTTTTAAAATGGCTGGATCCGCCCCTGCTGGGGGACAAAAAATGTCATCTCATCTTGAGTAATGTCCTTGAACAAGATCTGTATTTCTCAGTCATAGAAATTGGGGTTTGTTATTTTAATGCAGGACGAAATTGACGATTCATCAAAATTTTCTTCAGAACTGAATGTATTTCAAAATTAACAAAAATTGACAGGACTGAAAATATTTGTATATGACATGGCCTGTTAATTGGTCCTAATTTAAAGGACTGCATGATTACTAAATACTCGTCTTGTATACTGGTAAAACTTGTTGTCAACATACCCATTAAACTGAAATTTAGGTGATATACCATGTCACATATTATGTATAACAATTTAGTAAAAATGTTTTGTCAATTTCTTATACATCTTCTGATCATGATAAGGAATAACAAACAAATATCAAAATTTAGAATGTGACCTTGACCTCATTTTTCTAAGTGGATCAAGAACAACGAATCAACACACCTTGAGTCTCTATTACTTGTGGTTTTCTAGTTGAAAGGGGGTCTCATTGGGGGGATCCGATCCCGGATCCCGCTTACTGTTTTGTCAGATTCCTGTATCCTGCTTACGTACTCACTTACACTATGTACGTAAGCAATTCTCATTTTTTTGTCATTTCCTGGGTCCTGCTACACCTCATTTCTTGTTTTCACGACACAATAATTTGACTTTCACGTGTCACGCTTACCAAAAATTGTCAATCTCGCGTCACGCTTAGACCCCAATGAGACCCACATAAAAATTCATATCATTTATTTCAGATACTCTTGAGGAAACAACTCTATAAGGGCCCGGTGTTCATAACTCTACTGTCATAATTAAAAGTATTAACATTCTGAGGATTATTAACGAGCAATTTGGAAAAATAAATTTGTCGCTATCTTTTATGATTGGGAAGGAGAAGTTCCATTGGCAGATCCCAGGGGGGGGGGGGGGGATTGCGGTGGTTGGAATCCCCCTTTTTTTTTGCCGATCAATGCATATGAATGAGGACATATAGTTGTAACCCCCCCTTTTTAACCAGAGTTCTAACCAGAGACTGTTTGGAGAGATAACTCTCTCAAAGAAAAGTGTTTGGTTAAACAGGGACAGTATCAAGAGCGAATAAAAATAGGATGTTATATACAAAAAAGACTACAGGAAACCTACTGAAACAACATTATATCGCAAGTAAAAATTAGGTGAAAAAATATTGAATTAAATAAATAACAAAATGAACAAAAGCATTGGAATTATTCTCCCAAATAAATGTAAATATATTTATTGCAAGATTACTGTTTTTATCCCTGTTGTAAAAGTTAAAAATAAAATGTGCTCTTTTAATAAAATGTAAGACTTTACTACATAACTTAGAATAATGCAGTCCATAAGAGCAAACAGAATCAATTTTTGGAATAAATAAATTGAGTTACCATGTGATATGAAAAAGGTTCAGGCGAATATGTATGTACTGTGATTATGTTAATATTTGCTGGATACAAATTTTGTATATTTCCTTGGTACATCAGGGAACCAAGAATTTAGAAGTTTATAAAAAAACAAACGTTTTCAATGCTTGCAGATTTTGGCAAAACTGGGGTAAAATCAAATATCCCCCATAAAAAATTTCATATGGCAAAGATTTGTGCATATGAAAAATAATTGAACCCACAGTAGTGGGTCTCATTGGGGTCTAAGCGTGACGCAGGTTTGCTGATTTTTTGTAAATGTGACATGTGAAAGTCAAATTATTGTGTCGTGAAAATGAGGTCTAGCTGGACCCGGGAAATGACAAAAAAAAAGAATTGCTTACGTACATAGTGTAAGTGGGATACGGGAATCTGACAAAACAGTAAGCGGGATCTGGGATTGGAACCCCCCAATGAGACCCCCACAGTATTGAATTTATAAATTAATTTATTTGTATGCAGCATTTCCTAATATATCAAAGATTAATCTAACATAAAATTGAGAATGGAAATGGGGAATATGTCAGACAACCCGACCAAAGAGTAGATAATAACTGAATGCCTTCAATGCAGCGAGAAAATCCCACACCCGGGGTGGACCTCAGCTCTAAATGAAAGTCATACTAAACTCCAAAACATATAAATGAACACAAATTGAAAAACATACAAGATGAACAAAAGCCAGAGGCTCCTAAATTGGGGACAGGCGCAAAATTGCGGCGGGGTTAAATATCTTTGAGATGTCAACCCTCCCCTATACCTCTAGCCAATGTAGAATAAACAAACACGCAGTAAAATTCTGTTTATAAGGAAAACCTGAGTTTGATGTCAGAATAGGTAATAAAAGAAATTTAAGAAAAATGACAATGATGCATAGTTCTGTAATGACCACAATGTTTGTAGTTTCAGATTTTATTTAATTTCTGTCATTTACCATCTTACCATGCATACACGTTTTTCTGTAGACTATGAGGGGGAACAATTATTAAAGTGAACATTACATATACTTAAAATTGTACATTTTGTATTTTCAGTATGTGTAAGAGCTGTAGGTGGAGATTGCCCTGCTACATCAGCATTGGCCCCAAAGATTGGTCCACTGGGATTGGTAAGTTTCAATGTCATGTTACATGCTCCAAAGATTAGTCCACTAGGATTGGTAAGTTTCAATGTCATGTTGCATCAGCATTGGCCCCAAAGATTGGTCCACTTGGTTTGGTAAGTTTCAATGTTTTGCTACATCAGCATTGGCCCCAAAGATTGGTCCACTGGGATTGGTAAGTTTCAATGTCATGTTACATCAGCATTGGCCCAAAAGATTGGTCCACTTGGTTTGGTAAGTTTCAATGTTTTGCTACATCAGCATTGGCCCCAAAGATTGGTCCACTGGGATTGGTAAGTTTCAATGTCCTGCTACATCAACATTGGCCCCAAAGATTGGTCCACTGGGATTGGTAAGTTTCAATGTCATGTTACATCAGCATTGGCCCCAAAGATTGGTCCACTGGGATTGGTAAGTTTCAATGTCCTGCTACATTAGCATTGGCCCCAAAGATTTGTCCACTGGGATTGGTAAGTTTCAATGTCATGCTACATCAGCATTGGCCCCAAAGATTGGTCCACTTGGTTTGGTAAGTTTCAATGTCCTGCTACATCAGCATTGGCCCCAAAGATTGGTCCACTGGGATTGGTAAGTTTCAATGTCCTGCTACATTAGCATTGGCCCCAAAGATTGGTCCACTTGGTTTGGTAAGTTTCAATGTTCTGCTACATCAGCATTGGCCCCAATGATTGGTCTACTCGGATTGGTAAGTTTCAATGTCCTGTTGCATTCAAAGTGACCCTGCATCTTTGATGGTTTCATGTTTTCTGTGTGCAGGAGATCATGGGTTTTTAGCATTACAAGGTGAAAAAATAAATTCTTTTTTTGCACATCATAAGTCACACAGGAAGAAGATAAATGAATGATTGGGTTGGAGTCTGAATAAAGTTTCTGGGTGCATATGCACTAGTACGGGTTACTGGAAATAGTTAAGAGTAATAAAAAGAATAACTAGTACACATACATTGCTCACAGTTCTGTAAATATAAAGTCTGTGTCAAGTGAACACTAACATAACACCAATTTGCAGTGATTTTGCACTCACTTTGCCTAGAAAGCAAGATATCTTGGATGCTGTCATCATTTTTTGCTATTTAAATGTTTTCATAAATGTATGTTTTCTTACCACAGTGGTGTGAAACATTGGTCAAAATTGGATTTTTAATTTTAATTTCTAATTACGTTTAAAAATCTATATGTACTTCCTGGATATTTGAAAATTAACAAAATATATGTTTACTATTTTCAGTCTCCTAAAAAAGTCGGTGATGACATTGCTAAATCCACAGCTGATTGGAAGGGTTTGAAGATCACTGTTAAACTAACAGTACAGAACAGACAGGCTAAATGTGAAGTGGTTCCTAGTGCTGCATCACTTCTCATCAAAGCTCTTAAAGAACCACCAAGGGACAGGAAGAAGGTCAAACATGGTCAGTCTAAAATATGTCATTAACCCTTTCTGGACCTCCATAATGATGCCTTCCCTTTCCCCCCCATAATGACAACTCCCCTTTCCTTCATAATGATGTTAGATACAATTTTTTTCCTCCTAATTACCTTCATAATGTTGCCTTTTGACTCCTCTCCTTTCCTTTAACACTGTCTCTTTACTCCATTATCAGGACAACTCTTATGAGGTGCCTCAGTATATGTATCAAACTTTATTTAATGTGTGTCAAATACATAAATTATTGCCATTAAAAGGGCCTGTTGAAAGACTTGCATGAACTGTAGTCAGTATTTCTTGTAGTACATTTCTACAGTTTTATAATATGGGATTGCAAAACTAACAAATTTAAGCATGCTGAAATGTACAAGTACAATACAATTGATTGTTTATGTTTAATCCTATTTATCTGAGGTCAAGTTGAGACATACCGTCATCCTAAAGGAAGCAACACTTAATTTCTTCTACTGCATATAAAAACATAATAATTGTTTTATTGAGACAGACCGTCGCCCTAAAAGAAGCAACACTTAATTTCTTCTACTGCATATAAAAACATAATAACTGTTTTATTTTTCTGTAATTTGATTTGAAAATATTGAAGCTATTATATTATACATGTATTTATAGTTGGACTTGCATAAAAAAGAAAACTGTCAACAACTGTTTATTAATTAAAAAGAACTTTCCATTGAATATAAAGTGCCTAGGTTTTATCAATTAAAACCCTTGCATTTTTTTTACAACTTTGCCAATATGCTACACAAAATATCTAATACTTATTTTTCTTGAACAGTGAAACACAATGGTAACATCACATTTGAAGAAGTCATCAAAATTGCCAGACAGATGAGACCCAGAAGTATGAGCAGGACACTTGCAGGAACAGTCAAAGAGGTTTTAGGTTTGTATTACAAGATTCTGTAACAATAATTTACAACATTATCTCTGTCTATGATTTAAATAGACCAGGATGCAGATTAACTTTCATAATAAGACAGAAAGCTTTATTAAGAGTTGGTATAAACAATACAATAATAAACATAGTTCTGAGGAGCTTTTAAACCCAACAGAACAAAATCACAACAAACAAAACCTACATATCAAGTCATGCACACATACAATAAAACATAGAAAGCAAGACTTTCATGAACTCCTTTTTTGTCTTTTCAAATTTTTGAATTGGCATAAAATTAGTATACTTTCAGACAAATGTCATGAAAGGCAATGTTATTGGTATTACATATATACAAGTCAAAAAGTTCTTTTACCCTAATACTGTGATAATGATAAAATCTTAAAAAGATTTCCTCACATTAATTAGCCTTTTGAGGAAGGCAAAATCAGGAACAAAAACCCCCACTTAAATTAAACCTTTGAGATTAGGAAATTTGTTGTGTATTAAAACCCAACTAAATGGTGTATATCATAATATTGTTAACTGTAGGCATTCTGGTCTGTTCTGAAGAAATTAGTATAGTGTAAGATCTGTAAATAGAGGAATATGGCTTAGTTGTTATGGCTTGGTAAAAGATTTATTTTACAAACTCTCATTTGTTCTAGTCTCTCACATTCTTTGAAGTTTTTGTTGAAGTTTGATGCAAATTATAGATTTTAAGTAGGATTTCTGGACTTCTGCTATAGATGTTTGTGAGTCAATAGTAATTATTGATGTTTATCTAAATAATTTGTCAATGTTGAGTTTATATTTTATGTTGAGGTCAATAGGTTTAAAATATGTAATATGTAATGTAGAGGTCAATAGTTATATGTAATGTAGAGGTCAATAGCCATCTAGTTTTAGGTTTATGCTCTAATAATATACTAGATTATGGAGTGTGTGTCCGAGGAAGATTATCACTGAACTAGTATACATATTTGTTTAGGGCTAGCTGAAGGACTCCTCTGGGTGCAGAAGTTTCTCGCTGCATTGAAGACCCATTGGTGGCCTGCGGCTTTTGTCTGCTCTATGGTCGAGTTGTTGTCTCTTTGACACATTCCCCGTTTCCATTCTCAATTTTATCTGTTTACTGCAATTTCTTGGTTTAGTTGATAGTTTGTTAAAGGATCATATATTCGTAAGATAGATATTCAAATTTTATAAGTTTGTTTTAATTAGCCCCACAGTATGATGAAAATGTGAAGTAATGAAGATATGTTTGATATATTACAGGGACTGCACAGTCTGTTGGTTGTACCATTGACAAATCAGCACCACATGACCTGATTGACAAAATTAATGACGGAGAACTTGAAGTTCCTGAAGTAAGTCAGCTTATTGTAAACAGAAACATGCACTGATTATAATGAATAAAAGGAGATGTGGGGTATAGGTCAAGGACAGCAATCCAACAACAAAAATATTGAAAAGTCATCTTGATGTCAACAATAGTCTAGTGTCTTTACATAAATCATCCCAAGTCTATAACAGATAAGATAAATTAAGACAAAACAATCAAAGATCTGCAGTCATAACATAATTCTACAAATCAGGGAAAATGTAACGAAACTTTCCAAAACTATCCTTGGGGTATCTAATTTAAAAGTTGTACCCAGTTAGAAATAATCAGGATAAAATTCGAATAACACATCCCAGGCCACATGTAAATTTCAAACAAATCTATGGCTTCAATGAAATATTTCTTAATTGTCGCTCCTATAATCTGATTTATTGCCATAAAATGATACTTTTTTTATCTCTTACTTTAAACTTTTATAGATAAATGGATAGATATAAATGATCATAAACTGTATACTGTAAAATAGATCATCACAACAAGACGTACAAAATTGCTATTAAATCAGTATCACAAATAAGCAAACATACCTGATTGCAAATGAGAAAAATAAATATTTTTAATAGGTGAGGGATTCAGGCCTTTGTGAGCCACTTTTTATCAAATTAGTAATTCAAATCAGAATCAAAAGTACAAGGATATACATAACAGTATTGGCCAGAATATTGGTATAAAATCAATTATGAAGTGTACTTAACACAATTGCGTAAAGGTAAAAACTAACAGAAACAGCTTCAACATGAAACTCTTGCAGTGCTTGACGCATCCATTACAGTATAGTCCTATGTATCCACAGATTCACAATGATAAATTTGAAATTTTGAATGCTGTGTATTGCTATTTAGAGTATTTGGAAATGTTGGGGAAACCTGAATAATCTCTGTTTACTTTAACATGTAACAATTACAAATGAAATTTGATTTTGTAAATAATTTTTCTTTTTCTTTTCAGGAATAAAAGATCAGAAGAATAAAAAGAAAAAAAGACTAAAATGATTTGCTTTGTGATTTTCTTAATACAGAAATATTACATCTCATCAATTCAAAATATTCTTTATTGTCTCATTAAATTGCCCATTTTATAGACCTTACAAATCAATACCAAGTCCTAAAGTTCTTAAACTGTTCCATTTTATAGACCATACAAATTGATACAAGTTGCAAAGTTCAATCTTTAACAAAACATGTATCATCTGTCCGAAGTCAGTACTCTGTTGTTCAGTGTTTGTTGATATGGTTCATTTTATAGTTTACCAATTTTTATACTGTTGGTTTTCCTGTTTGACTTCTTTCATACTACTGTGGATTCATTAATTTTCGTTGGATACCAATTTTTGTTGATGTTGTGGGTACAGGAGAATATTCAAGTTTTCCACAAACCAGGAAAAATAAATGAATCCATTTTTTTGGGCCCTTTATAGCTTTGCTGTTCAAATATTTCATAGCTTGCTTGCAAACATTTCATGCATATTCATGAGGAAAGAAGGTTTAAGTGAACACTTGTTTGATTTTTATGCCCCACCTACGATAGTAGAGGGGCATTATGTTTTCTCTATTTGCAAAATTTTACAGAGTTGTTTCACAGGCAATCATACCAGGTCTTGTGTTACAAAGTTTCCTTACCAGATGTCCTTGACCTCATTTTCATGGTTTAGATATAGTTTTAAAATATGACCAGTTTGTTTAGTCCCCTACAAAGTCAAAGGGGACTTTAGATTTACACTCTGTCTGTCTATATTCTTTTATCATGACAGGTTACAGGTCAAATAATTTTGTTAAAGTCTAGGGATATTGTGCAGAGTTATGGTCCCTAACCCTAATTCACTCAAATATTCAATTCTTCAAACATTTTTCGTCATGATTGAGGATAATGATTTGATAACACATTGTTTCATCATGACAATTTATAGGTCAAGTTTGAATTTGTTCCGGTTTTATGATTTTGTGCAGAGTTATGGTCCTTGGACTTAAATAACTCAAATAATCAGTTTTCCAAATTTGTTTTGTCATTCTTGAGGATGTTGATTTGATAATAGGTAAATAGTTTTATCTTGAAAAGTTACCAAGCTCGAAATTTATTTCTGTCTGATGATTTTGTGCACAGTAATGTTACTTGGAATTCTAAAAATTCACTTAAATGATCAGTTTTCAACGCTTTTTTTGTCATGCATGAAGATATTGAAGTTATAGATAAGTGAGTATTTTGTTCAAGTATAAGTAATTTTTAACCAGTAAGGGACTATGTATTACCATACAATACTCTCAGAATGCTTGTTAACCAGTAGGGGACTGTGTATTACCATGCAATACTCTTAGAATGCTTTTTAACCAGTAGGGGACTATGTATTACCATGCAATACTCTTAGAAGGCTTGTTATAACCAGTAGGGGACTATGTATTACCATGCAATACTCTTAGATGGCTTGTTATAACCAGTAGGGGACTATGTATTACCATGCAATACTCTTAGAATGCTTGTTAACCAGTAAGGGACTATGTATTACCATGCAATACTCTCAGAATGCCTGTTATGTTAATTTCTCTCACAAAAGAGAAAATTATTTGGTATATTAGATCATTGTAAGATCTAGATGTTCATCAGACAGAAAAGCATAGGGCTCAAATGACCTCTTCCTGTGAATTTGTGTTCTCTGTAAAATTTTGTTGATTGTGTATTGGAGATTCTAGCAGGTGGTAAATTTATTCAATGTTCAGATGAAAGAATTAATGTGAGGTGTACATGTCTGTCTGGCATTTTCATCTAAGTCAATGTTCAGATTTCGGTGATTGATTCTGTAACTCAAAAAAAACCAATAGGTTCAGGAGATGTGGTTTGATAAGACAACTATCCATCAGAGAGCATATGAAGTAAAGATGTTGGCAACTATACATTTACGTTACAACAATGAGCAAAACCCATCCAGCAGATAGGATAGCAAGCTATGCCAGGCTCTGACTCTACCTTGTTGAAAACAATTAAAAAAAACCAAAAAAAACATCCAAAACAACAGTTCTGTCTGATTATGTACAAATCAAAGAATGGAAACTGGTATGATATATACAATAACAAACGTCAACCTATAATGTCCTATATATATATAAATATATAGCTATTTGGTGTATTGATAAAAGTAAAATAACAAATTTACTGAACCGTGAGAAAAATTCTAAACATAAGTTCCTAATAAAACGATATAACACATCAAACGAATGGACAACAACTCATATTCCTGACTTGGTACAGGCATTTTCAAATTAGAAAATGGTGGATTAAACCTGGTTTTACAGCGCTAAACCTCTCACTTTTGCATCAAATTCCATTACTGGTATATTTACAACAATGCATGGACAAAACAGACATAGTTTTGTTCTTCTCATATATTTTATGATAGTATGCTACTAAACCCCTAACAGGAAGGATTGTGCCTGGTATTCATATGATGAAAACATAATCTTTCCATCAGTTTATTTGAGGTCTGGAGCTGGCATGTCAGTTAAAACTGCTAGTAGTCTTGTTATTTATGTATTATTGTCATTTTGTTTATTTTCTTTTGTTACATCTTCTGACATCGGACTCTGTCTTCTCTTGAACTGAATTTTAATGTGCGTATTGTTATGCGTTTACTTTTCTACATTGGCTAAAGGTATAGGGGGAGGGTTGAGATCTCATAAACATGTTTAACCTCGCTGCAATTTTGCGCCTGTCCCAAGTCAGGAGCCTCTGGCATTTGTTAGTCTTGTGATTTTTAATTTTAGTTTCTTGTGTATAATTCAGAGTTTAGTATGACGTCAATTATCACTGAACTAGTATACATGTACATATTTTTTTAAGGGGCCAGCTGAAGGACGCCTCTGGGTGGTGGAGTTTCTCGCTACATTGAAGACTCATTGGTGGCCTTCAGATGTTGTCTGCTCTAGTCGGGTTGTTGTCGCTTTGACACATTCACCATTTCCTTTCTCAATTTCATCACAGGTAAAATTGTCAAAATAGGGGTACAGCAGTCATCACTGTGTCACAATCTCTATCAGAACAAAAACAAACAAATATTAATGTAACAAAGAAGATTGTCTGTCTGTTATGGTTCATCTGACCTTGGCCTTGTTTTTATGATAAGTTTGTAATATTTTCAACGTAAATTCAATCATGATCAGTATCCTGTATCTTTCTATAATATAATCCAACCCAATGATTACTATAGCAAACTTCGTCTTGTAAAAAAAAGAAGAGACTCCAAAGGCAAGGTTGCACAGATTGTTCTAAATTTTAGTGTCTCACCAACAATACACTGATCACATCTAGAACTTTTAAAAGTAGCCCTGCTCTGACAAAAGATATTGATCACATCTAGAACTTTTAAAAGTAGCCCTGCCCTGACAAAAGATCACATCTAGAACTTTTAAAAGTAGCCCTGCTCTGACAAAAGATATTGATCACATCTAGAACTTTTAAAAGTAGCCCTACTCTGACAAAAGATCACATCTAGAACTTTTAAAAGTAGCCCTGCCCTGACAAAAGATCACATCTAGAACTTTTAAAAGTAGCCCTGCTCTGACAAAAGATCACATCTAGAACTTTTAAAAGTAGCCCTGCCCTGACAAAAGATCACATCTAGAACTTTTAAAAGTAGCCCTGCTCTGACAAAAGATATTGATCACATCTAGAACTTTTAAAAGTAGCCCTGCTCTGACAAAAGATCACATCTAGAACTTTTAAAAGTAGCCCTGCTCTGACAAAAGATATTGATCACATCTAGAACTTTTAAAAGTAGCCCTGCTCTGACAAAAGATATTGATTACATCTAGAACTTTTAAAAGTAGCCCTACCCTGACAAAAGATATTGCTTTTGGTGTTTTAGCTTACTTTAAACTCGCAAATAAATTTACATCAATAAAAATAATAGAGTGGGAAATATATTTTGAGCCTTAATTTACTTGTGCATGAACATGATGAATAACAATTTAAGGTTAGATCTGGTAGATACCTAATTTGCTATCAAATAAAATTTTCAAAAAACAAGAGTGCTTTATATTAACAATATGCAGAGTTAATGTGACAACAAAGGATCAATTGTTATATAAAATTTGGACTGATCAGAGTCCAATACACTTTTGTCTTCTTTGTTATACAAGTAGGGTAGTCCAAATAATTATGACGTCTTGAAAGGCTATTATATTTTTTTTCTTTGACGCCTTACATCAACGTCATAACGCCAAACTCATATATTCAGTTGGACTTTGATAGGGAATTTACTGCTTTATAAAAACGTTTAGCTGATTTCTCCTCAAGATGCTTCATTCAAGGTGTATAAAATATATTTTTGAACCAAACTCGGTACATTTTGACCAACCTGAATTTCCGGATAATGTAAAACAATGGTTCCGGAAATTCGGGTTTTACCGAGTTTGGTGTAAAAATTATTTTATAATCTCCTAAAAAGAAATCCGACAAACGTTTTAAAAAATGCAGTCGACATGTTCCCGCCTCGGATGGAATTGTTACTTATATTATTATTTCTGTAGGGATTAATTGGAAATATTTTCGTAAAACAAACACATAAAAGGTAAGAATTTTTATATATGCATTTTGTTTTAGCCTTCTTTGAAAATTTGATGGCTAAATTGGGTCTCAAAGTTGAGAGCAAAATATGCTCTCAAAGTCCAACCGAAAATGGCGGCTTCAGCATTATGACGTTGAAGTAAGGCGTCAAAGAAAAAAATTATAATAGCCTTTCAAGACGTCATAATTATTTGGACTACAAGTAGGGATGCTTAGTCAGTGAGGTTAAGTTTTACATATTGGAGATATTTTAAAATAATAGAATATAATTATAATTGTGACCAACATATCATTCTTTATTGTATGCAAATCTTAATCATTCATTTCTGAGGTACTTGCTGCTCTAAAATTGTGTCAAGGGAGACAAATCAGAATCTCAATTCCAAGAAGGACAAACAACAGCATAGCCAAAACAAATAAGTCAAACAATGGCCTACAATCTTACTTAAAAAACATGAGATTAAACAATAATGGCATTATAAATACTCCATTCCAGATGTTTGTTTGCTCTGACCTGAATGAATGAATGAAATGAACTAAAACCTTAAATACAATGGACAAAGTACAATAATCTATTTAGAATTTATTATAAACAGCATAACATAGTCTAACAATGAACTTTAATGTCTCTTACATAGGTACATAGTCTAACAATGAACTTTAATGTCTCTTACATAGGTACATAGTCTGACAAAGGATCTGATGCAACATTAACTGATTCTTGAAAAGAATTTCAAAGGATAGGGTTCTTTTCAACAATTATCTGTTGCTGATATTTAATCTTTATTTGTGTACAATTCATTCCAGATTCTAAAAGGAGACAGTATCACTTAACTGGCTGATGAATTATTATCTCATGTGTGTACTAATAGTAGAATTTAAAAATAAAAAAAAAGTGCTATCATGATTTCAGAATCAAGCATCAACGGATCATAATACATAATTACCAAGACAACACTAGGTCTTTGAATGTAGTCGTTATTATTAGAACTAGATATTACAAAAGATAAAAAGTCAAAATAACATTGGTACTTAATTTGGAAGATTACAATGAGTGACATGTACCATAAACTGTAGAGTCTATATATTACCAAAAACAATACATTTAAAAAAACTTTAAACTGTAACAGACTATGAATGAAAAGGCACATTAAATCATAACATAATGACATAATTATACAAAATAAGCAGCTAACTGTGACATTTTGTCTTTTGGTTTTCCTCTCCCTCGACCTCTTGACCTTCCTCCTCTACCACGCCCACCTCTGCCAGCTGTTCGACTAGCACCTCCCCTTCTTTTCATTCTTGCATGATGTTTTTCTACCAATGGTTTAAATACCGGGTCACAAAATACACAGCCTGAGTGTTCAGTTTCGTCTCCTTCTAGTGGGGTTTTACCCTATAAAAAAACATACAAAATACAATGTTTCATCTTATTCTAATAGTACGATTGTATCAAACAAATTTTGTATTTTTTAACACAGGCTGTGATTATCCCCCATAAAAGCAACTGCTTCTAAACAAGAGGGAGAAGATATATTTTCTCATTTCTATCCAAACTGCTTTTCTTTATTATCTCATAAAAGTTCTCTCTGACCCTCACACTCCCAAATAATTGAAGTGCCAGCTGTGTACTTATTGCAAATCACTTTAAGCCTAAGCTTGTAATCAACTTGATCTTTTACCTCTGACAGTTGAAATCAATGGTGTCATTGAAATCTTTTCATGTTTAATGCAGGAGGACAGACTATAGTTGCAATATTTCCTTGCACACATTTATTGCAAGGGAAAAATATCCAGTGATAAGTTGTTCAAACTTAATCCACAGGATTAGCCACTATGAAGGGGAAACAGTTGAAACATGATTGCCTTAATTAAGATGATATGTCGCCTGAGAACACAGTTATTTCGTACATAAATATGCACATCAAAAAAATTTGCACCAGCTTTATCAAAAAATACATTTTGAAGGTGTAGTGTAATACTTTTGGGAAAATTATAAAAGGTCTATTGACTCCAACTCTAAATAGGGACAATATTATGCCAAGGGGTCTATACATACATATTTTTGACCTTTTCAAACTACTTACTATATAATGCTTAAATTAATATAAAAAAAATTAATTAGGTGTATGTAAAAAATTTGCAAGTTAAACACTGTCCATACTAGGGATTCTATTTGTAGACAACAAATATCAAAGGATGATAACTGTGTCCCTAGACCATGTTCTGTAAACCAACTTATTTTCGCGAGCGATTTATTTTCGAGACTTTCGTGAGTACAAAAATAACGTAATTATAAATCATCGCAAATATGTAAAACTTAGATTTTTCCTTATTAAATTTCATTAAGTAAATCAGAAAATTGCGAAATTAAATAGCCGCAAAGTGGTCAAGAAAGGGTAAAACGCGAAATAAAGTATCCCCAAAAATAAGTTGGTTTACAGTATATACTTATAAAACATACATACCTTGCTAAAATCTACATTAACAATGTGTGAACCACAGTCTTCACATATATATAGGTATAAAACATACATACCTTGCTAAAATCTACATTAACAATGTGTGAACCACAGTCTTCACATATATATAGGTATAAAACATACATACCTTGCTAAAATCTACATTAACAATGTGTGAACCACAGTCTTCACATATATATAGGTATAAAACATACATACCTTGCTAAAATCTACATTAACAATGTGTGAACCACAGTCTTCACATATATATAGGTATAAAACATACATACCTTGCTAAAATCTACATTAACAATGTGTGAACCACAGTCTTCACATATATATAGGTATAAAACATACATACCTTGCTAAAATCTACATTAACAATGTGTGAACCACAGTCTTCACATATATATAGGTATAAAACATACATACCTTGCTAAAATCTACATTAACAATGTGTGAACCACAGTCTTCACATATATATAGGTATAAAACATACATACCTTGCTAAAATCTACATTAACAATGTGTGAACCACAGTCTTCACATATATATAGGTATAAAACATACATACCTTGCTAAAATCTACATTAACAATGTGTGAACCACAGTCTTCACATATATATAGGTATAAAACATACATACCTTGCTAAAATCTACATTAACAATGTGTGAACCACAGTCTTCACATATATATAGGTATAAAACATACATACCTTGCTAAAATCTACATTAACAATGTGTGAACCACAGTCTTCACATATATATAGGTATAAAACATACATACCTTGCTAAAATCTACATTAACAATGTGTGAACCACAGTCTTCACATATATCTTCTGATACTGATACTTTATGAGCATTGTCAAAAAAGTTGATCACAACATTACACCTAAAATTAAATTAACATTACATGTACACACACACAGTTTATGGAGTTTTTTTTAAGAAATATATTTTGTTGTCTGCTCTATGGTCGAGGTTGTTGTCTCTTTGACACATTCCCCATTTCCATTCTCAATTTTATTATTAATAAACAAGTGCCTGAATTTTTACTAGTGAAAAATATGCCATTTTAACTGGATTTATGACTTAAAATTCGGTTATTGATTTGAGAATGTATGTCGGGCAGACGGTCGGGCATCTGGCTGCAGTGTCCATGCATTTACCCATGAACTGTTCAACCAAAGCTTTTCAATTTTTAATATGTTGTTACTGATGACAAAATAGAGGTAAGGTTCGATATTGATGATTTTCACTTTCACCATTCAGGAGTTTTGGTTCTTGAAAGATTGAAATATGGTGTTTTCAGTCGTGTCCATGTTTTAACTCATGAACCATTCAACCAAAGATTTTCAAATTCTAATAAGTTGTTAATGCATAACCAGATGCTCTGTAGGGCGCAGCTTATACAACCGCAGAGGTCGAACCCTGAACAGTTGGGGCAAGTATGGACACAACATTCAAGCTTGATACAGCTCTGAATTTGGATTGTGATTAAATAATTGACACAACATAGGTTTCTGACACAGAATGAATGTGGTGTAAGAACTTAAACATAAAAACTTAAAAATTTAAAATTGGACATTTACCTATTATGGTCCAATATCCAAGATCTAAATACATGGATGGATTCAGCATATCAAAGAACCCCAAGAATTAAATTTTTGATGAAATCAAATAATGTTCAATTTTGGACCCTTTAGACCTCAATGTGGACCAATTTGGTAACTGGGCCAAAATATTAAAAATCTAAATACATGGTTATATTCAATTTTTGTTGAAATCAAACAAAGTTTAATTTTGGACCCCAATTTGGACCAACTTGAAAACTGGGCCCATGATAAAAAATCTAAGTACATGTGATTCAGCATATCTAAGAACCCCCATAATTCAATTTTTGATGAAATCAAACAAAGTTTAATTTTGGCCCCTTTTGGCCCCTAATTCCTAAACTGTTGGGACCAAAACTCCCAAAATCATTCCTAACTTTCCCTTTGTGGTCATAAACCTTGTGTTAAAATTCATAGATTTCTATGAACTAATACTAAAGTTATTGTGCGAAAACCAAGAAAATTGCTTATTTGGGCCCTTTTTGGCCCCTAATTCCTAAACTGTTCGGACCAAAACTCCCAAAATCAATCCCAACCTTCCGTTTGTGGTCATAAGCCTTGTGTTTAAATTTCATAGATTTCTATTTACTTATACTAAAGTTAGAGTGTGAAAACCAAATGTCTTTGGACGACGACGACAACGACGACAACGACATACCAATATACGACCAAAATTTTTTTAATTTTTGTGGTGGTATAACAAAATGGAGGTCAAGTTCGATATTGATGATTGTCACTTTTACTGTTCAGGAGTTATGCTCCACAAATAAATGTAAAACAAATCTGGTTTACTGTCACTCTGACAGCCTCTTTTTAGATTATTTTCACTTCACTTTATTGCAATCTAGTGTGCTTGGCAGATCTTGTCCAACTGAGGGATGTTCTAGAACTGATTATTTGAGGGGGGTTCCGAAGGATTCCAATAAAAAAATGCTGGGTGGTGGTTATTTTCGAAAGATGGCATAGGAAATGGAAATAATTTTGTACTTTTATGCATGGTTGAGTAAACTAAAACGTGCCTTCTGATCCCCAATACAATATAGTAAACTAAAACGTGCCTTCTGATCCCCAATACAATATAGTAAACTAAAACGTGCCTTCTGATCCCCAAAACAATATAGTAAACTAAAACGTGCCTTCTGATCCCCAAAACAATAAATATTTTCAGAAACAGCCTAAATCAATTGAGCTGTTCAGCCTTTCATGTATTTATATAGCATCTAAAAAAAGCCAAAATATTGACTTCTTGTAAAGAGTCATCTGATAATTTTGTGAAAATGATATTTGAAAAATTGAGACACCTGCCAGATTCTATCTATCATGGTTGATAAGACAACTTTATTTGACTGAAGTATATAAGCAAAAACATACAGAAAGAAATACACATACAGTTTATTCTAATGCAACAACGTTTGTAACGTTCATTTTGATTGGATAACGTCACTTATTTACATGGCATCAATTGACAATTGATGCTATGGGACGTACGCGCAAGCGCAGACGGCATATGACAGATTTTAAATACATGTTTTAACGTTGTTTTCTATCAGTTACATTAGAATGGAGATAACTGTATTGTATTTTAAGCTCCGACGGCATCAATTGGGGATTTGATGGTCGCAAATACCTGTTTACTGTCTCCGCTAACGCGTCGCCAGTAAACTTAATTTGCGACCATCAAATCCCCAATTGATGCCGTCGGAGCTTAAAATACAATACAGTTATCTCCTAAATCTATGAAACAATTTTCATGTACAAAGTGAAAAATATTATTCTATATTTTATATTCAGTTAATTTCATGATTATCTGTTTCCATGGTCTAGAAAAAAAGCTTATTTTTCAGAATTTTTCATCTTACTAAAATGTGTGACAAGATCTAGAGTAGAGACAATAACCTTAATATGACTCATAACAAAATTATTTGAAGAAGTCTGCAAAATTGAACTACAAGCAGTATAAAGTCCTCTTACATATTGCAGGCCATTCTCCATTTTGGAGCTGAAGTCTGATCTAGCACCAAGATACCATTCTCACATTCTACACATTCTGATACCCCTGTCTGTGATAATCCATGCTGGCATGTTGGATGGGTACACTCGTTACAACCAAATCCTTTCTTCATGTCTTTGAATGGTGGATTATTGTAACAATAAGGACAAAGAGGGTAACACTGTAAAATAATAATTATTGTAACAATAAGGACAAAGAGGGTAACACTGTAAAATAATAATTATTTCTACTCATTAATAAAAAATTTGTAAGGATTCGTGAAACCCAGTGTCTTGCCTACTTTTGCTTTTTTTCAGTTTGATAGGGGTATGCTCAACAAAAATGGTGAAAAAATTATTAAAAACTTTCCTCTAGATACTATCTTTTGTTTTAAAAACTTTTAAATGTAGAATGTGTGTTATATATATTAACTGGAAGAAAAACTAAGTCTCTTCACAAATAATATACGGAAAAACAGGAAATAAATGTTTTTAAATTTCCTTCTTGATACTAGCCTTTGGTCATAAACAAGCTTCTGTTAAAGTTTGGCCTGATAACATAATTGCAGACTTACCTTTCCCTTTACACCAGTTGTCCATAGAACTAGTTCATAATCATCCAGTGGACATTTTAATTCTTTATAAAGTTTGATATTCCCATTCTGTGGCAGTGTGAATGTATCATCACAGTTAGAACAATGGAGACGACTAGGTTTCGCTTGGATGAATTTCATAAAACGACGGCATTTACCACATCTGAAAAATACAGAAAAAGGGATGATTACTTTGCTTGTGTGATTTCTTTAAATCTATAGCTATTACCGTGGATTCATTTATTTTCATGGGTACCAGTTTTCGTGGATGAAGGAAATCTCGCATATTCGTGGATATTTAATTACATGGCTTTGCAAAGTCGCATGTATAAGATTCGTTGAACATTTAATTTCCTGGTTAACCTGTACCAACCAAATCCATGAAAATGGTATCCCACAAATAATAATGAATCTATGCATAGTATCATCCTTCCTTGTAGAATAAATTGCTTCGCTGAGCGCAGCTGGATATGACCGCAGAGGTCCAACCCTGAACCGGGGCAAAAATGGACACAATATTAATGCTTGATACAGGTCTGAATTTGGATTGTAATTAAAAATTTGACACATAATAGGTTTCTGACACAGAATAACTGTTGTTAAAGAACTTAAAATTGGTGATATGATTTGAATTTACACTATTTTTTTTGCTTTTGTGCAATATACTATGCTGTTGCAAATTGCAATATTCATTTCTAAAATAAATTTCTTATATATTATTCATATTGAATCATTTTGGGGACATAATTACGAAAAAAAGGACAGAGAGGTGATTACTAAACAAACTAAAAATTTATATCCGACAGCTTATATACATACAAAAGTGTTTAGGTATTTGTGTTGTTGCTTTCTCACTGATGAATACCAAACTTTTCCTTGTATTTATGACAACAAGACAAAGTTTATTTTTCAGATAAGATATGTAGGATATATACCTGGACAAAGGTTTACCACTGGTACGTACCTGGACAAAGGTTTACCACTGGTACGTACCTGGACAAAGGTTTACCACTGGTACGTACCTGGACAAAGGTTTACCACTGGTACGTACCTGGACAAAGGTTTACCACTGGTACGTACCTGGACAAAGGTTTACCACTGGTATGTACCTGGACAAAGGTTTACCACTAGTACGTACCTGGACAAAGGTTAACCACTCGTACGTACCTGGACAAAGGTTTACCACTAGTACGTACCTGGACACAAAGGTTTACCACTAGTACGTACCTGGACAAAGGTTTACCACTAGTACGTACCTGGACAAAGGTTTACCACTAGTACATACCTGGACAAAGGTTTACCACTAGCAGCCAGTGATGAAAAAGTCACTTCAAACAACTCATCCATCCCATTTATATTCTCCACAAAATATTTAAATTTCAGTCTGAAAATGTTAAGTGCATGATGTAGAACATCCTGGAAGTCAGCTTTACCGTGGGCGATGAGATTCAATTGTTTTTCTACGGCAGATCTCATGGTAGACAATACTAGTTCTTGATCAATCTGAAAAATAAATTAAAAAAAGTCTTATAACTTTTAACAGATCATTTTTATGGTATCAATATATGAAATTAACAACTATAGGTCATCGTACAGCCTTCAACAATGAGCAAAGCCCATACCACATAGTCAGCTATATAAGGCCCCCAAATGACAATATAAAACAATTCAAACAAGAAAACTAACTGCCTTATAAGAGGTTATTTGACATGTGTAAAAAGTTACCAATAGGAACTAGATGGAATGGGGAATCTGTATTAATAGATGAAAAGTAAAATAACAAAAAATACAGAACTCCAAGGTGAATTCAAAACAGAAAGTTATTATAAAAAGCTCAAACACATCAAACAAATGGAAAACAACTGTAATATTCCTGACTTGGATTGTTGATATGAAAAATTGAACTCCCTAAACCTTCAACAACTTATGTGCTATGTTTTAGTCCTTAACAGGCTGTATATATATACTATTATCTTCTGAAGGATAAATTCACAGAACTCAGTAAACAATAAAATTAGTATGTATCTTTGAATTACAAACATTCAAATTAGGTCATCTATTTTCAGAATTTAATTCCATTATGACTTTTTCATTTTCATCAATCATAAACACCTCTATCCTTCATTACTAAAGAATGATTTATTTTCTCTGATCACAAGTTTCATACACTTGTATGTTTGTGGATATTTATTTTCTCTGATCATAAGTTTCATACACTTGTATGTTTGTGGATATTTATTTTCTCTGATCATAAGTTTCATACACTTGTATGTTTGTGGATATTTATTTTCTCTGATCACAAGTTTCATACACTTGTATGTTTGTGGATATTTAATTTCATGGTCAAAGTCTCATACATGCATATAGAATTATTTTACTTCATTGAAATTTAAATTTCTTGCCAACCTATACCAAGAAAATTGGTATCCCACTAATACTAAATAAATCCACACTATGACCTTTTTGATAACCATGGACCCACAAATGATAAATAAATCCAAACTATGACCTTTTGGATAACCATGGACCCACAAATGATAAATAAATCCACACTATGACCTTTTTGATAACCATGGACCCACAAATGATAAATAAATCCATACTATGACCTTTTGGATAACCATGGACCCACAAATGATAAATAAATCCACACTATTACCTTTTGGATAACCATGGACCCACAAATGATAAATAAATCCACACTATGACTTTTTGAGAACCATGGACCCACAAATGATAAATAAATCCACACTATGACTTTTTGATAACCATGGACCCACAAATGATAAATAAATCCACACTATGACTTTTTGATAACCTTGGACCCACAAATGATAAATAAATCCACACTATGACTTTTGGATAACCATGGACCCACAAATGATAAATAATTCCACACTATGACTTTTGGATAACAATAGACCCACAAATGATAAATAAATCCACACTATTACCTTTTGGATAACCATAGACCCACAAATGATAAATAAATCCACACTATGACTTTTGGATAACCATGGACCCACAAATGATAAATCAACACTTTCACCTTTTGATAACCATGGACTAACACTATTCCAAGTGGTGTGGGTTTGAGCTTCCGTCCAGCTATAACATTGACATAATTTCTCTCACAAATGTTGTTTATATGTACAGATATACTGGCATCAGTTCCTATGCCATGTTTCTCCATCAGTGTGATCAATTCACTTTCAGTTAAATAATCTGGAGGGCTGGTCTGTCTCTCAGCAAGCTTGGCCTGCAAACAATGACACAACAGTGTATAAAACTTTCATAAAAATGTCTCAATCGATGTTGATTCAATGTAATTACAAGTATAAATAACTGACTGGCAAGCCAATCACTTTAGTCACAGTTTGTAAAAGAAAAAACATTAATTTCATATATATATTACCTCCCCCATATACCATTTTTACTTAGTAACGTCAATTATGATCAAACAGCAGGAGACAATTATTATCTTGTCAAATCACCTGGTTTCATTCCTGTTGCAGTTCAACAATTCACTCAATTTTTGTTTATAACCTTGATTTGTCTTCTTACTTTTTTACGAGATTTGAACATTTAATAGCAAACTACTGTTGCCTAAGTTTTTTACTAGATTTGAACATTTAATAGCAAAATACTGTTGCTCAGTTTTTTACGAGATTTGAACATTTAATAGCAAACTACTGTTGCCTAAGTTTTTTCAATATTTGTGGATAGGATACTTCTGTTCTTTTAAACTTATAATTTTTAGAACTAACTTCTTCAAGGCTGAATGTTTGATCCTTTTTAAACTCTGGCAGTGTTTCATCGTCCATAGCTTTCCAAGTCATGACAGATGTGAACCCTGGATCTACAATCACATGACCTGTACAAGAAAATTTCTCAGGGCCTATCTCAAAATACACTTTTGTCTGAAGATATTTACAATCTGGCATAATCTGAAAATCAAAATTATAAACAGTTGTAAAAACACATAATCTCTATAAATCATAACATTTCTAAAACCTAAATTCTAAATTTTGGTTCAACATGATGCACTTTACTTTGGTATTAATAACATACTTTAATACATAAGATATACTTCTTATGAAATATCTGATAATAAAGTCTCCAGTTATCTGCCCCTAACTCTATAACAGAACTTACTGAAGCAATAAAATATCTGGTAAAAATATTGTAAAGTCTCCAGTTATCTGCCCCTAACTCTATATCAGAACTTACTGAAGCAATAAAATCGTAACTTCTCCAGTTATCCATACCTGTCAACTGACTCGTATTCTGCGGGTGTGACCCGAGATTTTCACAATTCTGAGAGATCACCAGGGACACCTGCCGGGTCATTGAATAACCCGGGAATTCCAAAAATGACCCGTTTTCACCCGTATTTCTTAGCCTTGATTTCATAAGTAGTATTCTTTGAAATACCGGCAAATTCGTAATTCTTCCATGAACAGGAAGTCCATCAAGCTGTGTAAACTGTCAAATTAAGTGACCCATTAAGTGCATGGCTTCACTTGACAGCTTTGGTGTCAAACACACTGTTAATTAACACCAATTACCTTAGCTTTAGGTCGTAAATAAATTGCACTGTTGTTTTACAAACATATTTCAACTAGAGTTACTTCCCCTTTTTTGTCCCCATTCAAAATTATTCCTTATATTTACGTTTTTTGGGTAAAAAAAATTAAATCTTAATAAAATAAAATTCAAATACATATTAAAATATAACTTTTCATTATTTTCATACCTTTATACAATTCAAAAAACAAGTTGAAAATTATTTTGTTCATCTATACTTCTTCCTTTAACTGTATTACTATATTTTATTATAGTCTAATTTCAATGAAAGATTTGTAAGATGAGTTTTTTAAGGCTAAATAGCCGATCGTAAACAATTTAAAATTTCTATTGAAAAATAAATCCATACCCTAGTATTTGATGTTTGAGGTTGAATTACATCATCACAATAAGTAAAGAACATAAGACTGTGTTACTCAAATTTATAAAAATCTTTTAAAAGTGCAATGAAATAATAAATAATAAGATTTAAAATGACTTAACCAAGTGAACATGCATTGATGTTTTGGTAACTTTGATTTAAATTATAAGAAACTAGAACACACCCGTGATATCGCGGGTCCGTGACTGAATTAAAGTATATAACTATGCGCAAGCCTTATTTTAGTATTAGTACTGTCATCTGATAAAGTCATGACGATTATAAGATACACAATTTTCTCTGCTTTCAAATCTTTCTGTTTGAACCCGTCGAACTGGAACTTATCAATTATTGGTAATATTAATTATTTGGAAAACAAAAGGTCCTGGAATGGAGTATTTTTTAATCAACAGCATTGTCCTATATTAGTTATAAATAAAGTTGAATTCTTTGATTCACTGTTTTACGTCATGCCCGCTAACAAACTGAAACTTTCCAGATTTTTCGTATTTGTATTGTTATCTTAGAAAGTCTTACGTATTAAAATACTACAATAGGTAACAATTTGACAATTTGACAATTAAGTAGTGTCAACCCTGTGATCATGACCCGTGTATATAGCATATTAATCCTGAATACACCGTTTGGTGGTGCGCCTGTCAGATGCGGAACGTACAGATAAGGTAATAGGTAACAGGTGATTATACTATTGGTATCGGTATCGGACTCGACCCGGAACTTCCTAATTATTGGCAATATTAATTACGTGGAAAACAAAAGGGCCTGGAGTGGTGTAATTTTTAATCTACACCTTTGTACTATATTAGTCGTATATAAAGTTGAATTCTTTGATTCGTCATTTTTACGTGATGACGGCTGACAAATTGGACCTCGTAATTTTAGTATTATAGATATGTACCCAAAATACTGAAATTCAGTTAGAAAAAGTTTGTACACGTTATGACCTGAGATTTGATTCTTCAATGCAGGTCATGACCTGCATTTTCATTGTCACAGGTTGACAGGTATGAGTTATCTGCCCCAAACTCTATAACAGACCTTACTGAAGCAATAAAATATCTGGTAATAAAATCGTAGTTTCCAGTTATCTGCCCCTTACTCTATAACAGAACTTACTGTAGCAATAAGATATCTAGTAATATAACAGAACTTACTGTAGCAAGAAAATATCTAGAAATAAAATTGTAAAGTCTCCAGTTATCTGCCCCTAACTCTATAACAGAACTTACTGTAGCAATAAAATATCTAGTAACAAAATCATAAATTCTCCAGTTATCTGAGCCTAACTCTATAACAGAACTTAGTGTAGCAATAAAATATCTGGTTATAGAATCATAAAGTCTCCAGTTGTCTGCCCCTAACTCTATAACAGAACTTACTGTAGCAATAAAATATCTGGTAATAAAATCATAAAGTCTCCAGTTGTCTGCCCCTAACTCTATAACAGAACTTACTGTAGCAATAAAATATCTGGTAATAAAATCATAAAGTCTCCAGTTGTCTGAGCCCAACTCAGACTCTGATGCACTTCTCATAGGTGTGATCGGTGGGTGATCCCCGGCATCTGTTCCTTTCCTAAAAATACACAACACATTTGTCAGGTAAATAGTACAATGATAATGAAAATCACAATTTGAATAATTTGATAATTTTGACCCGCAGTTGACCTTGATCACATGTTCAAACTAATATATAGTATTTTTTGCTTTTGTTATGCAGTGTTAACCACTGCAAAATAAACAAATATTTCATAAAAACTAAAACAAGTAAAAGTGATAGTAAAGAACTCCTTATCACCTATAGCTACCCTTTAATTACACCATAGTTACCTTGGTTTCTGTATACCAGTACTCAATAGTTCCCTGACAATAGTTCCCCAATCATGTGATGACTGCTGTTGCCTCAATGTTCCCCTGTAATCATCAATATCAATGTTAAAGAAGATGAATATAATTTATTTATTAAAGTTATTACCTCTGAATGAAAAAATACAAGATACTAAACCCCTAACGGAAAGGATTGTGCCTGATATTCATATGATGAAATCATAATCTTCCAATCAGTTTAATTGAAGTCTGGAGCTGGCATGTCAGTTAACTGCTAGTAGTCTGTTGTTATTTATGTATTATTGTCATTTTGTTTATTTTCTTTGGTTACATCTTCTGACATCAGACTCAGACTTCTCTTGAATTGTATTTTAAATATGCGTATTGTTATGCATTTACTTTTCTACATTGGCTAGAGGTATAGGGGGAGGGTTGAGATCTCATAAACATGTTTAACCCCGCCGCATTTTTGCGCCTGTCCCAAGTCAGGAGCCTCTGGTCTTTGTTAGTCTTGTATTATTTTAATTTTAGTTTCTTGTGTACAATTTGGAAATTAGCATGGCGTTCATTATCACTGAACTAGTATATATTTGTTTAGGGGCCAGCTGAAGGGCACATCCAGGTGCGGGAATTTATCGCTACATTGAAGACCTGTTGGTGACCTTCTGCTGTTGTTTTTTCTGTGGTCAGGTTGTTGTCTCTTTGACACATTCCCCATTTCCATTTTCAATTTTAACATTAAACATAGATGAGTTATAATTTAGTGAAGTAGAGAGCAACATAACAGTAGATTGTCATAAAGTGACAGATAATTGTATACATTAATATAGAGTGGAGGAATCAGCCACAATCACCAGTATTCACAGTGAAAGTCACTTACAAGTATACATTGATATAGAGTGGAGGAATCTGTCACAATCACCAGTATTCATGGTGAGAGTCACTAACAAGTATACATTAATATAGAGTGAAGGAATCAGCCACAATCACCAGTATTCACAGTGAAAGTCACTTACAAGTATACATTGATATAGAGTGGAGGAATCTGTCACAATCACCAGTATTCATGGTGAGAGTCACTAACAAGTATACATTAATATAGAGTGAAGGAATCAGCCACAATCACCAGTATTCACAGTGAAAGTCACTTACAAGTATACATTGATATAGCGTGAAGGAATCAGCCACAATCACCAGTATTCACGGTGAGAGTCACTAACAAGTATACATTAATATAGAGTGGAGGAATCAGCCACAATCACCAGTATTCACAGTGAAAGTCACTTACAAGTATACATTGATATAGAGTGGAGGAATCAGCCACAATCACCAGTATTCATGGTGAGAGTCACTAACAAGTATACATTAATATAGAGTGGAGGAATCTGCCACAATCACCAGTATTCATGGTGAGAGTCACTAACAAGTATACATTAATATAGAGTGGAGGAATCAGCCACAATCACCAGTATTCACAGTGAAAGTCACTTACAAGTATACATTGATATAGAGTGGAGGAATCAGCCACAATCACCAGTATTCACAGTGAAAGTCACTTGTCACTAACAAGTATACATTAATATAGAGTGGAGGAATCAGCCACAATCACCAGTATTCACAGTGAAAGTCACTTACAAGTATACATTGATATAGAGTGGAGGAATCAGCCACAATCACCAGTATTCACGGTGAGAGTCACTAACAAGTATACATTAATATAGAGTGGAGGAATCTGCCACAATCACCAGTATTCATGGTGAGAGTCACTAACAAGTATACATTAATATAGAGTGGAGGAATCAGCCACAATCACCAGTATTCACAGTGAAAGTCACTTACAAGTATACATTGATATAGAGTGGAGGAATCAGCCACAATCAACAGTATTCACAGTGAAAGTCACTTGTCACTAACAAGTATACATTAATATAGAGTGGAGGAATCAGCCACAATCACCAGTATTCACAGTGAAAGTCACTTACAAGTATACATTAATATAGAGTGGAGGAATCAGCCACAATCACCAGTATTCACGGTGAGAGTCACTAACAAGTAAACATTAATATAGAGTGGAGGAATCAGCCACAATCACCAGTATTCATGGTGAGAGTCACTAACAAGTATACATTAATATAGAGTGGAGGAATCAGCCACAATCACCAGTATTCATGGTGAGAGTCACTAACAAGTATACATTAATATAGAGTGGAGGAATCAGCCACAATCACCAGTATTCACGGTGAGAGTCACTAACAAGTATACATTAATATAGGGTGGAGGAATCAGCCACAATCACCAGTATTCACAGTGAAAGTCACTTACAAGTATACATTGATATAGAGTGGAGGAATCAGCCACAATCACCAGTATTCACAGTGAAAGTCACTTGTCACTAACAAGTATACATTAATATAGAGTGGAGGAATCAGCCACAATCACCAGTATTCACAGTGAAAGTCACTTACCAAGTATACATTGATATAGAGTGGAGGAATCAGCCACAATCACCAGTATTCACGGTGAGAGTCACTAACAAGTAATCATTAATATAGAGTGGAGGAATCAGCCCCAATCACCAGTATTCATGGTGAGAGTCACTAACAAGTATACATTAATATAGAGTGGAGGAATCAGCCACAATCACCAGTATTCACGGTGAGAGTCACTAACAAGTATACATTAATATAGGGTGGAGGAATCAGCCACAATCACCAGTATTCACAGTGAGAGTCACTAACAAGTATACATTAATATAGAGTGGAGAAATCAGCCACAATCACCAGTATTCACGGTGAGAGTCACTAACAAGTATACATTAATATAGAGTGGAGGAATCAGCCACAATCACCAGTATTCACAGTGAGAGTCACTAACAAGTATACATTAATATAGAGTGGAGGAATCAGCCACAATCACCAGTATTCATGGTGAGAGTCACTAACAAGTATACATTAATATAGAGTGGAGGAATCAGCCACAATCACAAGTATTCATGGTGAGAGTCACTAACAAGTGTACATTAATATAGAGTGGAGAAATCAGCCACAATCACCAGTATTCATGGTGAGAGTCACTAACAAGTATACATTAATAAAGGGTGGAGGAATCAGCCACAATCACCAGTATTCACAGTGAGAGTCACTAACAAGTAATCATTAATATAGAGTGGAGAAATCAGCCACAATCACCAGTATTCACGGTGAGAGTCACTAACTAGTATACATTAATATAGAGTGGAGAAATCAGCCACAATCACCAGTATTCATGGTGAGAGTCACTTACTAGTATGCATTAATATAGAGTGGAGAAATCAGCCACAATCACCAGTATTCACGGTGAGAGTCACTAACAAGTATACATTGATATAGAGTGGAGGAATCAGCCACAATCACCAGTATTCACGGTGAGAGTCACTAACAAGTATACATTAATATAGAGTGGAGAAATCAGCCACAATCACCAGTATTCACTGTGAGAGTCACTAACAAGTATACATTAATATAGAGTGGAGGAATCAGCCACAATCACCAGTATTCATGGTGAGAGTCACTAATAAGTATACATTAATATAGAGTGGAGAAATCAGCCACAATCACCAGTATTCACGGTGAGAGTCACTAACAAGTATACATTGATATAGAGTGGAGGAATCAGCCACAATCACCAGTATTCACGGTGAGAGTCACTAACAAGTATACATTAATATAGAGTGGAGGAATCAGCCACAATCACCAGTATTCACGGTGAGAGTCACTAACAAGTATACATTAATAAAGGGTGGAGGAATCAGCCACAATCACCAGTATTCACGGTGAGAGTCACTAACAAGTATACATTAATATAGAGTGGAGGAATCAGCCACAATCACCAGTATTCATGGTGAGAGTCACTAACAAGTATACATTAATATAGAGTGGAGGAATCAGCCACAATCACCAGTATTCACGGTGAGAGTCACTAACAAGTATACATTAATATAGAGTGGAGGAATCTGCCACAATCACCAGTATTCATGGTGAGAGTCACTAACAAGTATACATTAATATAGAGTGGAGGAATCAGCCACAATCACCAGTATTCATGGTGAGAGTCACCAACAAGTATACATTAATATAGAGTGGAGGAATCAGCCACAATCACCAGTATTCTCAAAAGGGTCATTAGCTAACAGATATATATATAAAAATATTAAAATGTGATTTTTTTTTGCTTGTTCACTCAATAATGAAAAAAGATAATTATTTGCTTTTAGAAGCCAGCTTATTTCAATTTTGTCAAAACAAGATAAGAAACATCACTAATGAATTAGTCACTTCCCAAGAGAAAACGAAAACGGGATCCATCGGGATCCCAATGCAATCACTGTGATATTGTCGGGATAAGCTGGGATAAGCATCTGGAGTCGGGATAAATATCTGAAACTGGGATCCCATTCAGGATAACTGTCTGAAGCCGGGATCCCAATCGGAACTGTTTGTTTGATTTTTCATGATGAGGGCCTCAGGGAAGATTAGTTATATAGCTAACTGTGTTACCCTCTTAAAATAAAGTATTGTTGTTGTTGTTTAAAGCCGGGATCCCAATCGGGATAACTGTTTGAAGCTGGGATCCCAGTCTAGTTAAAACAGGAAATTGTATGAACCATAATAATGTTGTTGAAAATATGTAAGTGTTTTGTTTGTGTATACATATGTCTCTGATGACATCAAGTACAGGTTATTGGTGTTAATTAACAATGTGTATGATACCAAAGCTGTCAGGTGAAGCCAATCACTTTTAAGTGTCACTCAATATTTAGTTTGACAGATATTTATAAGTCAGAAAAATTACAAGATTTTCACGATAAAAATGGCAGGGCGTCCAAGAAATGTCAACGGGTGTTTTGCCAGACAAGCTTGGGTGTTTCTGATGTTCCCCAAGTTCCCATATGTGCGTTTGTATTATTTGTCGTCCGACATCAATGATAAGATAATGATCGACATTGTAAAACGTTTGTTTCTCAACTTATGTAAAATGTAAAAAAAATCATGACCGCGTGCTTTGTTTTCAATTGTACTGAACAGTTCGACCCTAGAAAATACTGTCCTAAATAATGCGGCCACTAACTTATCCGCATGCACCATGTGCCGATTAATAAAGTATTCTTTTCTTATATTTAGTAAAAACTGGCCAGTAATTAATACTTTTATGCGATACTCTTAATTTATTTATAATACCGTTACGGAGACAGATCAACTTCTGGCCGATATAATTTGGGGCGAGATTGTCACTTTGACGTTAGTGTACTGGTAAAAACGTCATCAAAATCTGATAATGCTGATTTAAGGAGGCCGATGCAGATGTTTTCAGATAAGTACATTAATAATTTAATTTAACATGTGTATATGTGTATATAATGATTATAAAAATAATTTATTGAGGAACTATGATTTTTATGGTTTTTATTTGAGCAAATCAACATCAGAACCCAGAAAGTCTGAAAGCATAAACTGAAAATATATTTATTTTTAACATATACAATGAATAAACTTGTTGTCACATAACAGGCATAACTAGTAGGTATGTAAAAATTTAATTCAGTTGTGTGTATGTTTATTTGGTGAAAATAATAAGTCGCTAGTTATTTATCTTCAGGGGATAAAAAAGGGGGAGGGTAATAAATTTGCAAAAAAAATTTAAAATAGCCTTCCAAGACTTCATAATTATTTGGACTAGCTTCCAATCTACTGTATAAACATGCAATAATATTTCTATTGAATTTGTTGCTTCAAAACGTATTGAACAAATGATTCTTTGTGGATTTTTTTGATACTTTTAGGGGATTTAATGATATTTTTAAATGGAGCTGCCAACAGATTGCATGCAGATATTCCAGTTACCATAATTTACTCAGCAATACTAGTTGGAAGTACAGAGACAGCAAATTAATTTACAGAAAGGAGAACATGACATGTATCCTTTTGCATAAATAACCCAGGAATCCCAGTGGCAGTGCAATTTGAATTGGTGCATGTATATCCTGCTGGGATTTATTTTTGGGATCCTGCTTTTTTTTCTGGGAATCCAAGTATATTCCAATCAAAATCCCAGTATATTTCCACTGGGATTTACATTGGGATCCAGTTTCTTTTACGGGAATCCCGAAATTTTATCCCAGTACATTTACATTGCGGGAATCCTGAAATTTTATCCCAGTGGGATCCCAATTGAAATCCCACAATATCCCAGTATATTTCAACCGGGATTTACATCGGGAATCCCGGATTTTTTGCGGGATTCCCGAAATTTTATCAAAATTCCAGTGGAATTCCAGATTTATTTTCTCTTGGGTTGCAAGGAAAAGTATGTCAACATTTAAAGTAATACAAAGGTGAACAATTTGGTGACTGATTCAATCCACAAAAAAAACCCAACTCTGATAAAAACAAAGATGGACTTATTTTTTTAAACCTTTAACATGAAATCAAACAGACCTAGAAAAATCCAATTGCATGTGGTCACAATCTATTTATACTTATGTTTGTATATGAGTTATGAACAGTTGGCAGTCTTATGAGGTTAAATAGATGGATTATAGACTTAACCCTTTCCTCCATAATGACGCCCTTTGACGCCACCACCCTTACTCCATAATGACGTCTTTTGACGCCTGTGTAGTACCTCAGTTGAAACACTTGGACTACAAAGTGTCTGCAGTTGACTTAATAAAATTTGTATCCAATATGAAAAGGAATATCATAGGAATATCCAACTTAAATATATTTGATGAAATAGTTGTTTTTCCCAATGCCTTAATACTTTAAAGCATATGTTCAGCATTTTATTAAAAAAATCCTATGCAATCAAGTATGCAAAAAAAAAATTAAATGGAGGAAAGGGTTAAGTACATACTAACTACTGATATATTATTTACTCCATGCTTTGTTTATAATTCATTTTAGACTTATTGTAATTTGGATATACAGTTTAGTTTGTTATAAATCAAATATGAGAATTTGAGTAAAATTGGTGAAGTGGAATCTGACCGCTAATGCCCCTTTCACAAATTATATAATTCATCTTTTGTCAGCTATTTTAATTTACAGCATTGGTGTGATTACAGAGAGATAAGGCTTTCACATTAATAATCAGGATACTGTGTTGTTTCAGTCCTAACATAACTTATGAAATAACTTACACTAAATCAAAGTTTTCAGGATATTGTGTTGTTTCAGTCCTAGGATAACTTATGAAATAACTTACACTAAATCAAAGTTTTCAGGATATTGTGTTGTTTCAGTTCTAGGATAACTTATGTTATAACTTACACTAAATCAAAGTTCTCAGGATATTGTGTTGTTTCTGTACTAGGATAACTTATATAATAACTTACACTAAATCAAAGTTCTCAGGATATTGTGTTGTTTCAGTTCTAGGATAACTTATGAAATAACTTACACTAAATCAAAGTTCTCAGGATATTGTGTTGTTTCAGTTCTAGGATAACTTATGTAATAACTTACACTAAATCAAAGTTCTCAGGATATTGTGTTGTTTCCGTTCTAGGATAACTTATGAAATAACTTACACTAAATCAAAGTTCTCAGGATATTGTGTTGTTTCAGTTCTAGGATAACTTATGAAATAACTTACACTAAATCAAAGTTCTCAGGATATTGTGTTGTTTCAGTTCTAGGATAACTTAGGTAATAACTTACACTAAATCAAAGTTCTCAGGATATTGTGTTGTTTCCGTTCTAGGATAACTTATGAAATAACTTACACTAAATCAAAGTTCTCAGGATATTGTGTTGTTTCAGTTCTAGGATAACTTATGAAATAACTTACACTAAATCAAAGTTCTCAGGATATTGTGTTGTTTCCGTTCAAGGATATATAACTTATGTAATAACTTACACTAAATCAAAGTTTTCAGGATATTGTGTTGTTTCTGTTCTAGGATAACTTATGTAATAACTTACACTAAATCAAAGTTCTCAGGATATTGTGCTGTTTCAGTCCTAGGATAACTTATGTAATAACTTACACTAAATCAAAGTTTTCAGGATATTGTGTTGTTTCCGTCCTAGGATAACTTATGTAATAACTTACACTAAATCAAAGTTCTCAGGATATTGTGTTGTTTCTGTTCTAGGATAACTTATATAATAACTTACACTAAATCAAAGTTCTCAGGATATTGTGTTGTTTCTGTTCTAGGATAACTTATATAATAACTTACACTAAATCAAAGATCTCAGGATATTGTGTTGTTTCTGTTCTAGGATAACTTATATAATAACTTACACTAAATCAAAGATCTCAGGATATTGTGTTGTTTCCGTTCTAGGATAACTTATATAATAACTTACACTAAATCAAAGTTCTCAGGATATTGTGTTGTTTCAGTCCTAGGATAACTTATGTAATAACTTACACTAAATCAAAGTTCTCAGGATATTGTGTTGTTTCCATTCTAGGATAACTTATGTAATAACTTACACTAAATCAAAGTTGCCAGGATATTGTGTTGTTTCTGTTCTAGGATAACTTATATTATAACTTACACTAAATCAAAGTTCTCAGGATATTGTGTTGTTTCAGTTCTAGGATAACTTATATAATAACTTACACTAAAACAAAGTTCTCAGGATAATGTGTTGTTTCAGTTCTAGGATAACTTATATAATAACTTACACTAAATCAAAGTTCTCAGGATATTGTGTTGTTTCAGTTCTAGGATAACTTATATAATAACTTACACTAAAACAAAGTTCTCAGGATAATGTGTTGTTTCAGTTCTAGGATAACTTATATAATAACTTACACTAAATCAAAGTTTTCTGAATATTGTGCTGTTTCAGTTCTAGGATAACTTATTTTATAACTTACACTAAATCAAAGTTCTCAGGATATTGTGTTGTTTCTGTTCTAGGATAACTTATTTAATAACTTACACTTAATCAAAGTTCTCAGGATATTGTATTGTTTCCGTTCTAGGATAACTTATATAATAACTTACACTAAATCAAAGTTCCCCGGATATTGTATTGTTTCCGTTCTAGGATAACTTATGTTATAACTTACACTAAATCAAAGCTCTCAGGATATTGTATTGTTTCAGTTCTAGGATAACTTATGTAATAACTTACACTAAATCAAAGTTTTCAGGATATTGTGCTGTTTCCGTTCAAGGATAACTAATGTAATAACTTACACTAAATCAAAGTTCTCAGGATATTGTGTTGTTTCAGTTCTAGGATAACTTATGTTATAACTTACACTAAATCAAAGTTCTCAGGATATTGTGTTGTTTCCGTTCTAGGATAACTTATATAATAACTTACACTAAATCAAAGTTCTCAGGATATTGTGTTGTTTTAGTCCTAGGATAACTTATGTAATAACTTACACTAAATCAAAGTTCTCAGAACATTGTGTTGTTTCCGTTCTAGGATAACTTATGTAATAACTTACACTAAATCAAAGTTTTCTGGATATTGTGCTGTTTCAGTTCTAGGATAACTTATTTTATAACTTACACTAAATCAAAGTTCTCAGGATATTGTATTGTTTCCGTTCTAGGATAACTTATGTAATAACTTACACTAAATCAAAGTTTTCAGGATATTGTGTTGTTTCCGTTCTAGGATAACTTATATAATAACTTACACTAAAACAAAGTTCTCAGGATAATGTGTTGTTTCCATTCTAGGATAACTTATATAATAACTTACACTAAATCAAAGTTTTCTGGATATTGTGCTGTTTCAGTTCTAGGATAACTTATGTAATAACTTACACTAAATCAAAGTTCTCAGGATATAGTGTTGTTTCTGTTCTAGGATAACTTATGTAATAACTTACACTAAATCAAAGTTCTCAGGATAGTGTGTTGTTTCAGTTCTAGGATAACTTATATAATAACTTACACTAAATCAAAGTTTTCAAGATATTGTGTTGTTTCCGTTCTAGGATAACTTATATAATAACTTACACTAAATCAAAGTTCTCAGGATAGTGTGTTGTTTCAGTTCTAGGATAACTTATATAATAACTTACACTAAATCAAAGTTTTCAGGATATTGTGTTGTTTCCGTTCTAGGATAACTTATATAATAACTTACACTAAAACAAAGTTCTCAGGATAATGTGTTGTTTCCATTCTAGGATAACTTATATAATAACTTACACTAAATCAAAGTTTTCTGGATATTGTGCTGTTTCAGTTCTAGGATAACTTATGTAATAACTTACACTAAATCAAAGTTCTCAGGATATTGTGTTGTTTCAGTTCTAGGATAACTTATGTTATAACTTACACTAAATCAAAGTTTTCAGGATATTGTGTTGTTTCCGTCCTAGGATAACTTATGTAATAACTTACACTAAATCAAAGTTCTCAGGATATTGTGTTGTTTCAGTTCTAGGATAACTTATGTTATAACTTACACTAAATCAAAGTTCTCAGGATATTGTGTTGTTTCCGTACTAGGATAACTTATATAATAACTTACACTAAATCAAAGTTCTCAGGATATTGTGTTGTTTCAGTTCTAGGATAACTTATGAAATAACTTACACTAAATCAAAGATTTCAGGATATTGTGTTGTTTCAGTTCTAGGATAACTTATGAAATAACTTACACTAAATCAAAGTTCTCAGGACATTGTGTTGTTTCCGTTCAAGGATATATAACTTATGTAATAACTTACACTAAATCAAAGTTTTCAGGATATTGTGTTGTTTCAGTTCTAGGATAACTTATATAATAACTTACACTAAATCAAAGTTCCCAGGATATTGTGTTGTTTCCGTTCTAGGATAACTTATATAATAACTTACACTAAATCAAAGTTGCCAGGATATTGTGTTGTTTCAGTTCTAGGATAACTTATTTAATAACTTACACTAAATCAAAGTTCTCAGGATATTGTATTGTTTCCGTTCTAGGATAACTTATATAATAACTTACACTAAATCAAAGTTTTCAGGATATTGTGTTGTTTCTGTTCTAGGATAACTTATATTATAACTTACACTAAATCAAAGTTCTCAGGATATTGTGTTGTTTCTGTTCTAGGATAACTTATATTATAACTTACACTAAATCAAAGTTCTCAGGATATTGTGTTGTTTCAGTTCTAGGATAACTTATTTAATAACTTACACTAAATCAAAGTTCTCAGGATATTGTATTGTTTCCGTTCTAGGATAACTTATATAATAACTTACACTAAATCAAAGTTTTCAGGATATTGTGTTGTTTCTGTTCTAGGATAACTTATATTATAACTTACACTAAATCAAAGTTCTCAGGATATTGTATTGTTTCCGTTCTAGGATAACTTATATAATAACTTACACTAAATCAAAGTTCCCCGGATATTGTATTGTTTCCGTTCTAGGATAACTTATGTTATAACTTACACTAAATCAAAGCTCTCAGGATATTGTGTTGTTTCCGTTCTAGGATAACTTATATAATAACTTACACTAAATCGAAGTTCTCAGGATATTGTGTTGTTTCCGTTCTAGGATAATTTATATAATAACTTACACTAAATCAAAGTTCCCCAGATATTGTGTTGTTTCCGTTCTAGGATAACTTATATAATAACTTACACTAAATCAAAGTTCTCAGGATATTGTGTTGTTTCCGTCCTAGGATAACTTATGTAATAACTTACATTAAATCGAAGCTCTCAGGATATTGTATTGTTTCAGTTCTAGGATAACTTATGTAATAACTTACACTAAATCAAAGTTTTCAGGATATTGTGCTGTTTCCGTTCAAGGATAACTAATGTAATAACTTACACTAAATCAAAGTTCTCAGGATAATGTGTTGTTTCAGTTCTAGGATAACTTATGTTATAACTTACACTAAATCAAAGTTCTCAGGATATTGTGTTGTTTCCGTTCTAGGATAACTTATATAATAACTTACACTAAATCAAAGTTCTCAGGATATTGTGTTGTTTCAGTTCTAGGATAACTTATGTAATAACTTACACTAAATCAAAGTTCTCAGGACATTGTGTTGTTTCTGTTCTAGGATAACTTATATAATAACTTACACTAAATCAAAGTTCTCAGGATATTGTGTTGTTTTAGTCCTAGGATAACTTATGTAATAACTTACACTAAATCAAAGTTCTCAGGACATTGTGTTGTTTCTGTTCTAGGATAACTTATGTAATAACTTACACTAAATCAAAGTTTTCTGGATATTGTGCTGTTTCAGTTCTAGTAGGATAACTTATTTTATAACTTACACTAAATCAAAGTTCTCAGGATATTGTATTGTTTCCGTTCTAGGATAACTTATGTAATAACTTACACTAAATCAAAGTTTTCAGGATATTGTGTTGTTTCCGTTCTAGGATAACTTATATAATAACTTACACTAAAACAAAGTTCTCAGGATAATGTGTTGTTTCCATTCTAGGATAACTTATATAATAACTTACACTAAATCAAAGTTTTCTGGATATTGTGCTGTTTCAGTTCTAGGATAACTTATGTAATAACTTACACTAAATCAAAGTTCTCAGGATATTGTGTTGTTTCTGTTCTAGGATAACTTATGTAATAACTTACACTAAATCAAAGTTCTTAGGATAGTGTGTTGTTTCAGTTCTAGGATAACTTATATAATAACTTACACTAAATCAAAGCTCTCAGGATATTGTATTGTTTCCGTTCTAGGATAACTTATGTAATAACTTACACTAAATCAAAGTTTTCAGGATATTGTGTTGTTTCCGTTCTAGGATAACTTATATAATAACTTACACTATAACAAAGTTCTCAGGATAATGTGTTGTTTCCATTCTAGGATAACTTATATAATAACTTACACTAAATCAAAGTTTTCTGGATATTGTGCTGTTTCAGTTCTAGGATAACTTATGTAATAACTTACACTAAATCAAAGTTTTCAGGATATTGTGTTGTTTCCGTTCTAGGATAACTTATATAATAACTTACACTATAACAAAGTTCTCAGGATAATGTGTTGTTTCCATTCTAGGATAACTTATATAATAACTTACACTAAATCAAAGTTTTCTGGATATTGTGCTGTTTCAGTTCTAGGATAACTTATGTAATAACTTACACTAAATCAAAGTTCTCAGGATATTGTGTTGTTTCTGTTCTAGGATAACTTATGTAATAACTTACACTAAATCAAAGTTCTCAGGATAGTGTGTTGTTTCAGTTCTAGGATAACTTATATAATAACTTACACTAAATCAAAGTTTTCAGGATATTGTGTTGTTTCCGTTCTAGGATAACTTATATAATAACTTACACTAAAACAAAGTTCTCAGGATAATGTGTTGTTTCCATTCTAGGATAACTTATATAATAACTTACACTAAATCAAAGTTTTCTGGATATTGTGCTGTTTCAGTTCTAGGATAACTTATGTAATAACTTACACTAAATCAAAGTTCTCAGGATATTGTGTTGTTTCAGTTCTAGGATAACTTATGTTATAACTTACACTAAATCAAAGTTTTCAGGATATTGTGTTGTTTCCGTCCTAGGATAACTTATGTAATAACTTACACTAAATCAAAGTTCTCAGGATATTGTGTTGTTTCAGTTCTAGGATAACTTATGTTATAACTTACACTAAATCAAAGTTCTCAGGATATTGTGTTGTTTCCGTACTAGGATAACTTATATAATAACTTACACTAAATCAAAGTTCTCAGGATATTGTGTTGTTTCAGTTCTAGGATAACTTATGAAATAACTTACACTAAATCAAAGATTTCAGGATATTGTGTTGTTTCAGTTCTAGGATAACTTATGAAATAACTTACACTAAATCAAAGTTCTCAGGACATTGTGTTGTTTCCGTTCAAGGATATATAACTTATGTAATAACTTACACTAAATCAAAGTTTTCAGGATATTGTGTTGTTTCAGTTCTAGGATAACTTATATAATAACTTACACTAAATCAAAGTTCCCAGGATATTGTGTTGTTTCCGTTCTAGGATAACTTATATAATAACTTACACTAAATCAAAGTTCTCAGGATATTGTGTTGTTTCAGTTCTAGGATAACTTATGTAATAACTTACACTAAATCAAAGTTTTCTGGATATTGTGCTGTTTCAGTTCTAGTAGGATAACTTATTTTATAACTTACACTAAATCAAAGTTCTCAGGATATTGTATTGTTTCCGTTCTAGGATAACTTATGTAATAACTTACACTAAATCAAAGTTCTCAGGATAATGTGTTGTTTCAGTTCTAGGATAACTTATGTTATAACTTACACTAAATCAAAGTTCTCAGGATATTGTGTTGTTTCCGTTCTAGGATAACTTATATAATAACTTACACTAAATCAAAGTTCTCAGGATATTGTGTTGTTTCCGTTCTAGGATAATTTATATAATAACTTACACTAAATCAAAGTTCCCCGGATATTGTGTTGTTTCCGTTCTAGGATAACTTATATAATAACTTACACTAAATCAAAGTTCTCAGGATATTGTGTTGTTTCAGTCCTAGGATAACTTATGTAATAACTTACATTAAATCGAAGCTCTCAGGATATTGTATTGTTTCAGTTCTAGGATAACTTATGTAATAACTTACACTAAATCAAAGTTTTCAGGATATTGTGCTGTTTCCGTTCAAGGATAACTAATGTAATAACTTACACTAAATCAAAGTTTTCTGGATATTGTGCTGTTTCAGTTCTAGGATAACTTATGTAATAACTTACACTAAATCAAAGTTCTCAGGATATTGTATTGTTTCCGTTCTAGGATAACTTATGTAATAACTTACACTAAATCAAAGTTTTCAGGATATTGTGTTGTTTCAGTTCTAGGATAACTTATATAATAACTTACACTAAATCAAAGTTCCCAGGATATTGTGTTGTTTCCGTTCTAGGATAACTTATATAATAACTTACACTAAATCAAAGTTGCCAGGATATTGTGTTGTTTCAGTTCTAGGATAACTTATTTAATAACTTACACTAAATCAAAGTTCTCAGGATATTGTATTGTTTCCGTTCTAGGATAACTTATATAATAACTTACACTAAATCAAAGTTTTCAGGATATTGTGTTGTTTCTGTTCTAGGATAACTTATATTATAACTTACACTAAATCAAAGTTCTCAGGATATTGTATTGTTTCCGTTCTAGGATAACTTATATAATAACTTACACTAAATCAAAGTTCCCCGGATATTGTATTGTTTCCGTTCTAGGATAACTTATGTTATAACTTA
Source organism: Mytilus galloprovincialis (assembly GCA_037788925.1). NCBI lineage: Eukaryota > Metazoa > Mollusca > Bivalvia > Mytilida > Mytilidae > Mytilus > Mytilus galloprovincialis. The sequence goes on along the minus strand of CM075341.1, from coordinate 230,212 downwards.
CACTAAATCAAAGCTCTCAGGATATTGTGTTGTTTCCGTTCTAGGATAACTTATATAATAACTTACACTAAATCAAAGTTCTCAGGATATTGTGTTGTTTCCGTTCTAGGATAATTTATATAATAACTTACACTAAATCAAAGTTCCCCGGATATTGTGTTGTTTCCGTTCTAGGATAACTTATATAATAACTTACACTAAATCAAAGTTCTCAGGATATTGTGTTGTTTCAGTCCTAGGATAACTTATGTAATAACTTACATTAAATCGAAGCTCTCAGGATATTGTATTGTTTCAGTTCTAGGATAACTTATGTAATAACTTACACTAAATCAAAGTTTTCAGGATATTGTGCTGTTTCCGTTCAAGGATAACTAATGTAATAACTTACACTAAATCAAAGTTCTCAGGATATTGTGTTGTTTCAGTTCTAGGATAACTTATGTTATAACTTACACTAAATCAAAGTTCTCAGGATAGTGTGTTGTTTCCGTTCTAGGATAACTTATATAATAACTTACACTAAATCAAAGTTCTCAGGATATTGTGTTGTTTCTGTTCTAGGATAACTTATATAATAACTTACACTAAATCAAAGTTCTCAGGATATTGTATTGTTTCAGTTCTAGGATAACTTATATAATAACTTACACTAAATCAAAGTTCTAAGGATATTGTGTTGTTTCAGTTCTAGGATAACTTATGTAATAACTTACACTAAATCAAAGTTTTCAGGATATTGTGTTGTTTCCGTTCTAGGATATATAACTTATGTAATAACTTCCACTAAATCAAAGTTCTCAGGATATTGTGTTGTTTCAGTCCTAGGATAACTTATATTATAACTTTCACTAAATCAAAGTTCTCAGGATATTGTGTTGTTTCCGTTCTAGGATAACTAATGTAATAACTTACACTAAATCAAAGTTCTCAGGATAGTGTGTTGTTTCAGTCCTAGGATAACTTATATTATAACTTTCACTAAATCAAAGTTCTCAGGATATTGTGTTGTTTCCGTTCTAGGATAACTTATATAATAACTTACACTAAATCAAAGTTCTCAGGACATTGTGTTGTTTCCGTTCTAGGATAACTTATGTAATAACTTACACTTAATCAAAGTTTTCAGGATATTGTGTTGTTTCAGTTCTAGGATAACTTATATAATAACTTACACTAAATCAAAGTTCCCAGAATATTGTGTTGTTTCCGTTCTAGGATAACTTATATAATAACTTACACTAAATCAAAGTTCTCAGGATAGTGTGTTGTTTCAGTCCTAGGATAACTTATATAATAACTTACACTAAATCAAAGTTCTCAGGATAGTGTGTTGTTTCAGTTCTAGGATAACTTATATAATAACTTACACTAAATCAAAGTTCTCAGGATAGTGTGTTGTTTCCGTTCTAGGATAACTTATGTAATAACTTACACTAAATCAAAGTTCTCAGGATATTGTGTTGTTTCCGTTCTAGGATAACTTATGTAACCTTGTGTATACAATCTTTCAGCTACCTGCATTGTATGCTGTGGACTAATACCTGTAAAACCATTCATATAATTTTGGATAAAGAAAATAAAAATTCTGCTATATTTGTATCCTGTAACAACCTTAATTTTAAATGAAATCAAATTTTTTATCAAGCACCATTAAATTTGGGGAAAATTTTCATCAAGTGAGCTACTGCTCACTGATGAAACCCCCGACCAATTACTTCGCTTTAAACAGGAAGTTGCTGAGTGATGAATCTGAAATCTCATCAGAACAGTATAGCTGAATAATATAAAAACTGAAACCAAGTTTTAAAAATCCTTGTATTGTAGTTCCTGAGAAAAATGTGACGAAAGCATTCAACTTGGATGTCATGTAAAAAATAATGTAAGTGTTTTCCATAACAGGAAGTTGTTACGAGATGAATTTGAAAACGCAACACATCGTTAAACTAACTTACATATACCTTGAAACCAAATTTCAGAAATCCTTGTAATTTAGTTCCTGAGAAAAATGTGACAAAATCTTTTAATGTGGATGTCATGTGTAAAATGATGTAAGTGTTCGGTTAACAGAAAGCGTTGAGTGATGGTTCTGAAAGCACATCAAATGGTATAGCTGACTTATATAAACCTTGAAACCAAATTTAGAAAGCCTTGTAAATCAGTTCCTGAGATACATATTCATTGAGACTGACAGATGGATGGCTGATGGATAGACAGAGGTAAAACAGTAAACCCCCACTTTTTTAAAGCGGGGGTATAGCTATTTTATCATTAAGACAGAAGGCCCTCTAGTTTCTGTACTTGTTGGACTCTTATATTGAAAGCACCTCTTTTTTAATTACTATGACATCATAATTGTGTTACTTTAAAACATATTCACAGAAGTTAATTAATTTCCATTATAATTGGTAATATCTAAAGAGAAAGTTCTTACAACAAACAACATGTGCAAATTGATGATTTTCTGTTATAGTTTTAAATTTAGATTTCATTTGCATCAAGACTTGAAGAGTGGAAAACAGAAAACAAACAAGGCTAATCAAGAATCTTCACCAGGGTATATAATGAAACAATCCGTTTATATCTTTTTAAATAAATGCTCCTTATTTGTTTAAATAAAAAACTTACTGCGACTTGTCTTTAATAACAAATAGTGATTATAACAAAATTTAAACTTCCCTTTAAGTTTTAAAAACAAACTGTACTTAATATTTTATATTTGTGCATTTTACCTAGTCCAGAACTAGCTGATCGTAACATTTCTATAGTATTTAGAGCTTGTGGTCGACCTTTGAACTTTTCCTCTTGTACAACCTTTGTAACTCTGTAATAAAGTCATGAACAAAAATTATGTATTTTAGAAAGAAAAGATAGGACAATCAAAAGTATAAATATGAACTTCAACTTTCATTCAGAAAAAATTTATTGTCATGTTGTTAACAAGCTAGCTCAGAAATTGATAGTTTCAGCCGGCCAGTCTTTGCTCTTTTTGCTGTTTACATTTAACCTAGATCCTATACTATTCTAAATTACAGCCCAAAACTATAATCAAAGAGCAGATTGCTCTGAGGGATACGATTGCCATTGTTTCATTGACACATGTATACATGACGCTGGATAATATTATTTTCAAAACTAATTCAAATGACAAACAGACATGTAAAATAGTTACAAAATAGCCAAACCCGGATAAAAGTGTATGAACAATGTAATTAGGTCTATTGTGTTTTATTTTTGTACTATCAATACCAAGTTTACTTTCCACAGCAGTCACTGACTGACTCAGAGTGAGAGATGTCAGAGAAGGTATTTTATTTCACTCATTGGTTATTATATTTTATCAGAGACATATAATATTAAATGTCTCTGATTTTATTAAGTGTCTGTTAGCGATGTGCCGACGTATAGTCATCAATGTGCTGATGGACTGTCGTATGATGTAGATGTAGATGTAGATTTCAATTCGTATCTTATCACCTTTTTTCCTACGTTAATTCTAGGAGGAACCCCATTCCTAACTCTTTAAATATTTAATTTCCTTTGGGTCAGTCATCATGGCTCCTTTCCGTACACATTTATCGGTTTAAATTGCATTCCTTTATTGACAGAACGAGCTTATACTCGACGTCTTGTTTATATTCAGAATTCACGGAAGATACTGCCGGAAGAGAGACAACTTGAAATGATAATATGGAAGACTCCATTTCGCCTGAAGGGGTGGTCTACTATGTGGAATATATTTATTTTAATCTAAATGATGCATATGATTTAAAATTATGCAACAACAATAACCCTCAATAGCAGACATACATAGAAAAGATCCAATGAGTTATAAATTAATTAATTGAGTGGGGAATCCAGAGCAACCATTCAATCTAAAACCCCTTAAAGTCAAGAAAACTATACGCATGTGCATAATTTGCAAATCAAACCCTGGGGCAAGATATATTAAATGCTTATTAAACGACCTAGATGGTGTTCTCAATTTCTTTATGGAAGTACAATCTCAAATATCAGTTTCATAACGGTAACATATAAGAAAAACTCCACTTCAGTTCTTATATGACAGAAATAGATTTATCGGTATTCAGAGAACTCTCGCATTTTATCAAAAATGGGAATTCCCTCTGACGTGTTTCTAAATTTATAACTACACTAAATATAAATACTGCTTAATTCTGATTTTCCGTGTTGTTAAAAACACGCATCGAAGTCAAGGGAATTATCAAACATGAAGATTATGAAAAGAACATTATAGGAAAGTTGATTAAGATCAATCCCCTTGTTTCTTTTTACCTTTTAAAGCAAGACAATCATAAGAATCTGAGATGTTCCTTAATGTTTAGAATAAAACGATTGACGTGAGGGAAATTGCTCTGAGCCAACGGTATAAGTTTACAGATTGCTTGAAAGCAATCGTATCCCAAAAATGATATTTCATGGCAATAATTCTAACATATGTTGACAGATTCTGAGGGTAGATACAACTTGTCCATGTTGTCATGCTGATCCTTTTTTATAATTATACATTCACAATCTTAACCTAGCTCTTTAAGTTTTCACAATAACAGCCAATAACTGAAAAAAGTTTGGATATTTCAGGGGCAATAACTTCAAAACATGTACTGGTAAATATTTTTTTCTCCAGTTGTATGCAATTTGTCATGCTGATAATTTTGGCATATTACACTGTTAAGCAAGCTTCTATAGGAATAATACAATCTATTATGCAGTTTTAGAGGAGTATATTTTACAAATGACAGACAGACGTAAAATGATAGCAAAAGCTCACATTCTGTTACATTCTTACCTTGCTGAGTCAGCAGATTTGATCATATTAAGGAACATCTGTGCTACTTCTTTATCAAAGATTCTGACTCTGTCCCAGTCCAGATAAATACTCCGTCCACCAGGGTGAGCTATCTGTAATATGGACCATATTTTACAGTAGATTTAACATACAAATGGTCTCTTAGGTGACAAATCTGTTTAATATTGTTTAATAAGGCCATCAGTTTTTTCATTTGAATTGTCATTACATTTTTCATGTCAGGACCTTTCAAAGCTTACTATAAGGTATGGGGTTTTCTGTATGTTGAAGGCATGACAATGAACTATAAGGTATGGGGTTTTCTGTATGTTGAAGGCCTAACAATGAACTATAAGGTATGGGGTGTTCTGTATGTTGAAGGCCTAACAATGAACTATAAGGTATTGAGTTTTCTGTATGTTGAAGGCCTAACAATGAACTATAAGGTATGGGGTTTTCTGTATGTTGAAGGCCTAACAATGAACTATAAGGTATGGAGTTTTCTGTATGTTGAAGGCCTAACAATGAACTATAAGCTAGGTATGGGGTTTTCTGTATGTTGAAGGCCTAACAATGAACTATAAGGTATGGGGTGTTCTGTATGTTGAAGGCCTAACAATGAACTATAAGGTATGGGGTTTTCTGTATGTTGAAGGCCTAACAATGAACTATAAGGTATGGGGTGTTCTGTATGTTGAAGGCCTAACAATGAACTATAAGGTCTGGAGTTTTCTGTATGTTGAAGGCCTAACAATGAACTATAAGGTATGGGGTTTTCTGTATGTTGAAGGCTGGAGGTTAAGGGGATATAAGCCCTAAGCCTGGAATGTCACAGTGTATATACCCTGTCTGAAACCTGAATAACACATGTATTACGGATTACCCCATGTCTTAATGGTTTTTTTTCAGTGCAGGTATTCACATTCATGATGCAGCATATATATATTCATTACAGTCATGTTTTATGTTTCTAAATATTTTGAGTACTCCATTTAAATGCACCTTTTTTATCTTGACAATTTTTTTTCTGTAAAGAGATAATAAAGTTTTTACATTTCATGTTGTGTTTGTATGTGTGTGTGGCTTTTTTTTTTTTTTTTACAACAAACACATATTGAACCAGATGCTCCACAGGGCGCAGCTTTATACGACCGCAGAGGTCGAACCCTGAACAATTGGGGCAAGTATGGACAAATCATTTATGCTTGATACAGCTCTGAATTTGGATTGTGATTAAATAGTTGACACAACATAGGCTTCTGACACAGAATGAATGTGGTCTAAGAACTTAAACTTAAAATTTTTAAATTGGACATTTACCTATTATGGTCCAATATCCAAAATCTAAATACATGGTTAGATTCAGCATATCATAGAACCCCAAGAATTCAATTTTTGATGAAATCAAATAATGTTCAATTTTAGACCCTATAGACCTCAATGTGGACCAACTTGAAAACTGGGCCCATAATCAAAAATCTAGGTACATGTTTAGATTCAGCATATCAAAGAACCCCAAGAATTCTATTTTTGTTAAAATCAAACTAAGTTTAATTTTGGACCCTTTTGGCCCCTTATTCCTAAACTGTTGGGACCAAAACTCCCAAAATCAATCCCAACCTTCCTTTTGTGGTCATAAACCTTATGTTAAAATTTCATTGATTTCTGTTTACTTATACTAAAGTTATTGTGCGAAAACCAAGAAAAATGCTTATTTGGGCCCTTTTTGGCCCCTAATTCCTAAACTGTTGGGACCAAAACTCCCAAAATCTATCCCAACCTTCCTTTTATGGTCATAAACCTTGTGTTTAAATTTCATAGATTTCTATTTACTTATACTAAAGTTATAGTGCGAAAACCAAATGTCTTCGGACGACAACAACGACGACGCCAACGTCATACCAATATACGACCAAAAAATTTTCAATTTTTGCGGTCGTATAAAAGTTCCCCATACATGAAGGATTTTATAATTTGCTGTGAAAATGATTTTTTCATGTATGTAATTATTTATCATAACACATTAAAAAAATTAAGTATTTGAAGTGCAAAATGTATGAATTTGTATCAAAAATGTATTATTGACGGATGTATGTCAGTATTTTCCCTGTGTGAGCCTCTGTCATTCTTAAGTTTTTTGTATAGCTTTTGACTATGTCACATAATATCAGGTGTTCAGGGGTTAAAATTTTTTGTTAAAGCTAACTAGCCCAGGACTTATTGGCAGCAGGATTTTACTAGCCCTGTTGGAAGAACTGCTAGTCCATTAAAACTGACCTGCTAGCCCTAGTATGCCTTGAAAATCAAGAGTTTGCTGCATAATACCAAGTGGGTGTCCTTTGTTTTGAAGGAGACATTATACACTGTATTTGATATTTTTGTTGATCTGTTATTTATTCTTTTGGTGCTAAACCCAACTTCCCACATTCAAAGCAGACTTTTTATTGGCGTGCTTGGGGCAACTAACGGCAATATTCACAGAGCATTGTCTGTTTTTTTCATCAGCAACAGCCAACCTTGCAAGGGGAATCATTGTGTCCCAGTTCTGCCAACTTTTCAGGAAGTGAATGCGTGATTTTTTGGCCAAATTGTAAAGATCAAAGAGAAAAAAACAATAGATCAAAGGAAAATGCCGCCAAATAAGCCTGAACATGTGTGAGTCTCGCGCTAAAGACTTGACAGCCCTGCTGTCCTGGACACTATTATTTTTTTCCGCGGCTTTTCCCTGTCATATTTAGCATTTTTGGGGGATGAATTTTCAGCCTCGTTACTCCCTTCATCTACCTTTTTTCGTTTAAAACTGACGAATCCCTGGGGTTCCCGTACTAAATTATTAAGACATATTTTGTTGCATGGTTTCGTGCTCAAGAGCTGTGCAACAAGACAAGTCAATACCAATCAATACATCATACCCCCAAATACCGTTAATTGAAAATCTCGGCACGATTTATAAGCAATGTACAATACCCCAAGCCATGGTATAAGAAATCGATATTTAAAGTACGAGAATTGCAATCAACACATGATACCAAGCCACCCAGACATGCCAGAGACATTTGTTCTATTTTTAAAATATTTACAACAGGACCTGTAAAAACCAGTTCGAATTCTTGGAATCCCGGATGACTTAATTGAATCGAAATGGCTAACATAGAATAGTGATGAAGGGATTTTTCACTTTCTATTTTGGAAACGTCAAGATTTTTTTGTTTCTAGTCCGTCGGGCATATCGGATTACACATTTTAATTGCCCGAGGCGTAAATGATCTAGTCACGGGCGTCGGGCTAGTGGATTTTTTAACCCCTGGTGTTATGATGATGTTTTTTAGGTTCCAATTGGGGATAAAAATGTCATATATACCTCGGCAGTTTCCTAATAAATACTGACATCTCTGTATTGTTATCCAATCACAAAACTCGACACATTTGTAATCCATAATATATGTTTATATTCAAATCATTTGAACTCTGATGTTCATATTTGTGTACGGTAATTGGCAACCATCCAACATCTTCTTATTATCATTTATCATATACTTAGCATTGATATGATAGCTTTTGCATATGTATAATGAGCAGAAGTACACAAGCCATAATTTCCCACCCGGGCTGATAACCCATATCAGATGCATCTCGTGCACAAAACCCATAATAGTGCCTCTCGTGCAAGTTACTTCCGGTGTTTCCGGTATGGGTTGTTTACTTTTCCATTGTGACGTTAGATGTTTTTATGACGACGTCAAAATTTACGGGAACTTTTGTGGGGATAGTTTAATATACTTGCTAACAAAAGCCATTGACAATTATGAATCATTTTATAGTACAACAAACATGGAGTAGTAATGATCGTAAAATTCTTCCAAATTTTCAATGTTTCAAAATGCCTCTATAGGAAATGTTACCATAAATATATAAGGAGTTAATGATGCTGTTGTTGGACAACTATAGTATATTTGATTCATAATTTTAATTTTCTTTATAAAATGTTTGACTGTTTTAGTTATTGCATTAGTTTATTTGCCTTACATAAAACTATTGTCGGAAGTATATGATAAAGCGATTAATACATGGCCTTTTCCATATCAGCCTGGGTATCATCCCTCGACCAATATCAGCACCTCGACTCCGTCTCGGGCTGATATGGGGGTCTCGGGATGATACCCAGGCTGATATGGAAAAGGCCATGTATTAATCTCTATATATCAATGTGACTAACCTGTAAGTTAATCACCCAGTAGGCCTCTGGTTTAAAAGATTGTATCTTATCATGTCTATCCACACAGAGTCCTAAGGTAGGTGTTTGGCAGGGTCCATAAGATATCAGGGTACTGTCTAAATCTCCATATTTACCCTACAAATAGAATACTATATAGATATCAGGGTACTGTCTAAATCTCCATATTTACCCTACAAATAGAATACTATAGATATCAGGGTACTGTCTAAATCTCCATATTTACCCTACAAATAGAATACTATAGATATCAGGGTACTGTCTAAATCTCCATATTTACCCTACAAATAGAATACTATAGATATCAGGGTACTGTCTAAATCTCCATATTTACCCTACAAATAGAATACTATAGATATCAGGGTACTGTCTAAATCTCCATATTTACCCTACAAATAGAATACTATAGATATCAGGGTACTGTCTAAATCTCCATATTTACCCTACAAATAGAATACTATAGATATCAGGGTACTGTCTAAATCTCCATATTTACCCTACAAATAGAATACTATAGATATCAGGGTACTGTCTAAAATTAAATCTCCATATTTACCCTACAAATAGAATACTATAGATATCAGGGTACTGTCTAAATCTCCATATTTACACTACAAATAGAATACTATAGATATCAGGGTACTGTCTAAATCTCCATATTTACCCTACAAATAGAATACTATAGATATCAGGGTACTGTCTAAAATTAAATCTCCATATTTACCCTACAAATAGAATACTATAGATATCAGGGTACTGTCTAAATCTCCATATTTACACTACAAATAGAATACTATAGATATCAGGGTACTGTCTAAATCTCCATATTGACCCTACAAATAGAATACTATAGATATCAGGGTACTGTCTAAATCTCCATATTTACCCTACAAATAGAATACTATATAGATATCAGGGTACTGTCTAAATCTCCATATTTACCCTACAAATACAATATTATAGATATCAGGGTACTGTCTAAATCTCCATATTTACCCTACAAATACAATACTATATAGATATCAGGGTACTGTCTAAATCTCCATATTTACCCTACAAATACAATACTATAGATATCAGGGTACTGTCTAAATCTCCATATTTACCTTACAAATAGAATACTATAGATATCAGGGTACTGTCTAAATCTCCATATTAACCCTACAAATAGAATACTATAGATATCAGGGTACTGTCTAAATCTCCATATTTACCTTACAAATAGAATACTATAGATATCAGGGTACTGTCTAAATCTCCATATTTACCTTACAAATAGAATACTATAGATATCAGGGTACTGTCTAAACCTCCATATTTACCCTACAAATAGAATACTATATAGATATCAGGGTACTGTCTAAAATTAAATCTCCATATTTACCCTACAAATAGAATACTATAGATATCAGGGTACTGTCTAAATCTCCATATTTACCCTACAAATATAATACTATATAGATATCAGGGTTCTGTCTTAATCTCCATATTAACCCTACAAATAGAATACTATATAGATATCAGGGTACTGTCTAAATTTCCATATTTACCCTACACATAGAATACTATAGATATCAGGGTACTGTCTAAATCTCCATATTTACCCTACAAATACAATACTATATAGATATCAGGGTACTGTCTAAATCTCCATACTTACCCTACAAATAGAATACTATATAGATATCAGGGTACTGTCTTAATCTCCATATCAACCCTACAAATAGAATACTATATAGATATCAGGGTACTGTCTAAATTTCAATATTTACCCTACACATAGAATACTATAGATATCAGGGTACTGTCTAAATCTCCATATTTACCCTACAAATACAATACTATATAGATATCAGGGTACTGTCTAAATCTCCATATTTACCCTACAAATAGAATACTATATAGATATCAGCCTACTGTCTAAATCTCCATATTTACCCTACAAATAGAATACTATATAGATATCAGCCTACTGTCTAAATCTCCATATTAACCCTACAACTAGAATACTATATAGATATCAGGGTACTGTCTAAATTTCCATATTAACCCTACAAGGAGAATACTATAGATATCAGGGTACTGTCTAAATCTCCATATTTACCCTACAAATAGAATACTATAGATATCAGGGTACTGTCTAAATCTCCATATTTACCCTACAAATAGAATACTATAGATATCAGGGTACTGTCTAAATCTCCATATTTACCCTACAAATACAATACTATATAGATATCAGGGTACTGTCTAAATCTCCATATTTACCCTACACATAGAATACTATAGATATCAGGGTACTGTGTAAATCTCCATATTTACCCTACACATAGAATACTATAGATATCAGGATACTGTCTAAATCTCCATATTTACCCTACAAATACAATACTATATAGATATCAGGGTACTGTCTAAATCTCCATATTTACCCTACAAATACAATACTATAGATATCAGGGTACTGTCTAAATCTCCATATTTACCCTACAAATACAATACTATATAGATAACTATTGACTACATCATATTGGAACATATCCTCACACAAAATATAACTATTGACTACATCATATTGGAACATATCCTCACACAAAATATAACTTGACTACATCATATTGGAACATATCCTCACACAAAATATAACTATTGACTACATCATATTGGAACATATCCTCACACAAAATATAACTTTTGACTACATCATATTGGAACATATCCTCACACAAAATATAACTATTGACTACATCATATTGGAACATATCCTCACACAAAATATAACTATTGACTACATCATATTGGAACATATCCTCCTCACACAAAATATAACTTTTGACTACATCATATTGGAACATATCCTCACACAAAATATAACTATTGACTACATCATATTGGAACATATCCTCACACAAAATATAACTATTGACTACATCATATTGGAACATATCCTCACACAAAATATAACTTTTGACTACATCATATTGGAACATATCCTCACACAAAATATAACTATTGACTACATCATATTGGAACATATCCTCACACAAAATATAACTTTTGACCACATCATATTGGAACATATCCTCACACAAAATATAACTATTGACTACATAATATTGGAACATATCCTCACACAAAATATAACTTTTGACCACATCATATTGGAACATATCCTCACACAAAATATAACTATTGACTACATCATATTGGAACATATCCTCACACAAAATATAACTATTGACTACATTATATTGGAACATATCCTCACACAAATATAACTTTTGACCACATTATATTGGAACATATCCTCACACAAAATATAACTTTTGACCACATTATATTGGAACATATCCTCACACAAAATATAACTTTTGACCACATTATATTGGAACATATCCTCACACAAAATATAACTTTTGACCACATTATATTGGAACATATCCTCACACAAAATATAACTATTGACTACATCATATTGGAACATATCCTCACACAAAATATAACTATTGACCACATTATATTGGAACATATCCTCACACAAAATATAACTATTGACCACATTATATTGGAACATATCCTCACACAAAATATAACTATTGACTACATTATATTGGAACATATCCTCACACAAAATATAACTTTTGACCACATCATATTGGAACATATCCTCACACAAAATATAACTATTGATTACATTATATTGGAACGTTGTTTGTACTTTACCTGAAAGAATTTAGTTTGATATCTGGTAAAGGCACATCCAATTCTCAAATCTAGTTCCTGTCTGGCATCAACTGATAAAGCTTCATTTTTATTTGGTTCACCAAGTCGATTCATGGCACCTTTTATATCTTTGTCCGTAATAGCACTGAACTTTGCCCTGTAAACTGTCTGAAATAAAACAGATTGGTTTAAAATTTTTAAAAGAATTCATCAAAAGCTCTAGTATACTATACTTCTTAAAAGAAAACAGACATTGGAGATATCTTGATATTTTATACTAAGGATACAATTCCACTATGTAAATTTAAAACAACTAACTGCAGAAATCTATGCAACAAGGGAAAAAAGTTTTTCATTTTGTGCTATGTGCATTTTCAGCTGATTCATAAATATTTGACGCCTTGTTCTTTCCAATGTCAATATTGCATACATCAATATATAATTGGAAAGTTGCCAATAATTAAGTTTCCAACAATACACTACTGTTTGATAGTTACAGCTGCAGAAGGAACTAAACTATTAACAAATATATACAATAAGTACATTAAATAAACAATCACCCAGATATCTATACTGCCTTACAAAGTCTCTATTTATTTCATCATGGTCATTGTTTTATGTAAGTACTACTTGAAGGCAAAACAATAACCTAGAAATTCATAAGAAAAGATATAAAAGTTAGAACTGCATGTCTTAGAATTAGATACTGACCTTTCCAATTCCCTGGTTCATACTTCGTAGAATTAGATACTGACCTGTCCAATTCCCCAGTTCATACTTTGTAGAATTAGATACTGACCAGTCCAATTCCCCGGTTCATATTTTGTAGAATTAGATACTGACCTGTCCAATTCCCCGGTTCATACTTTGCTCTACACATTCCATAACTTCAAAACAAATGTTTTCTCCTTCCTTGTCACAATCTAACCATAACACTAGGAAATCTACACCTCTGCCCTGTAAAGAAATTAAATCCTTATGATGTTATCTTTACCTACATCTTTAGATAAAATGATACAATGTAATTTATTTCTACAATGATAGCCTTACTTCTTTTATGATACAAAAAAATGTAATTTATTTCTACATTTAATTTGATTGCCTTACTGGTTACAAGTTACATTTCTACACTGATTGCCTTACCTCTTTTGATAGAAAAGTCGGCATCCTTAACTTTTCTGTTGCTTCTTTTTTGTGTGTTGGTCCAGTAAACAACTCACTCTGAAATTTACATTAAACATTTTACATATTTAAAAGTTCATTTCCTGATAATGTAAAACCAACTTATGTTTGGGAATGATTTATTTTGCTGAATTTCGCGTCGAAAAATTATGTGAATGTAAATATTTGTGGATAAGTTAAACTTGGATCTCTTCTTATTCATATTGATGTTTGCAGTAAGTCATTAAGTTAAATAGAAACAACCATCACAATATGATGATAAGATCTTTTATGTGTTGCACAAGGATTGTCAACAAAGGAATTCCATGACTGTAGTAAAGTTTAAACATATTATTTGCAAAAATTGTAAAATAAGGAATTACTTAGACATAAGTTAGTCCAACTTATAAATTCTTCTTCTAATATTCAAATCAAACACCTGTTATTTAAAATTTCTTTGACCAAAAGAACATCCCCATTTACATGATTTATTTATTTAGAATTCAATCATTCATCATCATGAACATTTATGTTTTGACTTAAGTATAGCGTCACTGGACACAATTACAAACGATTTTTAAACTGTGATTAATATCTTATTTATGTTTATTATTTATATAATTAAGTGAGCCATATACATGTATGGACGCAATTCCGAACAACACTTTTTTACTTTATCTTGCAGAAGAAATCAATGACAACAGTCCAGATTGATAAAACATACATTTATCTTAATCTCAAACACATTTCCAGAGGATAATATGATGCACAATTTTATATTTTACTTCAATTACTTCAGTAAGTCAGCAATGGTTGCAGAAAAAAAAATGTCTGTCATGTGTAAAGGAAAGATTTTGGAATTGTTTTGTTTTTATGCAAGTTCCTCCTTTTAAGGAGCACTAAATTCAAGTTTCTCCATTTCGGTGGTGGACCTATCATTCATCTATGATTTTTTTTATAGGTCAACATTATTTTCGGAGTTCTCTGGACTTTTCTACTGTGATAGTCAAGTTTGGTACATTTTTACCCCGTTATTGATAGGATTTCAAACTCCTATGATCACGCATATGAACAGAATCAGTAGATGTTTTTCTTTCTATATATTATGGGGACGAAGTCCCCTATTACAGTAGAAAATTCAATAAAAACAAGAGTGCACACGCTGAAATGTCTCGCCTTCTATACTAATCATTGATATTATGTTGATAGTCCTAAGTATAAAGCTAAGCTTTATAACAACTGTCACATAAACTTAACATTACCAAGATAACTAAACATAGACCAATGAACCTTGAAAATTAGGTCAAGGTCAGATGAACCATGCCAGGCAGACATGTACAGCTAACAATGCTTCTATACAACATATATAGTTGACATATTACTTATAGTTTAAGATAAATAGACCAAAACACAAAAACTTAAAACTGTGCAATGAACCGTGAAAATGAGGTCACAGTCAAATAAAACCTGTGCAACTGACATAAAGATCATAAAATATTTCCATACACCAAATATAGTTGACCTATGGCATATAGTATTAGATAAAAAGACCAAAACTCAAAAACTTAACTTTGACCACTGAACCATGAAAATGAGGTCAAGGTCACATGACATCTGCCCGTTAGACATGTACACCTTACAATCGTTCCATACAACAAATATAGTAGACCTATTGGATATAGTATGAGAAAAATAGACCAAAACACAAAAATTTAACTTTGACCACTGAACCATGAAAATGAGGTCAAGGTCACATGACATCTGCTCGCTAGACATGTGCACCTTACAATCGTTCCATACAACAAATATAGTAGACCTATTGCATATAGTATGAGAAAAACAGACCAAAACACAAAAATTTAACTGTAACCACCGAACCATGAAAATGAGGTCAAGGTCAGATGACACCTGCCAGTTGGACATGTACACCTTACAGTCCTTCCATACACTGAATATACTAGCCCTATTGCTTATAGTATCTGAGATATGGACTTGACCACCAAAACTTAACCTTGTTCACTGATCCATGAAATGAGGTCGAGGTCAAGTGAAAACTATCTGACAGACATGAGGACCTTGCAAGGTACGCACATATCAAATATAGTTATCCTATTACTTATAATAAGAGAGAATTCAACATTACCATGATTACAAAAAATTTGAACTTTTTTTTCAAGTGGTCACTGAACCATGAAAATGAGGTCAAGGACATTGGACATGTGACTGAAGGAAACTTCGTAACATGAGGCATCTATATACAAAGTATGAAGCATCCAGGTCTTCCACATTCTAAAATATAAAGCTTTTAAGAAGTTAGCTAACACCGCCGCTGCCGCCGCCGTCACCGGATCACTATCCCTATGTCGAGCTTTCTGCAACAAAAGTTGCAGGCTCGACAAAAATTAAAAAATAAAAAAAAATCGGGAATTTTTTTTTGTCACGTTTTTGAATTTCCGGATCTGTGCAGAAATCTACTTCCATTTCCGTTCTTGTTTGTATGAGACTTTGAATAAAATGTATATTTATCTGTCTAGAAAAGGAACTTAATACTAATTCATTTTTAAAAATTGTTTGCTATAAAAAAAAAAAAAAAACGTTACCTGATGACACTCAGCTTTTCTTTGTTTACATTGAATATGACGTCATAACTTAAATAACGTCACAACTAAAATCCCTAACAACAGAACCAAAATTGGAAACGTTACGGTATTTCCGTTTCTCTTTTAACCAAAAACCCAAAAAATGCATTACCAACTTTACTTGATGTTATCCTGACAAACAAACCAAATTTTTGTCAAAATATATCTAATTTTAATTGTGGGCTTAGTGATTATCACAACATAATTTCGTTTCAGTTAAAAGGTTTTGTGCGTAAAATTAAAAAGGAATTTATAAATTACAGAAGTTTTAAAAGTTTTGATCAGGAAAAATTTGTACATGAACTAAATTGTGTAAATTTTGATAACTTGCTGTCAGTTGATGATGTCAATGAAGCGTATTCAAATTTTCAATCTGAATTTGTTAACATCATTGACAAGCATATATACCAATGAAAAAAAGAAGATCAATAGTAGCACCTGCATCCTTTATGAATAAAGATCTAAGAAGTGCAATCTACAAAAAAACAATGTACCATAACAGATTTCTTAAAAACAAAAGTGATGCCAACTGGGAGTTGTACAGAAAACAGAGAAATACTGTAACAAAAATAAAAAAGAGCTCAATTAAAACATATTTTTATGAAAGAACTGCTGGTGGTCCAAAATCAACAACATTTTATTCCACTATTAAACCATTTTTATCAAATAAAAATATTCAATCAAACAATAACATAATTTTATATGAAAATGATAAAATTCTCAGTGATCCTAAAGAGGTATTAGAAATTTTCAATAAATTTTTCATAAATGTGGCTAAAGATATAGGAGATAAAAACATTAAAATAGACAGAAATCATCCAAGTATAATAAAAATTGAAGAAAATAAAAATGATTATAATGAGTTGAATTTTAAACCTGTAACAGAAGAGTTTGTGAGTAAACAAATAAAAAGGTTAAATATAAGAAAAGCCACTGGATATGACAATATTTCACCAAAAATTATAAAATTGGCACAGCCAGTAATATCAAATCCTATTAAAATCTTAGTAAATAAATCAATTGAAAGCTCAATTTTTCCTCATAATCTTAAAGCTGCTCAGGTTTCCCCACTTTTTAAAAAGAATAACTCTCTTGATAAAGAAAACTATAGACCTGTAAGTGTGTTACCATGTATTTCTAAAATTTATGAAAGAGCTATACATGACCAACTAATGGAATTCTTAAATAAACATTTTCATCCTCTTCTTTCGGCATTTAGATCAGGTTTTGGTTGTCAAACTGCACTTATTAAAATAATAGAAGACTGGAAAAAAGCTCTGGACGAGAACAAATTTATTGCTGCAATTTTGATGGATCTATCTAAAGCATTTGATTGTTTACCGCACGATTTACTTTTACTTAAATTGGAAGCATACGGTCTGTCTAAAAATTTTCTAAAATTATTAAAAAGTTATTTAGAAAACCGCAAACAACGCATTAAAATTGGAAGTTCTTACAGTGAATGGGATCGTATGTTTAAAGGCGTACCACAAGGGTCAATTCTTGGTCCAGTTCTTTTCAATGTCTTCATAAATGACATATTTCATTTTGTACAAAAAAGCACCATTTATAATTATGCTGATGACAACACTGTATCATACAGTGATCATAATTTAGATAAAGTTGTTGAAAGTTTAGAAACTGATAGTTTAAATCTAATAAACTGGTTTTCTATAAATTTAATGAAGGCTAATCCTGACAAATTCCAGGCTATAGCCATTGGAAAAAAAACAAATAAACATAATTTGATATTTAATTTTAAATGGAAATAAAATTTCTTGTGAAGAAAATGTTAAACTTCTTGCAATAACTATAGATTCAGACTTAAATTTTAACAATCATATATCGGAAATATGTAAAAAGGCATCAAGACAATTAAATATTCTAAAACACATGGGTAAATATTTAAACAGGCTAGGTAGGTTAACAGCATACTACTCATTCATACTTTCGAATTTTAACTATTGTCCAGTAATTTGGCACTACTGCAGTGAAAAAAATTCTTTTAAAATGAAAAAAATTCAAGAAAGAGCTCTAAGATTCATTTATGAAGATTATGATATTCCTTACGAAAAACTGCTAGAAAAATCTAAATTACCATCTTTAAAAATAAGAAGAATAAAAACAATTGCAATAGAAACATTTAAAATAATTCACAAAAAAAGTCTGAGCTACCTTCATGATTTGATTGATATAAAAATTAACAATTATGATTTAAGATCACAGGAAACAGCAGTACTCCCAAGAGTTCGAACTACTAAGTATGGCTTAAGATCGTTTCGCTATAATGCAGCACAAATCTGGAATGAGCTACCGAACCATTGTACAAACATGGGATGATGATCCCATCAAAGTAACAGCTCATGCCAGTGCAGTGCATGCATATAGTGTTTATGCCTGTTTTATTTTACTTTTATTTTTTGTGTGATTATATGATTTGTGCAATCTTGTTATTAACTTGTGCTATGTTTTAAGTGTTCTATATGCTTTTAACTTATATATGTCATTTATGGTATCTTACTATGCATTATATGTTTAAAATTTTGTTGTTTTCATGACTTTTGTATGTGTGTATTGTATTGTGTGTGTGTATTGTATTTTGTTATTAAGTCGATTTGAAAAGCTCACTAGAGCTTGTGTTATGTAGTTTATCAGTCAGGGGACTTACTTAAATAAGTGATTTTCTAAATCACTGATTCAAGTAACATTATTTCCATAAAGTTTGGAAGTTAGAGTTGTCTTTCTTTAATAATCACCTATTTAAGTAGTACAAATTAATCACTAGAAGAAGTGATTTAATCTTATTGTAGCTTTAAATATAGAATACTAATGATCCAGGGACTAATTATGTTTCTAAACTTATCAGAACCAACATCTGTGTTGTCTAGGATGACCAGGTCATTTCAGGTGATGACCTTGTACTGAATCTAGGATAATGACATAAAAATCACTTGTTTAAGTATCAGACCTCAATTTCCTTCTCAAAAATCACTTCTTTAAGTATCATTCTTTTAATAACCCCCACTAATTTCAACACCCCCGAACAGTGGAATTTTTATGGCGAACAGTAGAATTTTATTACATAATCTGAAAGATGAAACCTTGAACTTCACAGGAAAAATACTCCCACTGCTGGGAAAAATCTTTTAAGAAAGTATAAGTTCATTATGTAAAGCCATTATTATAGCATTTTTTCAACTAAAATAGAATTTTCAGTTAAATGATAGCATCAAAGGCATAAACCTTGATACTTAAAAGAAGCAAAAAGTTCATTTTTTTTTAATTTTACTAATTAAAAAATATTATTTAAACCTATGTGTTTAAAATTTTGAAAAAACTACATAATCCCAATTTGTGACAAAACCTCGAATTTGCTACTCAATTAAGTGATTTAAAAATCACTTATTTCAGTAAGTCCCCTGACTGTTTATTGAATATCGACTCTAAATAAAACTTTGAATCTTGAATCTTTTCAACAAGGTTGATTTAAAAAAAAAAATCATACAGACTTCGTCTCCATTCACAGGTAATGCCTGCCTCATATTAACAAAAGAAGACAATATGCATTTACCTTTATGTGTTTTTTTCATATAATTTCCAGGGGAGATTGTCGTTCTTATAATATTTTCAGAACAATTTTGTCATCATCATCATCATCAACATTTACCAAGAGCACATGAATTATTTTATCATGAAAACAAGAGAATTTTAATAGGGTTTTTATTCATAGAAACATTTATTGATAATCATAAATAAATATGATTTCAGAAGGCAAACATTTGAAATTGTTCATATTTTGTGTCCCGTCGTAATTGCGTTCGGTGGGGCTTAGTCCAAATAATTATGACGTCTGGCAAGGCTATTTTAATTTTTTTCTGGGATGCCTTTCTACGACGTCATAACACTGAAGCCATTTTTTACGTCTGGAGTTTGAGAGCAAATTTTTTGGGGAACTTTGAGACCTAATTTTGACATAAAATTTTCCTTGCAGGTTTAAAATTCTTACGTAGTTACCAATGGTTACAAAGTCTTACCTTTTTTGTGCTTATTGATGTAAAATATTGCCAGAAATATCTAGAAGAAATGGTAAAATAAGATACGATTCCATTTGAGTCGGGCAAATATTTATTTTGTTTCAAAAAGATTTCCCACAATTATCAATGAAACATCACATCTGGTGAATATAAAATATTAAAATCGGTAAGATTCAATGGACCCGAATTTCCAGAACGTTCGATCTACATTATCCGGAAATTCGGGTCTTTCAAAATGTCCCGGTTTTAATATTTTATATTCACCGGAAGTGTTGTTTCATTGATAATTGTGGGAAATCTTTTTGAAACAAAATAAATATTTGCCCGACTCAAATGGAATCGTATCTTATTTTACTATTTCTTCTGGATATTTCTTGAAATATTTTACATCAATAAGCACAAAAAAGGTAAGACTTTGTAACTACGTAAAAATTTTAAGTCAAAATTAGGTCTCAAAGTTCCCCCCAAAATTTGCTCTCAATCTCCAGACGTAAAAAATGGCTACAGCGTTATGACGTCGTAGGAAGGCGTCCTAGAAAAAAATTAAAATAGCCTTGCCAGACGTCATAATTATTTGGACTAGGTGGGGCTATGGTCTTTTACCCGCATATCATTGCGATATAAAATTAAACTTTGTTATAACATGTATAAGTTTTGGCAATAACTCTTTATTATTGTTTGAATTGTAACTTTGTCAGGCATGTCAGGTATAATTTTTTACTTGTCCACATTGAACATGTTGAAGCAACCCAGACAAAAAAAATATTTGTCTGGGTGCTAAAATGTATGAGTTGGGAGAGTAGGGCATAGGATTTCTAGCGCACATAACCCTGTTAGCTAAGCCTAAGGCTTAAATCATGAATGTCGGTTAAAAGCTCATTAGAGCTTAATATGTTTGTATACCTTGCAGACTCTAAATAAAGCTTATTTATAATGCATCTGAAACCTGAATAATTTACCGGATCAACCTTATCCCAGCTATTGTACTTTCCAACAAAATCAAGACCATATACATGACCACAAACAGACGTCATTTTGAAGAACACGTTTTCTCCCGTTGGAGGAAAAACACCTCTGTATTCATGGACAGAACAAGCTCCATTTGAGCCTTTTCTACTGTTCATCTGCCCATTGGATAATAGCTTAGCAATCGACTGGGCTAGAGACGGTTTCTCAGCAACCATCAGAACGGTCTTCATTTTGAAGTTTTAAATATACTTCACTGGCACTAGAAAAAAACAAGTATTATTCATTTGTCAAGTGTCAAACTGATGGGCGCTGACATATTGAATTACAAAATAACGTGGCGAATCTCGTCTAGGACGATAGACCGAAAATAAAACTGACTTATCCGTGCAAGGATTATTCGCTCCGTGAAGATTAGATAAAGATGCTTGAACGAACTTATTCAATTTCTTGCTAGAAAGCTAGAAATTCATGCTAGACATTCACTCTAATATGAGGAAGGCGCTACCTTAAATGCCAGCTTTGTACTAAGACAATGTCCTAAATATAGATTAGGTTGTTGGTTGTTTCAGTTCAGTTCAGTTTCTTGTATATTCCTCCATTAAATGTGGAGCACTACCCAAAGGGTATAGTTTGAGCAACTATTTACACCTTAAAACATAGGGAAACAATTAATTAAATTATATACAGATGACTGAATTTGGTTATAATGATCACTAAATAATAGATATCATAATTAATTCATAGGATTGTCATCATAAAGTTTTTAAAAAATATATAATAATTTATATGTGCTAGGGTGTAGGAAAGTGTTAAAAAAAACAACAACTGCATATACATGTATTTACAAGAATTAAAATGGTCAAAAGTTAAAAATTACTTATAATCATAGCTGAGTGTGCTATACATATATCAGGAATAATAATGAAAATTTCCTGTAAGACTTATGTAAAGTGGTTGGGGTTTGGACAAAATTTAAGGTATAATATATACAAAAATTTTCTTTACAGTTTAATTTCTATATGGAGATCTTGTCATTACTCTTTTTAAATTATAACTGATATCTTACAATTTTAAAGTGAGGATTTATTTTTAAAAACTTATAAGCCGTAAAATAGTTGGGTGGTATACTATTTGTAAGTAACAATTTTAAGAAGTTTACTTATACTGTACTTGTGATCAGGTTTTTTATCCTTTTTGTGCGCAGCAAGTGCATCTCATAACACATATTTCTAGCAAGAGTTTCAATGTTTTCATACACAGTTGGGTAACAGTTTATGTCCTTGCTAGTACAGTCTATTATGAGCTGCAGTAAATTCCCTTGTTGTTTGATCTTCTTGTATGTTGACGTATCAATTTCATCCATTGTCTGTTCGATTTTTGAGCAGTATTTAGATCTTATTTGCTCTAGTTCTTTGCAGTGTAGAATAAAATGTTCTAGATCTTCATTTTCCTGTTCGCAAATTGTACACATAGGGTTAACTTTTGGATCGAACTTAGCTCTTTTGGCTTGGAATATGTACGTTTGAGTACTTATTCTTGCTTTTATTTCTCCTGCCTTTACATCTTTACTATTGTTTTTTACACTTTTCCATATATTGTGAGCTTCATTTAATGGATTGTTCTGTATCTCTATGTATTTAAGTGATGTTTTTTCCATTTTTTCATTATAACATTCATTTTTCCAGTATTCCTTGATCTTTATTCCTACTAGTCTTTTCCATTCCATTTTATTCAGTGGATTTTCTATGTAGTAGCTACTGGATTTCAAATTGTATTTTGATAGAGTTTTTTCTACTCTGTTGATAAAGTCTTTTCCTCTTTGGTCTGAGAATACTATTTGTCGGCGCAGAATTTCACATTCTATGGTTCCTGGATTTCGAACAATATTCATGAAGAAGGTAAGTACATTTTTGTCTAATGTGATGGCAATAGGTTCTGCTCCTACCAGGGTATATACAGCCATATTTGCTGTATTATTTGGAAGTCCTTGAATTTGTCGGAGGATTTTTCTCTCTGCCAGTTCTAGCATATCCTTTTCTTTTGCAAGTAAGTTCATCACCTCAAGTCCGTATATGCTTCTTGGTACTGCATATGTTCTCCATAGCTTGTATGCAACCATGGGTGAGAATCCCCTTCTGACATGTAACCCAGCTCCAAGAAGGCTGTATATTGTTGCCCTTCCGGTTCTTATTCTTTCTGAGATATTTGCACGGTTTTGCTCGTTTCTTTTGATACCTAGATGTTTGGTTTCATTGGTTATATTGATGTCATTGTCTTCAAATTTCAACGTTGATATGTTTGAGCCTTTTGCATTGTATAGAACCGCTTCAGATTTAGTTGGATTGATTTTGACTAGATCTCTGCTCGTATGGTGTTGTACGATGTCTAATATTCCTTGTGCATCTGTAGTACTATTTGCCAGGACAGCAATGTCATCGGCACATGTTGGTGCAGGGACTTGTATATCACCAATACATGCTCCAAGTCCACTTTTTAATATGCTATCAAGTATGACGTTGTTGTAGCATTTATATAGCGTTGTAGATAGTTTTGCACCTTGTTGAATTCCTTGTAGAACCATGACATCTTCTGTACATTGCCCTTCCCATTTAACCTTGATGCTCATTCCTTTATACAAGTTTCTCAGTAATATCCAGAGTTTTCCTTTTATTCCATAATGGTACAGTTTGTTGAATAGTATTTCATGGTTTAGCTTGTCAAATGCCTTTTCTGCGTCAAGAGTTACTAAGATCAGCAGTATCTTTAATTTCTTACTTTCTTCGATTGCTTCTGATGTGAGGAATGCTGCACATAGTGATGATACTCCTTCTGTAAAGCCTCTTTGCAGGGAGTTTTGTATGTTGTTAAATACAGAGTCAACTCTATCCTTCAATATACTTTGTAATATTTTTGCAAAGGTTTTAGTTACAGTTATTCCTCTATAGCTAGATGGTAATGTTTTGTCTTTTTCTTTCTTTAAGATTGGTGTTAGAATCCCTGTCTTTAGGAAGATTGGTACATCCAAATAGGTTAAGATTAAATTTAGCAAATGTACTATAAAGGGAGTTAACTCTTCCATCCCATGTTTGTAGTGTTCTGCCGAAATTCCATCTTCATCGGGTGCTTTTCCTGCTTTAAGTTTTTCTATAGCTTTATTTACTTCCTTTACATGAACAAGATCTATGCCTTGACCTTTTTCCCTTTCTATGGATTCTATTATATTGTTTTGTATCTCTACTAGCTCTAGTTTTTCAGTGTCAAAATTTTCCTCTATTGTTGGAGTAGCTAGTTGTTGGAAATGTTCTTGCCAGATGTTCATTATGCTTGGTCCATCTTCTGCAGTCTTTTCGTTTAGTTTCAGTATCTTGGTATTAATAAGTGGTGTTTTTCTTTGCATGTTGATAAGCTTGTAAAAAAGTTTTGTATCTGAGTTTGTAGCTTTCATAATTTTTCCCGCTGTTGATTCTCTCTGCGAGGCATAAGCTTGTCTTTGTGCTTTTCGAAGTATTCTCTTTGCAGCTGTCATTTTGATTTTGAGCTCATTACTTCTTTCTTGAGGTGCTCCATGTTGCCTCCAAACTTTAAATGCATTTTTTGATTGCTTTGATGCCTTATCTATTTGTTCATTCCATATCGCCTTTCCCTTTGATTTGATTTTGATTTTTCTTCTATACTTTGGGATTGCTGCTTCTCCGGCTTTATGTAGCAGTTTTTCTAGATTTTTTATATCTTTCTCAATAATTCCTTTTGATTTTTGCATGAGTTTTGGAAGTTCTTTATTGATGACTTCCTTATAAATTTGATGGTCGCAGTCAGTCCATTTAGGTTTTGCTATGATAGTTGTTGCTTTTTCCCTGACTTTTTTCAGTTGGCTGTTCAGTGTCAAGATAACAGGTACATGGTCCGAGGTATTCTCTGGGTCAGTATCAAGGACATCAATTTGTCTGATTTTGTTAATGATTTCTGAGTTACTTTTGAAGAGGAAGTAATCAATTTGTCCTTTCGACATACCATTCTGGTGATAAAATGTCTCTTTTACTGGGCATTTCTCAGTATTTCCTATACATTTTTCCTTGCAGAAAGTCTTTAGGATTTTATCATGAGGTGTCGAGCTTCTATCCAGGGACCCGTTCATGTCTCCACATACTATAATTTCGTGTGTGTCCTTATATTTCTCTATCATTTCATCAATTTGAGCCAATGTGTCTTTGTATTCGATGTCTGCATTTTTGCTATCTGATGGCATATATACATTTATAAGACATATTGGTTTGTTTCCTTGTTGAATATGTATGGCTTGTATTCTATTTCCACCGTCTATCAGTTCCTTTATATTTTCATTAATTTCTTTTTTCCAGATTATGGCTACTCCACCATATCCCCTTTTCATTGATATGTTGAAATCAGGATCATCATTATCATCAACACTTTTAGCTATGTATCCGCTATTTTCAGTAATTTCAGCTATGATTTTCTTTTCCGCATTGAAAAGCCAGTGTTCTTGAATGCATAGCACATGTACATCCCTTAACAAGTTTTTGATATAGAGGGCATTTGATTTCACATTTTGTACATTGAGTGTACCTATAATGATATCCTCCCTTTTATCTTGTTTGATCGGCCACTGCCTAAAAAATGGTTTGGTTTCTTTCTATTCCCATCTTCTTTTGCTTCTAGATTGTCAGCCTGAACTAGTCCCTTTAGATGCTTAGGACCACCAACATTGGCCCCCCTTTGAGAGGGGAACTTCTGATGGCAGTCCGCTTCCAGCGGGGCGTCCCCACTAGAAGCCGTTGTTATAAGACCAGTTCTGGGCATGACATCTACTTGATGGCTTACTTCTGTATGTGCTTTGGCTTCATTATTTTTGGCGGCAGCTGAATTTGTCAGATTGATGGTCATTCTAGCTTCTTTTGTTGGTTCTTTGTCTATTTGGTTAGTATTATTATCCTGATTTGTTAGTTGTTGCAATTGTTTTTGTCTTTCAAGTTCTTCTGCATGACTTTGTTTAGCTATTACTGGCATGCTTGTTCTTTGGTCATAAACTCTTTTATTGATGTTTCTTTGACTTTGTTCCTTTCTGTTTGTCTGTTGCTGACTATATCCTTGGTGTTGATCTATATTTTGTGGTATAGGTTGTGGAGTCATCCTATATTGCTGTCTGCATAAATGTGCATTTTGTATCATGTTAGTGTTGATACTGCCAGTTGGTACATGTATACTTCTATAGCCAGGATAATGGTGGCTACTTTGGCTATTTACAGGTATAGCCTGTATTCTGTTATTGTAGTACATTGGCGCTTGAATATGGCCAGGATTTATTCTGCTCTGCTCTGTTGGTATTTGGCTATAGTGTGGAGGTGCCATAGGTGTCATGAATAGTGGATTGGCTTGGTTAGGAATCCTGGATTGCTGATTTATAAGCTGCGCACCAGAGTGCTGATCACTCATTTGATGTTGGTTTGAGTTCCTAGTATTGTCAATATTCTGATTATAAGGATAATATTCATGACTTCCTGGTCTTTGCCACATTCCTACTTCTTTCTGTAATTCCATTATTTGCAGTTTGTTTCTTAATTCGTTCATCTCCATTTGATGTTTTATTCTTAGGTCTCTATTTTCCATTTCTAACCTGAAGTTGTTCAGCATCATATCGATTTTGTTTATAGTCTGTTCCTGCAAGTTGTTGCTACAGTCACACTTTGGCTGGTAGGTATTTAAGTTACTTTTGTCAATAGTGCTTTCTTCTGATTGCATCCTAAGTAGATTGATTGTGTTTCTATAGTCTCTATTGGTATCTTCCATTATGACTATTCTTGCTCTGCATTGTGCTAATTGATCTTCAAGCTGTTGGTTAGTTTCATTTACATTTTTGCACTTATATTGCCTTTTCGGTTTTGCCTTGATGTTTTTTGGCTCATCTACATTTTCTATTTGTTCATTCCTGCTGTGCTGAACCATTTGGCTTTGCTGTTTGTATGAAGCCGTTTTGTTCATTTCTACCATGTCTGGTACTTCTGTGTTAGAATTTCTTGTTTCTTCCTTCGTGATCTGCGTTCTAGTTGGACTGTCTTTAGATGTATATTCTGGCATATTTTTAACTATATGGCCTATTTCGCTATAATCCTCTGTCACGCTTTGTTCATCTAGAAGTAACTTTGGTATTGTTTCTTCTGTATCTATAATTGAGTTATTGCTTCTTGTTGATATATTTACCACGTCCATGTCCATGATAGAGCAACTCCTACATGAATATTGTTCTTCTTCAGTTTGGCTTATTCTTGCAGGATCAATGTTTTCACATGCATAGTGAAACAGTTGACTGCATGCAATACAATCTATGGATGTTTCTGGTTGTGCTGTCTGATTGCATATGGCACAGTAGTTATGTATAGTACACATGTTGACTGTACTTGTGTCCTGACTGGGTGTTGTTTCATCTTCTGACCATTCAATGGCTCTATTCCAGTTACTTAATAATTCTGTGTCTGTATTTTGTATACATTCTGTCCCTTTGGATACTTGTATTCTATTTATGTGGTTGATTTTAGGTTGATTATTTGTTGTGAATGATTCGTTCACTGTTCCTCTTATTTCTATATCAACTTCATTTCTCTTGATTATGTTTATCTGTTCCTCTATCTGTTTGTTGTAAATCTTATAGTTCCCTCTTGATTTCATTCTTTCTTTTATATCTTCAATGTGTGTCAAGAAGAGTTCCATACCTTGGCCATTAACCTCTACCTTTGATGTAGTATGGAATAGATTGATGCGATAGAGTTGTCTGTTATTACTTCTATTTCTGACCGAATGTGAAGTTCTGATGCATAGCCCTTGATTATCATGCTGGTGTTTGGGCAAGAGCTTGTATGTAGAGTGTTGTTCGAAGTATATGTCTATTTCCCCCTTTAAGACTTCATAAGCAGCTGCTGATAGCTCTAGGATGTAGTTTTGATGTTTCTGCTCAATTTTTATGTCCATTGCTCTATTACATGCTTCTAGTTTTTTGTCCAGGGCCCTGGTTTTATTGATACTAAAGTTTTCATATTTAGCTGGTGTATAGGGCTGAGGTTTGCTCTTGGTTCTTGCTGATGTTCTAGTCTGGATACTCATTTTTCACTTTATATATATTGCTGTTTTCTTTTAACGAAGAAGTTCTATGTAAGTTAATGTGCAATCAGCGGGGCGTCCCCACTGAAAGCTAGCTTAGATTAGAATTTTCCAGTTAACTTTTATATCTTCCGATATCCGGGTTTAATGAGTATGTAGATATATATCTCTATATTTGCAGGTTATACAATATAGACTGGTGTTATATAAAAGCTGCTTATATTTCTATATATGAATGTTATTGTATATGGAATGGATAAATATGGTTGATATGAAGTTTATATATGTATAGTGTTCTATTCTACTCTATCTATAACATTGATGGAGAATTTTGGTTGCTATTCTTCTCATCCAAAGCTTTGCTAGTAATGAATTTGGATGTACGCCGTCAGTTCTGTATAGATTAAAGTTGTAGTATTCGTCAGTACCGCCTTTTCTTTTAGATGTTTTTCGAATGTCAAGATCAAATTTAGGTGATTTTTCTGTAGATTGATTTATTTCTTGGATGAAGGTATTTAAGAGATATAACTGGTTTTGAAGTGTTTGGTCGTCGTCACTGAAAATGTCCGGGTTTTTGTGGCCTTGAGATCTGTTCCAACGTTGAATAGAGTATGGCGGAATTTCTAAGAAGATGATTTTTGAATTTGGTTTTATTTTGGTGATGAGTTCCTTAAGTTCGATGAATTTTCTTCTTAGATATCTGACGTTTGAATCGTTTTGGTTCACAAGAGAGATGTATCTGGTAGTTCTGTTAAGTTCGGTTAAATTACAAGTTCCTAACCAAATATAAAAAGTGATGTTTTTGTGTTGATGGCAGATTGATGGTAATTCTTTTTCAGCCCAATCAATAGCTTGCTGTACTTTTTGTCCTTTTTTTGTGATGAATTTGATGTTTAGGAAATCTTCAGTTGTTATAGCTCTTTTTATGTAGTTTCCTTTACTATCCGATATAATAATGGGTTGGCTTTGGGCTGTTTTATCCTGAATATCTCTCTTATTTACTCTGAAGTATCTGCTTGACTTTATAATTTTATTCTCAGACATGTATCAATCTTTTGAGGAACAGAATACTAGGTTTTCTATCAGCTCAAAACAGGATATTAGTTGAAACACAAGTACAGTGTGTTTAAGAAAAAAATTAATTTTAACTATTTTAAGTATTTATCTATGCAGTACAAAAAATTTAAAGATAAAAGGGGGAGGGGTCTAAAACAAAAGACTTTATTTGCGAAATTTAAGGTAGAGAATGGAAAGCAAAAAATTTATTTAAATAATCGAAATGATTATCCAAAAGTATGAGCAATTTATTTAGAAAATAAAAGGAGGAGGGGTCAAAGTTGTCAAATATGGAATGGAAAAGTTTATTTAAATAATCAAGATGATTGGACAAAAGTATGAATTTATTTAATCTATTTATTTATAAGTCACGGAAATACTTTGACTTGCTGTATGAAAAAATAAAATTTATTTCTCAAAATTCAGAATTCAAAAATGGCGCTGAAAATTTTGATGGCCGTCCAGCAAGGCCAGCAAAATAAATTAGTTCAAAAACACCGTGCAATATACAAAAATGCCTGAAATAATTATCTAAACAAGGTATAGTGACCTATAAGATTTAAATGTGAGGAAACAAGTGCAAATAAAGACTTATAAACTCTCCGTATTTGGATCTGTGATCTGTGCAAAAACTTCGTGCTGCTATACAACGTCCATTCGGAACAAGCATAGATAGAATTTTTACGTCCAGTGGCAAATATTTCATGCATGTTCAGAACGAATGTCCTAGGCTACATTAATATATTGTTTATGTCTAAAATAAAATTATAAGTTCAGATGGAAAATGTGTAGGGAACGAACATTGAACTTGAAAAGGCATGAGGGGTAATGGTATTTTTCCTGAAAAAAATATTCTGATTCCCAAATTGATGAATAAAAAATCTATTCAAGAATACGACAAAAAAAATATTTTGATATTGACCAAAAATGATTTTATCTTTCAGAAATGTCAGTTTTATGTTATTTTTTGCATACATATATTTTTTTGTTACATGTACAGGATGTAGCTTACTTTTCAAGTTTTTAAATGGCAGCAAAATAAAATTGAGAATGGAAATGGGAAATACAATTATTTGTGTATGTGCCTGTCCCAAGTCAGGAGCCTGTAATTCAGTGGTTGTCGTTTGTTTATGTGTTACATATTTGTTTTTCTTTCATTTTTTTACATAAATAAGGCCGTTAGTTTTCTTGTTTGAATTGTTTTACATTGTCTTATCGGGACCTTTTATAGCTGACAATGTGGTTTGGGCTTTGCTCATTGTTGAAGGCCGTACGGTTACCTATAGTTGTTAATGTTTGTGTCATTTTTGTCTTTTGTGGATAGTTGTCTCATTGGCAAATACCACATCTTCTTTTTTTATAATACAAGCATACAAAAGTAATCATGTCATATTTTTGTGTCATAGTTGTTTTCAAGAAGACACATTTGGTTTCTAGACAATAACTTGAGTATAAGTGAATGGATCTCTATGAAACTTTAATACACAAAAGGAAGATTAGAATTGATTTTGGTACAACATTATTGGGGAGGGTTCTTTTCCAAATTTTGGGGTTTTCTTCCAAAAATTACCTTATTTACATTGATTATACTCGTCTAGTATTATATATAGATGCAACAAATAGTGATTTGGCAGGAGATGCACTCAAAATAGGGTATTTTTTATTTAATATTTTATCTGTAATTTGTGCACTTTTCCAATGATATGTACTTCTTGATAATGTCTATGTGAGTATCATGATGAAGAAAATATATTTAGTAAGTATATATTCACAATTGACCTGCTCAAGTGCACTGCAAAAGGATCTTCTTTGATTCCCTTCAATTCCAAAAATTACACATGATTGTTTGTTCTCACAGAAACACATGAGTTATTTGGTAAATAAAACACTTGTCATTGTTTGCCTGTTTGAAAGTTTCACTGATTATGAACATTTTTAACAGAAAATGTACAAAACACTTGATAAAATTGCATTATCTGCAGAATTATTGATATCTTTCCTCACAATATATTCACAAGTACATTAGAACTAACTTAACACATGGCAAGAGTTAAATCTCTTTGTTCTTACTGTGTTATAATCTGGATAATGCACAGCAAAGGTGTGCATAAACTACCTCAGATATACTGCACAGTTCAAATCTATTTTTACATTTAGGGGCGGTTCCTGGATTTTAAAAGGGGCGTTATTCTATCAAATTAAAAAAATATCACCGAGTGTAGCTGTTACACAATTGTGTACCATTCATTAATTATCAAGGAGTATTAATTAGGAAATTTATTAAAAAGGAATTAAATAATTCAATAACAATCATGTACACTTTGGACACTTTTAAATAACGATCTGTTCAAATATTATAGACATACCATGTATACCCTGCAGCCAATAAATGACCATGTCTACTGTGAAATAACAGGTATCCTTCAGGGGTTAATTGCAGTTTGACAATTAACCATAGACTAGAATTATTTACATCCAGACGAATACGTAACCGGCCATTAGCTATGGGCCAATGTTTATGGACAACTGGACTATATAAGATCCAGCTTTGGACTTGAAGGAGGACGGATTGGTACAAGGGATTGGTACCGGAGATTCCGCCACGGTCTCCCACCTCGTGGGTAGGCTGAAACTTATGCGCTTAATATCCAAACGTATTTCATCAGGATTGAAGCTATACGATCACGTGCCCGTGTGAGATACTGAACATTCGAACAATTCTACTTTAAAGACAGTTGTGAACATTCGAACATTTGAACTTTAGAATCTTTCTTGAATTTGTAATTACATAATAAAATATATTTTATCCTATTAATGACTTCGTCACATAAGTCACGATTTGATGCCGTTTGACCACGATCGACTTGGATTGTCTAAAATAACGCGAAGGAATATAAAAGGTAAGAACTCAGTTACTTTCATTTTTCTTAATGGACAATCAAGATATTTCTATGTCAGTACAAAAAGTAGAAAAGGCTTTTCAAGGGATGGCACACATATTAAGTAAAGGTTTTGATTTTAAAGGGATTGAGGCCGTACTTTTAAAAGGCTTAAAATCTGATGTTTGTTCACGAGATGTGGTTGGCACGATTTTTGTTATTAGGTATTTTTAGGTACCATATATATAGGTCAATTTAAAAATTATGAATACACATTTTTTGTTCATAAGAATGAAAGGTTATTTTTGTTTGTGTTATTTTTTTATGCTGTAGGTGTTGTTTACGAGATAGGATAGATTAAACATATGATTCTTCAAAATAAATCGTTTTTTTTTGTGAAGTTTAGAGAAGCTAGTTTTTCGTTTAAAGTAAATATGTAAAAAGATAAAATGTCTGATACATTAGCATTTTTTTTTCGTATTTAATGGTGGTTTTTGGTCATATTATGGGTTATTTTTTTGAAGATACATTCAATTATTCTAGAAAATATGTATTTTACGTAAAATGAGCAGAGCACCGGTGTAAATTAAGGTTGATTTAGAACCTTTGGTAGATGAAGTTAAGGGTACATTGAGGATACATTGTTTGCGTATTCTAGCCATTTGATGATTAATGGGATTATGCAGTTGGGTAGTGTGTATGCACATTTGTTAAGAGAAAACAAATAGTCTATAATTTTAGATTCCAACCCCTTCTTCGGATGATTAACATAAGTGATGTTAAGTTATTAAATGGTGCAAGTTGTTTATGGTGTTAGATTACGCCATATTTACATATTGTTAATAGATTAAGAGAAGTATCTTCATAAAGTAGCACATTAAAGAAAAACATGGATATGTTTGCCCTTAGGGATTTACTAGTATTGTTTTAGTAGACTGATATTTGTAAAGAAAAAATAAGAGACATATGAACTTCAGAACTTAATGACAAAATTTAAGTGAAATAGATAATTGATATTAAGGGAAAACTAGCATTCAAATAAAATTGAAATTGAAAAGTAAACAATTATGAGGATCATTGTCAGAAATTAAAAATAAGGAAATAATTTAAAATTAAGGAGTTAAAAAAAAATAAATCTTAACGATGTGTTTTGTTCATAAGTAGGCATAGATTTTTTTTTAATTGTTTTAGTTTTTAAGAGGTTAGTTAAGTTTTAAATGTATATAATATTTTTAAACTCAGATCTCAACATATACCCTAACACTAAGTCGTATTGAAATGTATAAAAGGGATAGGCAGTAGGTTTGGAATTTTAAAACAAATGAAAAATAGATATATAAAAAAGAAAGGAAATAGTATGATAAGGAAACTATATACTAATTTTAGAAAAATGTAATACATTACAGAGAACGACAATTTTTCGCAATAAGGTGTTTTTGTTGTCAAATATGAAATGTAGAGTCAGTAACAAATTGCGCAAGAGGTAGTTAAAATTTTATTAATGGAATCTTAAACGGTTTTTTTAGAGTAAGGAGATAAATTTGTGGTCTATATTTAACGTTAAGATTAATTAATGAAACACAATTTCAAACTGTAAAAGTATTACAATTGGGAACAAAGTAACACATATAATTTTTAGTATATATTTTTTTGTTATAGGTATCATGTACATGTAGGTGTAGGGGTTATATAACATGATCGAATTGAACTATTTTGATTGTAAATTAATGATTTTTTTTTACGTCTTGTGTAAATACACATATTTTTGTTTTTTATTATGTAGGATTTGTAAACTTGTAGAAGTTGTATACGACAGATTCCCGATTTTATTTATCTTTTGTTTTAATGGATAATTCGATATAAAAAAAAAGAACGTCTTGTATTGATTTATATATAGAAATTGTTTACAAAATATTGCTAGGCTTGGACAATCCTGCGAACTCAAGGCAATGAACAAACTATCAATAATCTGATAGATGATAAATAAAAAAAAGAAACAAGGGGAAGTAAACAAGTTTTAGTTTGTCCAAATTGAGATAAATTTATCAGTGAGGTTTAGGTGCGATCTTCATTGGAATAGCCATATTTTTGTACTGTTAATTAATTAAGAATATATCTTGGTTAGCCAAAAAGAATGTTGTGAGTTCTGGTTCTAATGCCACGAACAATTGGGTAAAAACAAATGGTGTCTTCGCAATTGGTTGGAATGGATGTCACTGATAACAGAGAGATGTCTTCCTCCGTGCCATTGGTCAAGGACAAAACTTAACCGAATGCCGATGTTAACAGCCTTTTAAGAAGGACGAACCAAATA
This sequence comes from Mytilus galloprovincialis, assembly GCA_037788925.1. Lineage (NCBI taxonomy): Eukaryota > Metazoa > Mollusca > Bivalvia > Mytilida > Mytilidae > Mytilus > Mytilus galloprovincialis. Next base: position 195,283 of record CM075341.1, on the reverse strand, counting down.
GCTAGATGCGTCAAATACTACGTAATGGAGATGATGGTGACGACACTTGTACAAGATGTGCGCCCTTTCCAGCAGTTGATGAACCTTATACTATGATGGTGACGAAAATAAAACATGAACTATGTATACCGAAATATTGAACTTATGATTCGAATGGACTATGTGTAAATATATCCAGATATTGGACTAGAAGAATGTGATGAACTTATTATATCATGATATTGGACTTATAGAACTTTATAAACTTAGATATGTGGTGATGGTTCCCGAAAACCTTATAATAAACTATTAGAATAACCTACAGGAAGAAAAATACCGTATTTTATTGAACTTTCGTTCTCTAAGAATTGTAGGCATTATGTTACACAATTGTGTACCATTCATTAATTATCAAGGAGTATTAATTAGGAAATTTATTAAAAAGGAATTAAATAATTCAATAACAATCATGTACACTTTGGACACTTTTAAATAACGATCTGTTCAAATATTATAGACATACCATGTATACCCTGCAGCCAATAAATGACCATGTCTACTGTGAAATAACATGTATCCTTCAGGGGTTAATTGCAGTTTGACAATTAACCATAGACTAGAATTATTTAACATCCAGACGAATACGTAACCGGCCATTAGCTATGGGCCAATGTTTATGGACAACTGGACTATATAAGATCCAGCTTTGGACTTGAAGGAGGACGGATTGGTACAAGGGATTGGTACCGGAGATTCCGCCACGGTCTCCCACCTCGTGGGTAGGCTGAAACATATGCGCTTAATATCCAAACGTATTTCATCAGGATTGAAACTATACGATCACGTGCCCGTGTGAGATACTGAACATTCGAACAATTCTACTTTAAAGACAGTTGTGAACATTCGAACATTTGAACTTTAGAATCTTTCTTGAATTTGTAATTACATAATAAAATATATTTTATCCTATTAATGACTTCGTCACATAAGTCACGATTTGATGCCGTTTGACCACGATCGACTTGGATTGTCTAAAATAACGCGAAGGAATATAAAAGGTAAGAACTCAGTTACTTTCATTTTTCTTAATGGACAATCAAGATATTTCTATGTCAGTACAAAAAGTAGAAAAGGCTTTTCAAGGGATGGCACACATATTAAGTAAAGGTTTTGATTTTAAAGGGATTGAGGCCGTACTTTTAAAAGGCTTAAAATCTGATGTTTGTTCACGAGATGTGGTTGGCACGATTTTTGTTATTAGGTATTTTTAGGTACCATATATATAGGTCAATTTAAAAATTATGAATACACATTTTTTGTTCATAAGAATGAAAGGTTATTTTTGTTTGTGTTATTTTTTTATGCTGTAGGTGTTGTTTACGAGATAGGATAGATTAAACATATGATTCTTCAAAATAAATCGTTTTTTTTTGGTGAAGTTTAGAGAAGCTAGTTTTTCGTTTAAAGTAAATATGTAAAAAGATAAAATGTCTGATACATTAGCATTTTTTTTTCGTATTTAATGGTGGTTTTTGGTCATATTATGGGTTATTTTTTTGAAGATACATTCAATTATTCTAGAAAATATGTATTTTACGTAAAATGAGCAGAGCACCGGTGTAAATTAAGGTTGATTTAGAACCTTTGGTAGATGAAGTTAAGGGTACATTGAGGATACATTGTTTGCGTATTCTAGCCATTTGATGATTAATGGGTTTATGCAGTTGGGTAGTGTGTATGCACATTTGTTAAGAGAAAACAAATAGTCTATAATTTTAGATTCCAACCCCTTCTTCGGATGATTAACATAAGTGATGTTAAGTTATTAAATGGTGCAAGTTGTTTATGGTGTTAGATTACGCCATATTTACATATTGTTAATAGATTAAGAGAAGTATCTTCATAAAGTAGCACATTAAAGAAAAACATGGATATGTTTGCCCTTAGGGATTTACTAGTATTGTTTTAGTAGACTGATATTTGTAAAGAAAAAATAAGAGACATATGAACTTCAGAACTTAATGACAAAATTTAAGTGAAATAGATAATTGATATTAAGGGAAAACTAGCATTCAAATAAAATTGAAATTGAAAAGTAAACAATTATGAGGATCATTGTCAGAAATTAAAAATAAGGAAATAATTTAAAATTAAGGAGTTAAAAAAAAATAAATCTTAACGATGTGTTTTGTTCATAAGTAGGCATAGATTTTTTTTTAATTGTTTTAGTTTTTAAGAGGTTAGTTAAGTTTTAAATGTATATAATATTTTTAAACTCAGATCTCAACATATACCCTAACACTAAGTCGTATTGAAATGTATAAAAGGGATAGGCAGTAGGTTTGGAATTCTAAAACAAATGAAAAATAGATATATAAAAAAGAAAGGAAATAGTATGATAAGGAAACTATATACTAATTTTAGAAAAATGTAATACATTACAGAGATCGACAATTTTTCGCAATAAGGTGTTTTTGTTGTCAAATATGAAATGTAGAGTCAGTAACAAATTGCGCAAGAGGTAGTTAAAATTTTATTAATGGAATCTTAAACGGTTTTTTTAGAGTAAGGAGATAAATTTGTGGTCTATATTTAACGTTAAGATTAATTAATGAAACACAATTTCAAACTGTAAAAGTATTACAATTGGGAACAAAGTAACACATATAATTTTTAGTATATATTTTTTTGTTATAGGTATCATGTACATGTAGGCGTAGGGGTTATATAACATGATCGAATTGAACTATTTTGATTGTAAATTAATGATTTTTTTTTACGTCTTGTGTAAATACACATATTTTTGTTTTTTATTATGTAGGATTTGTAAACTTGTAGAAGTTGTATACGACAGATTCCCGATTTTATTTATCTTTTGTTTTAATGGATAATTCAATATAAAAAAAAAGAACGTCTTGTATTGATTTATATATAGAAATTGTTTACAAAATATTGCTAGGCTTGGACAATCCTGCGAACTCAAGGCAATGAACAAACTATCAATAATCTGATAGATGATAAATAAAAAAAAGAAACAAGGGGAAGTAAACAAGTTTTAGTTTGTCCAAATTGAGATAAATTTATCAGTGAGGTTTAGGTGCGATCTTCATTGGAATAGCCATATTTTTGTACTGTTAATTAATTAAGAATATATCTTGGTTAGCCAAAAAGAATGTTGTGAGTTCTGGTTCTAATGCCACGAACAATTGGGTAAAAACAAATGGTGTCTTCGCAATTGGTTGGAATGGATGTCACTGATAACAGAGAGATGTCTTCCTCCGTGCCATTGGTCAAGGACAAAACTTAACCGAATGCCGATGTTAACAGCCTTTTAAGAAGGACGAACCAAATAGCTAGATGCGTCAAATACTACGTAATGGAGATGATGGTGACGACACTTGTACAAGATGTGCGCCCTTTCCAGCAGTTGATGAACCTTATACTATGATGGTGACGAAAATAAAACATGAACTATGTATACCGAAATATTGAACTTATGATTCGAATGGACTATGTGTAAATATATCCAGATATTGGACTAGAAGAATGTGATGAACTTATTATATCATGATATTGGACTTATAGAACTTTATAAACTTAGATATGTGGTGATGGTTCCCGAAAACCTTATAATAAACTATTAGAATAACCTACAGGAAGAAAAATACCGTATTTTATTGAACTTTCGTTCTCTAAGAATTGTAGGCATTATGTTACACAATTGTGTACCATTCATTAATTATCAAGGAGTATTAATTAGGAAATTTATTAAAAAGGAATTAAATAATTCAATAACAATCATGTACACTTTGGACACTTTTAAATAACGATCTGTTCAAATATTATAGACATACCATGTATACCCTGCAGCCAATAAATGACCATGTCTACTGTGAAATAACATGTATCCTTCAGGGGTTAATTGCAGTTTGACAATTAACCATAGACTAGAATTATTTAACATCCAGACGAATACGTAACCGGCCATTAGCTATGGGCCAATGTTTATGGACAACTGGACTATATAAGATCCAGCTTTGGACTTGAAGGAGGACGGATTGGTACAAGGGATTGGTACCGGAGATTCCGCCACGGTCTCCCACCTCGTGGGTAGGCTGAAACTTATGCGCTTAATATCCAAACGTATTTCATCAGGATTGAAACTATACGATCACGTGCCCGTGTGAGATACTGAACATTCGAACAATTCTACTTTAAAGACAGTTGTGAACATTCGAACATTTGAACTTTAGAATCTTTCTTGAATTTGTAATTAACATACTATATAGTAAAAAATCATTTCTGTAGATCACCGAAAGGGGAAGTGGTCTAGAACACAGTATTATTTTATTTAGGGGGTTCACTATACACGCAAATTTTTATTAGTCTTCACTTCAAGGTTAATCGAGCAAATTATATTTAATAAGGCTTTTTACAGTTTTTTTTACTTTACTACGGGCTCATAAGGATCTTAAATCTGATTTTATTGCTGTGTCCACAATAGACACAGCAATATTATTCTACGTATTTCACCTGTATCGGTTTGGACAATACCATGGACTATTCCATACACACACCATTATGCTTAAGGGGTTTTCATATGTCATGTCAAGATGATATAGGCTATTTACCGTTGTTTGCCACAAAAAAAATCTGGTAAAGTCACTTTTCTGAAAAACCAATATAAATATAGTGAACATATTTATATATTTAATCTAACTGTGTTCATTGACCCGAATTTTTTAATGACAACGCACACCTAAAATTCGTTTTGGTCTATTCCATGACATTTGCGCGGGAAATATTCATCAGAGACTTTAATAATTTTAATGGACGTTCATTTGGAAAATTTTACTATCTATTTTATGTGAACAATTGTCATATGTTTTTGTTTTTCATACATTTAAAGGATCAACGTTATTTAAATTCCGTATATCTTCATTTGACATCAGGTTTGTACGCATTTAGTCTCTTCTCTAGTCTATAATCAAAACTGAAGGCCGGGAAAGGACACATGTCATGATGACACGTGCTGCACAATCCCACACATTTCACATTCAATCGGAACTACTCGGCCTTTCTGGTTGCACGAAGAAATAACGTTATTGTACTGCATAGCGAGAATGGCCGAGTAGTAACGATTGATTTCACATTATGTAATAAAATTCTACTGTTTGCGATAAAAATATTCACTGTTTAGGCCCAAGACCACAATTAATGACCCCGCTTTTCGTTGTCCACGAATATAGTTCCTTTTAATTAGAGTGTATTTTTCCTTAATTTTTTTTCTTTCCTTTCCTCACTCATTCCTTAAATCTTTTTGGGTGGAAATGAAAGAAGGGAGGTCAAATAAATTTTTGGAGGTTGTATTTTAACTGATTTTGATATGGAATGAGTGATTAGGTCAAGTGCAAAAAGGTGATATTTACAGTTTTCGGAACATCTCTTGACTTGTCAATAGGGGTATGGATGTGTATTGGCTAAATTTGTAAAAGTGATTGCTTCAATCTTTCTGAATTTTGGATATATATTTGGACTAGGACAATACATTACACACACAAAAAATTGGACAAAAGTGCATGGTGCAATTTTTTTAATGATGCAAAAGGTTATAAAGAACTGATAGAGGAATTAATTGTGGTCTGTGGCCTAAGAGGTGCATTTCAGCAAATTTAGAATTTTTACTTTGGCATCTTTTCTGAATGATCTATTGGTATTGATTTGTCAAACTATATGAGAAGAAATGATTTTCACTTTCATTTGATAGAAATTTTGTGAAAAAGTCACTTTTCAGGTTAAGTGCCTAAAATGTAGCTTTTTCACTTTTTTCACTATTTTTTCAAAAACAGCATGCTTAATTTCTCTCTGACAGTTTTTTTCTGATATCTATTTGTGTTTGTGGTATTTATTTCAGTTGTTTAACTTATTTGTGAACTCTGAACACAAAAAAAAGTAGATAAAAACATAAAAAGAGTGCAAAATGTGCTGTTTTAATAGTCTAAGTCTAACGGTCAGTATACGCAGCAGGTGAAATGTGAAGTTCTATGCACTTAAAAGTTGTATTCCAAAACAGATTGCACTGAACCTACATCAAAAACACTTATTACTGGTTGCTTAACCATTTCTGTTTCATAGACTACCTTTACTTTCTTCTGTTGGATAGCTAGTGGTTTAAATATTGGCCTTTTGAGGCTGACATTTCATTCAGTTTTTAAACAGTAAAGTTAATAAACTTTGCATCAGACCATACTGTCTGCATATATAGTTGAAAGTGACAGTCTTGTTACATCCAGGCTCCATGTTTTATCATATCTGAGCACAGATTTTAGCAAAAAGAAGTATATCTCCATCTCCCATATCATTTATATGCTTTTAAATATGCAAATGTGGGGAACGGCCTAAACTGGCAATCTGTTTTTTTAAGCATAACATTGCTTAAGACCATTTTATCCACATGCGTTATGATATTTGAAACTTATATTTCCATCAAAAGTACATTTATAACCTGTTAAAGTTTGTTTGATAACTTAACAACTTCAGAAAATTGTGGTAAGTGAAAAATATTACATTTGATATAAGGCCTCACCCTAATTGCAAACCTCTATTTTTTGGCACAGGCTCATATAAAATTAACTTCTGGCCATTTTGCATAAGTCTGATACATGAAATATGCTTTCTGTTGCTTTAAATAGATGTTAACTTATACATAGAGACATTAAAAAGTGTTAGTTTTGGTATCTTTTGGTTTTTAGAAGCTCAAATTTGATAGTTTTAATTGTTCTAATTCAACGCCACAATTCAACACCCAAAATTCAGATATAAAAAATGCCACATTTTTTTTATTTGGTATCATATGGCTTTGAAACTTTGTAACCTGTTTTATAATATACTAAGCTTGAATCATGCCAAGTTTTATTAGAATTGGTCAAGTTTTAGGCCCCTAATAGGCCCAAGACCACAATTAATGACCCCGCTTTTCGTTGTCCACGAATATAGTTCCTTTTAATTAGAGTGTATTTTTCCTTAATTTTTTTTCTTTCCTTTCCTCACTCATTCCTTAAATCTTTTTGGGTGGAAATGAAAGAAGGGAGGTCAAATAAATTTTTGGAGGTTGTATTTTAACTGATTTTGATATGGAATGAGTGATTAGGTCAAGTGCAAAAAGGTGATATTTACAGTTTTCGGAACATCTCTTGACTTGTCAATAGGGGTATGGATGTGTATTGGCTAAATTTGTAAAAGTGATTGCTTCAATCTTTCTGAATTTTGGATATATATTTGGACTAGGACAATACATTACACACACAAAAAATTGGACAAAAGTGCATGGTGCAATTTTTTTAATGATGCAAAAGGTTATAAAGAACTGATAGAGGAATTAATTGTGGTCTGTGGCCTTTAGGGGTGTTGAAATTAGGTCTTACATAGTTGATGCGTATCCGATCCGTGATTTGTATATATTTCAATGGTGCTCTCGGTAAGGCCAAAAAAATATATGTTTGATTATGGGTACCTGACCGATCCTATTTTGAACACCCACCCTAAGCCATTTTATTGCCGTCGTAAGAAATAATCCAATCATTATAAATAGGGGAACTCTCGCCCCATGGACAACTCGGACCACACAATTCAAAATCATGGCACAAAAAATAAAATGGACAAAATAATAAAAAGAAAATACCGACCTACCTACCTACCCTACATATTTTGATGATGTAACCTTAAACAGACATGTTAGTTTTCTCGTTTGAATTGTTTTACATTGTCTTATCAGGGCCTTTTATAGCTGACTGCGGTATGGGCTTTGCTCATTGTAACATGTACAACAATCAAACATCAACCCACACTAAACTGAATGTAATTGTAACATGTACAACAATCAAACATCAACCCACACTAAACTGAATGTAATTGAAAGACATCTAGAGGTTGATATCAGAGGTGGATTTAGGGGGGGGGGGCTGCTTTTTGAGAAAAAATTTGGTTGCTTATATAGGGAATCACTGAATCGTGACTGGAGCGAGCCCCCTCTTAGGTCAGTCAGTGGGCTCCCACTTTAGAAAATTTCTGGATTCGCCACTGGATATACAGTATCGAACAGAAGATAAAAAAGGGAACAATATGGTGAATTTTAGAGATTAATATTATTTCATGTACATGCATTTGAAATATTTAAGATGTATTGTTTCCCTTTTTTTTGTTCTAGGTTCCACGGTGACCTAGCTTCCATTTTCGAAAACTGTGATTTAAATGCTAGTCTATTAGAGGGATATTTCCTTTTCATTGGTTGTAGATATGGAATCTTATTTTACCATGAAGTCAGATTTGAAAATGACTTTGGGAATGAAGATATCGTAAAGACTGAATGTCAGTTTTAGTCTTATATATCTATAATACTAAAATTACGAGGTCCAATTTGTCAGCCGTCATCGCGTAAAAACGACAAATCAAAGAATTCGACTTTATATATAACTAATATAGTACAAAGGTGTAGATTAAAAATTACACCACTCCAGGCCCTTTTGTTTTCCACGGAATTAATATTGCCAATAATTAAGAAGTTCCGAATCGAGTCCGATACCGATACCAAAAATTAATAGTATATTCACCTGTTACCGATTACCTTATTTGTACGTTCCGCGTCTGACAGGTGCACCACCAAACGGTGTATTCAGGATTAATATGCTATATACACGGGTCGTATCCACAGGGTTGAAACTACTAAATTGTCAAATTTTAATCAGTTTAGACTTTCTAAGATACATTGTAACAATTCAAATACTAAAATCTGGACTAAAAATAAGGCGTATAGGTACAGTTTTCAATTTGTTAGCCGGCATGACGTAAAACAGCGAATCAAAGAATTCAATTTTATTTACAACTAATACATGTATGTATATGACAATGCTGTTGATTAAAAAAAAATACTCCATTCCAGGAACTTTTGTTTTTCAAATAATTAATATTACCAATAATTGATAAGTTCCAGTTCGACGGTTTCAATCAGAAAGATTTGAAAGCAGAGAAAACTGTGTATCGTTTAATCGGCATAACTTTATCAGATAAAAATACTAATACTAAAATAAGGCTTGCACATAGTTATATACGTTAACTCAGTCTTGGACCTGCGATACCACGTGTCTGTTCTAGTGTACTTTATAATTTTAGTCTTGCATGTACATAATTATGTGTACATATATCACTGATTCAGTGGCAATGGTAAATAGACACTGACAAGTCTTAGATAATATTTTATAGTTTTTAATGTTTTGTCCGTTGACTAAAATTAGGTGGAGGTTTGTGTGTTCTTATTTCCAACAGAGGTAAACTCAACACATATCAATATGTGCATGAAGCAAATTGATAGTTGCTAGATACGGAATGATTGTACCACAAGAAAGTTTAAACCTGTGTGTATATACTTAAAATATGATAAAAAAAATCATGTCTTTTTCAGGTCTTCTGAATCCAACCATGTAGTATGGAATGTTTTTGAGATGTGGTTTTGGTCGATGGATGTTAATGAAGGACATGTAGTACAAAGTATATCACTGAATTTAGCTCTTTGTCTAAGTGTATTATTGAATACTTTGCTTTGAGCTCAGTTCATTGTTATGCAAATCATTCTTTGTGAAATAAAGATTTGACAGAAAACTCTCATGTATAAGGATTTGTCAAAGTAGTATCACCTCTATTTACAATGTAAGTATTAGGGAGATAAAAGCATTCTATATTGATTTGAACCAAATATATTATAAAAAAAAAGAACAAATTTACCCGAGAATGCTACTACCACTACTAGCAATATGATGCTAGGTTGTTTTAATACATCTGTACTAGCTGCCTACTGATGACTCGGTTCTGAGTGTAAATGGTCCTTCAACTATGCAGGGAAAAATTATAAGGCATATCTAGGCTTATCAATTTCTAAAACAATATTTCATCGTACATGTTTGAAATTTTTAAACAACCACAGAAATTTTTGAAGTTGAAATACATGTATGTATCGTCGTCGTCTTCCCAAGACGGATGGTTTCCAGATAATAACTTAATTCAGTATAAGTAAAAAGGAAGCCTTAAAATTATAACATACTGTGGATTCATTTATTTTAGTGGGTACCAATTTTCGTGGATTAAAGAAAGTTTGCATTTTCGTGGATATTTAATTTCGTGGTTTTGCTGAAGTCTGCATACAAGCCTATAGAAAATTTGTTAATCGTTGAACATTTAATTTCGTGGTAAGACTCTAGCCACAAAAGCCACGAAAATTGGTATCCAAAGAAAAATAATGCATCCACAGTAATATTTATAATCATAAAAGGAAGCCTGGGATTGTTTTGGGGGGTTATATATATAGTCCCTAAGGTTTAGGAATAAGGGTTCCAAAGGTGACCAAAACAAGCATTAATCTAGTGTCCGTACAAAAAGTTGTGTATAAGTATTTCAATTGTTCTGAAATTGTACCATAATATTGAATACCATAAGTAGAAGGTTGAGGTCTATTTTGTGGGTTATGGGTCAAACAGTCTAGGAATTAAGGGCCAAAAACAAACATTTTTGTAGATTCCAGACAATAAATTTGAGTTATTTCTTTGTCCAGAATGGTTGTTGAATTACCTAAAACCAATGCTTTATGAAATCTTCTTTAAAAATTGGAGTTTAGATTTCTCTGTCCATAATAGTAGTTGAATTAACTAAAAATAATGCTATACATGTATATACACTATACAATGCAAAATTCACTTTACTACCAACTGATAAATTTAAGCAGTCTTTAATAGCCATTCAGTGATTACACTATACAATGCAAAACCAATGCTTTATGAAATCTTCTTTAAAAATTGGAGTTTAGATTTCTCTGTCCATAATAGTAGTTGAATTAACTAAAAATAATGCTATACATGTATATACACTATACAATGCAAAATTCACTTTACTACCAACTGATAAATTTAAGCAGTCTTTAATAGCCATTCAGTGATTACAAGCACTTTGATTATCATTCTAGGGTTATGCCCTTTCACAAATGGAAAAATTTCTCAAGTTTGTCTCAACTAAATTTAGTGAAATGTGTATATAATGCTTATTACCTCTCAGTTTAAGTTCAATTTTTGGCAGCTTCACTTTATGTACCTTTTTAACGTTATATGCTAGCGGGGGCATCATCACCATGACTGTATGACATTTATATTTTAATACTTAATGTTTTATTAAAATGAGTAGTTGAATAATTATTGTTGCAAACTCCATTAGAAATTTGATTTGAGATCATTTTTATACCACCACAAAAATTGAAAACTTTTTGGTTGTACATTTGTATCATGTTGGCGTCATCGTCTTCATCCAAAGACATTTGGTTTTAGCACTCTAACTTAAGTAAAAGTCAATAGAAATATATGAAATTTAGACACAAGGTGTATGACCATGAAAGGAAGGCTGGGATTGATTTTGGGTATTTTGGTCTCAACAGTTTAGGAAAAAAGGCCCAAATTTAGCATTGTTCTTGGTTTTTGCTCTATAACTCAAGTATTAGTAAACAGAAATCTATGATATTTTAACATAAGGTCTATGGCCACACAAGGAGGGTTGGAATAGATTTTGGTAGTTTTAGTCCCAACAGGGTAGGATTTAGGAACCAAAAACAGGTCCCAAATAAGCATTTTTCTTGGTTTTTTTAACAATACCTTTAGCATAAGTTAATAGAAATCTATAAAGGTTTATGACCACAAAAGGAAGGTTTGGATTATTTTTGGGAGTTTTGGTCCCAAGGAATAAGGGGCCAAAATTAAACTTTGTTTGCTTTCATCAAAAAAATGAATTATTGTGCTTCTTTGATATGCCAAATCTAACCGTGTTAAGATTCTTAATTTTTGGTCCTGTTTTTAAATTGATCTACATTAAGGTCCAAAGGGTCCAAATTTAAAATCAGCTTGATTTTAACAAAAATTGAATTTTTGGGGTTCTTTGATATGGTGAGTCTTAACATGTACTTAGATTTTTTATTATGGGCCCAGTTTTCAAGTTGGTCCGATCAAAAATTGAATTCTTCGGGTTATTTGATATTCTGAATTTAACCATGTATTTAGATTTTGGATATTGGACCAAAATAGGTAAATGTCCAATTTAAAATTTTTAAGTTGATGTTCTTTATAGACCACATTCAATCTGTGTCAGAAACCTATGTTGTGTCAACTATTTAACCACAATCCAAATTCAAAGCTGTATCTAGCTTGAATGTTGTGTCCATACTAGCCCCAACCGTTCAGGTTTCCACCTCTGCAGTCGTATAAAGCAGCACCCTGTGGAGTATCTGTTCCATTCATTTGTTTTTTATACGACCGCAAAATTTGAAAAAATTTTCGTCGTATATTGCTATCACGTTGGGGTCGTCGTCGTCGTCGTCGTCGTCCGAATACTTTTAGTTTTCGCACTCTAACTTTAGTAAAAGTGAGTGGAAATCTATGAAATTTTAACACAAGGTTTATGACCACAAAAGGAAGGTTGGTATTGATTTTGGGAGTTTTGGTTCCAACATTTTCGGAATTGGGGGCCAAAAAGGGCCCAAATAAGCATTTTCTTGGTTTTCGCACATTAACTTTAGTTTAAGTGAATAGAAATCTATGAAATTTTGACACAAGGTTTATGACCACAAAAGGAAGGTTGGGATTGATTTTGGGAGTTTTGGTTCCAATAGTTTAGGAATTAAGGGCCAAAAAAGGGCCCAAATAAGCATTATTCTTGGTTTTCGCACAATAACTTTAGTATAAGTAAATAGAAATCAATGAAATTTTAACACAAGGTTTATGACCACAAAAGGAAAGTTGGGATTGATTTTTGGAGTTGAGGTCACAACAGTTTATGAATTAGGGGCCAAAAAGGGGCCCAAATAAGCAATATTTTTTGGTTTTTGCACCATAACTTTAGTATAAGTAAATAGAAATCTATGAAATTTAAACACAAGGTTTATGACCATAAAAGGAAGGTTGGGTTTGATTTTGGGAGTTTTGGTCCTAACAGTTTAGGAATAAGGGGCCCAAAGGGTCCAAAATTGAACTTTGTGTGATTTCATCAAAAATTGAATAATTGGGCTTTTTTGATATGCCGAATCTAACTATGTATGTAGATTCTTAATATTTGGTCCGGTTTTCAAATTGGTCTACATTAAGGTCCAAAGGGTCCAAAATTAAACTTAGTTTGATTTTAACAAAAATTGAATCCTTGGGGTTCTTTGATATGCTGAATTTAAAAATGTACTTAGATTTTTAATTATTGGCCTAGTTTTCAAGTTGGTCCAAATGGGGGTCCAAAATTAAACTTTGTTTGATTTCATCAAAAATTGAATAAATGGGTTCTTTGATATGCCAAATCTAACTGTGTATGTAGATTTTTAATTTTTGGTCCAGTTTTCAAATTGGTCTACATTAAGTCCAAAGGGTCCAAAATTAAACTAAGTTTGATTTCAACAAAAATTAAATTCTTGGGCTTATTTGATATGCTTTATCTAAATATGTACTTTGATTTTTGATTATGGGCCCAGTTTTCAAGTTGGTCCAAATCAAGATTCCATATCAAGTATTGTGCAATAGCAAGAAATTTTCAATTGCACAGTATTGCACAATAGCAAGAAATATCTAATTGCACAATATTGTGCAATAGCAATTAATTCTCAATTGGAGTTATCTTTCTTTGTATAGAATAGCAGTTGATAATATATGTTGGAAATTTGACAGACATGACTATGATGTCATTTTCTATTTTTATTTGCCAATAACTTTATGTAAATAACTTCATTGGAAATTTGCCAATATAAAATGTTGCTGATGAAGCTTTTTTTCCTTATCTTATCTAAAATGTTTTTAGATAATGTATGTTGGACATTTGCCAGACATGACTATGATGTCATTTTCTATTTTTATTTGCCAATAACTTTATGTAAATAACTTCATTGGAAATTTGCCAATATAAAATGTTGCTGATGAAGTTTTTTTTTATTGTTTTATACAATAAACAATGTATATTCACTTTTACCACCAACCAATCTTTACCATTCAGTGATAACAAGCACTTTATTTTACATTTTAATATTTTATGATGTATTTAAAAGAGTAGAGATTTTTCTCATTTCAGATTTCATAAATAAAAAGAAAATTTCTTCAAACATTTTTTTGAGAGGATTAATATTCAACAGCATAGTGAATTGCTCAAAGGCAAAAAAAATCTTTTAAGTTCATTAGACCACATTCATTCTGTGTCAGAAACCTATGCTGTGTCAACTATTTAATTTTAGATTTAAAAAGTTTGAAAAAGAAATCTTTAATTGATTTGTAAAATCTTGACATTTGTTTTGTGTAAAAAAAACCCATGTAATGTCAAAAATTTGATCACAATCCAAATTCAGAGCTGTATCACGCTTGAATGTTTTGTCCATACTTCCCCCAACTGTTCAGGGTTCGACCTCTGCGGTCGTATAAAGCTGCGCCCTGCGGAGCACCTGGTTCTTAATTTGTGTGAATTAACATTGTTACAGTAAATGCTAATTACTACACTTGCATACCACAACAAATACTGTATTGGTACATGTATCACTTATATTTGTATCCATATAACAAAACAAAAAATGAAAAGGAATAATTTTGCAATACCTTTTGAGTACTAAATAGCTTTTTAGGTGTTTAGACATATTTTAAGACTTATTAAGTAGATGTTGATGATATCTGCTTGACATGCTTCAAATTCGATCAGATTACTTTTGGAGCAGTTATGAGTCTTTGAAGCATGCTCACAAAGGTTCTTTTGGTGAAATCATTTTTATTTTGGTCAAAATTTGTCTTTGCTTCGACCAGCTTTGGAGGAGATATAAAGAATTGATATAAATCAGCACAGAGGTTTACTTCCGATCTTATTTAGCCCCAATAATCATGTCAGACTTAAGCCATTGTCATTACTTAAAACCAATAAATGTATTCTAATCTGAGGAAGAAATTCGACATTTTAATTTTTTTTTTTACTAATGATACTGACGATCCACCACAAAGTAATGTAAATAGAACCATACCAAGCAAATACATATAAAAAAAGATGAGGTATGATTGCCAATGAGACAATTCTCCACAAGAGACCAAATCGACACAGAAATTAACAATTCCCAGCTACAAAATGTATCCAAAACCAAAGATGTAGAACATGTTCTATCATAATCATTTGGTAACTAATGTAATTACTGTCTCCCCATGTCTGTATTGAACATAAAAAAATATCAAATAAATAACACTCCTAATGCTCAGATCGGTTGTCACCGTGCAACACAGTTATTAACACCATATAGGAAAAACATAGAACTTTATTGTCATAAGACACTGTCAAACATCCAAACACACTATCCACACTCATCTGTGTCCACACTTGTTACATAATAAAATATATTTTATCCTATTAATGACTTCGTCACATAGCGAGACTAAAGACAAAATTGACGATTTTAAGCTAAAACATGATACTTTGTCCAATCTAAGCTGGGACATAAACTATTTTATTATATTTTGTGTACAACGTAAATCTAAATCAGAGTTTTAAAGTTAGAAAGATAGTTAAAACAATTTTTGGTAATTTCTACCAAAAAAGAAATGTATCTTAGAATATCCGAATAAAAGAAATCTGATTTGGATTAGTTTCAGACTCATTGGAATTATAACGACTTTTTGGATAGCTATTCCTATAAAAGGACTATTTTTGGATCGAATTTAATGAGGATCATATTTAAGTTAGTTTCAAAACGGGGATTAGCTGGTTAGCTGGAGTCCAATCCGAGGTTCAATCAGACTTTATTTAGATGGACGTGTCTTAACGTGGGGTTAAATGTTTTAAAAGAGAAATGTATTTTCTGTTCATTTAACATTTAAAGTTTAGGTAATATAACATCTTCCTCGGTTCTTTTTTTCTCTAAGCATATCATTGAGGGAAAGAAATTCAAAAGCAATTAATCTAATTTAAACTCAATAACCCTTGCAGTTATTTTTCTTTTCATACACCAATTTGAAAGTACACAATTTGTCAAAGTCTTAATCGTCACCAATTAAATTAAAATTGGGAATAAATTTAACGGAAACGATAAAAATAAATACACCATTAAATCGCAATTTTAAAATGAGTCTAAATATAAAAAAAAAAAATAATTTTAAACTTACCAAAGTCGTATTTCCCCTACAAGAAACTTTCCTAGGATCAGTGGATTGCGGAATAACGTCCACATTTCTAAAACGTTCACGTAAATTGATTGCGTCATATGTTAAAACAGTTATTGGCCAATCAAATCGGTATATGTAATTTAATCTGCACAGCACGAGATGACCCAATAACCCGAACTCCTACGTCGTTCGGGTTATTGGGTCATCTCGTGCTGTGCAGATTAAATGGCATATATACCGACTTGCTTGGTCAATAACTATAACATATTGTCCATGCTATTCTGATCTGAGTTTTTATTCATACATATACTGGCATGGCTGGTGCTGTTTTAAGTTCTCTTCTTTTTCTGTTTCTTGAGAAGTATTTGTTTAACCTGTTCAGTCACTATAAAGTGTTACAATTCTTATTTAGACGCAACACATAAATAGTGACCAAAAAGGTACTGCTTTCACATGAGAGAAGCTAGAAAAAAAATTAAATGTACACATTTTCAATATTTTTTTAGGACTTACTATCATATAAAATTAAGGAGATATGTAGTTAGAGACTGCTGCTGAATAGAAATATGTGGGTTCACCTGATACCTGTTTTTAAATTAGTCCATATTGAAGTTTAAAGGATCCAAAATTAAAACATGTTTGATTCTAACTGACATAAATATATTTTATATGCTAAACATACATCTGAGGTTGTATCAGGCTGTGCATGGCGAAGCATTTTATTGCCTTTAGGTTTGTACTTTTTTTTGTTTTGGTCATGAAAACAAATTTGTAGTTCTGTTGAGAAGTTGCTAACATGAGAATACCCAAATTGCACCTAAATTGTCAGTTTTTTACCAACTTTTTTTTATGTACCAGACAAAAGTTTATTCTATGCTAATTTTGTAGACTATCCTTGTTTACAATATAGATACACCATTTTAATTTTGAGTCCATGTAGAGTCATTGAAAAATGGGTTTGAAATTACATCTAAACAATCCATGATACTGTAATGAGGTCAGTACCCAAATTCCATACATCATTACATGTATGGTTACTTTCAAATCCTTAAAACTGGGATATAAACATAAATTTTGTTTTATTTCTTCAAATATTTCAAACAATTTGACATTATTTAATACTTTAAACTAATTTTTTTTAAGAAAAGGATGCTGGTAACAAATTTAATTTGCTCATTTTAAAAAGATGATAATAAGATAACTTCACATGGTGAAAGCAAACTTAATAAAATTTTTGAAGGGTTTTTTTGCTGAATAGGTGCAATTTGGTTACTGAGTATAATTTTGGTACTGTGAGGTTATATAACCATACGTGTGTATTGCTAAATAGGTTGAAATGTGAACCTGATAGTGATATAGCGATAAAGTACTTGGTAGAGTGAAAATGTTTTGATCAGGTTTAAACTGATGCATAAAATATGCAGGCCACTGTTGCAGCTTGAATTTTAAAGGATGTAGCCCACATACTTCCAAGTAACATGCCCTGTATATACCTATCAAAGTTCTCATTCTCATGGGTTAAAATAAATCCATCTTCCAATAAAATCCAATTTTGGACAATATGGGAGCATACAATAGTTCTAAATGTACTACTCAGACTCAAGTCTCCTTTTATGAATAAACTAAGAGGGAGAAAACAAAACAGTTTCCATCTCCTGGGACTGTACATGCTGTATAAGGTGTGAAAAAATCATAGAAAAGATTTGTTGAGATTTTGCCAAAGAAGTACAGAATTAGAAGATTGTGAATTATTTGAATATTTGTTTGTGTTCTAAACTTTTGTTAAGTTTTGAATTAGTCTGTGGGCTACCATAGGATCCAGAGGGGGCGGTCCGTGGGAAAAAAATGTTGATTATATAGGTAATCACTGAAGCCTGACTGGAGCACCCTGTCAGCGCCCCCCCCCCCCCTTTTATGAAAAATGCTGGATTCGCCATTGACTCCATGAATAACCGTGACAACCAGTCAACAGTATAATTATCATTGTTCCTTGATTTGGGGAATAATGTGGCAGATGAACATAAGTAGTCGTGGTCAACCAGTGCACCGTAGTTTACCCCGCATGCCGCATGGCCATTATAAAAAAAAAATCCGAAATGTATTGCTTGCGGAGTTCTTTTCTGTGTTCCCATGCCTGGACGGAACTTTTACACTAAATATGTTATCGTTAACTGAGATTGTGTGACTTTTAAATGAAGTACCTGTGATTTTTAGGTAATTTGTTTTGACTTCACTGATAATGGAATGTTGAAGCAGACGAAACATGGCGTCAGATGTTGTTGTCCTCACTTCGGTAATTTCCGTGGTACAATTAAATTTAAATAAGCTTCACAAGTTACAAAAATTTCTGAATTCTTGTTTTTGCAAACAAATAGAAATTCATGTCGTATTAAACATTGAAATTTTTCCGATCTGCCCCGTTTTTACAAGATCGCGTTGAAACGTTAAATTTGGCCGCCATTAAAAAAAAAAATCGTACGAGATTTAACGAGAGTGACGAAACTTTTCAGATGGGTCGTCTAGAAAGAGTTATCGTTCTTTGTCCCAAAACGATGCTTCTACCATAAGTGCCAGCATAGCTGGCATATAAAGGCTTAAAAGCATATGTGATGAATTTTGTCCTCAAACACGTTCTCATCTAAAATTAGAAATTCTCATATGCCACTTAACTTATTTTTGTGTGAAAAGGCTACAACATTTGGGATTATTGATATATTTCGCGTTAAAAACTCACTGTATAGCATTAACAATATTTGTTTGTCATCTTTTGGCAAGATTTGTGATCTTTCTTTGTAAATGCGAACCAAAATTTCATCATTTTATCATAAACCTTTTTCATAGGATGCTAGAATGAACTATTTTAACACCAAGGAAATAGTTCAAGTAAATAAACCTTAAAAAGATACTCATTCTGCCTTTTGTTATACTTTTATGTCATTTTTGAAATATATATGTTAGCGGCAATAAGTGAAATTAGGCATTAAGCTTAAATCCTAGGCAATAAGCTAACGCCTAGGCATTAAGTTATTGCCTGAAATTTCCAGGCATTAAGCTTATTACCTGAAATTTGGTGATGATTATTCATCCTATTGCCGAACATGATTTTAGGTAATAAGTGAAATTTTAGAATTTAGGTGTTTTTAGCATGTTTAGTGATTTTTCTTGAAATAAAGTATTTTCTTAATGATATTCCTAATATTAATATCTGACAAATCTTCAAATTTTAGTACTTTTCTTATTTAAAACAGAATTGACTCATACTTTTTTGTGGAAGTATAAAAAATAAAAAAGATTTAAAAAAGTGATTGTATCCCATAAAAAAGGGGAGATTCTATATAATCCTTATAATAATTATTTGAAAATGTTTACACTTCACTGGTCATGCTGGTTTGAACTGGTCAAAAGTAGACAAAATTAAGATATGATTTTTTGCTCATACCATTTTATTGGATAAGTAAATTTTCTTTGTTAAAATATTTCTTAAATGCCCTCAGGCCATCTTGTCTTTTTCACTTCTATATCTGGATTATTTGCATTAAGTGACACCATGTCTATTGAGGAAAAATTCCTTGAATCTTTGAGGTCTAAATTCGAATCGGGGAAAACAAGGAGTATATACCCTAGAGTAAAGTACCATGATCTTTTGGCAGATTACTAAACAGAAAGAAAACCAGTAAAAGTAAATATGTTTATATTAATGTAGGAAGGGGGTTATGGGACCAGGCCCCTCCCCCACTTTATGAAAAATCCAGAATCTGCACCTGACGAAAATCAGATGCGGATTAATGCCACAAAGACGTCAGTTGAAAATCACCATATGCAACACGAATTCATTTCATAATTCGCAAAATGCAAATACCTAATTAATTCTACTCTCAGAAATAATTCTTTATCGATATTTTAATGAAAATAATCAAACTGCCTGCAAAAGAATTTTATCTGTTTATTTTTTCAGGTCAATGATAAGGGCAATGCTGTTGTGGCTACAAGATTTGGACAACTTCTAGGAACATTTGGAACAAATGAGATGGGAATATGTAAACAAAATTTAATTCTGGAAGAGGAAATTAATTGTGAAACAACTTTAAGTGTACGTGAGGCAGCAACCCATCAGTCATTATCCGGAGGTCAAGGATTTTTCAAATGTTCTTGTAAAACTAAATGTTTAAGTAACCGGTGCAAATGCAAGAAAAACGGGAGAAAGTGCAATAGTCGGTGCCACAGTTCAACAACTTGTGATAACAAATGATTTTAACACACATTTGTATTAAGTTTTCATGTTTTATAAGTAATATTTGATGAGTTTTAATATAAAAACATATTTTATCTGTGATTTTATTTCCAGTAGATGACATTTTAAACTTCAATTCTCGTAATTTTATTATGTAACAAATGTATAATTTTTATTTAATTGAATAAATGTCTTTTATTTACTCTCATTTATACTTTAGGCATTAAGCTTAATGCCTGGACACATTTTTCAGGATTTAAGCTTAAATCCTAGGATTTAAGACTAATGCCTAACATCATTTAGGCATTAGACTTAATGCCTAGGCGTTAGCTTATTGCCTAGGATTTAAGCTTAATGCCTAATTTCACTTATTGCCGCTAACATATACATAACATAGCATTTACCCATCTTTATTTCAGATGTTTCAATGAAAAGAATGCTAAATTAAGTCTTTTTTCTCTTACTTGTATTTGTCAGGTCTGTATGCCTGCATACCACCCTGGTGTATGCTAAAACCTCACTGTATGTGTATACTAGAATTTGTCAGGTCTGTATGCCAGCATACCGACCTGGTTAATGCTAAACTCTCACTATGCATATACAAGTATTTTTCAGGTCTGTATGCTAGCATACCGACCTGGTTAATGCTAAACTCTCACTCTATGCATATATACTAGCATTTTTCATGTCTGTATGCTAGCATACCGACCTGGTTAATTCTTAACTCTCACTCTATGCACATCCTAGTATTTGTCAGGTTTGTATGCTAGCATACCGACCTGGTGTATGTTAAACTCTCACTCTATGCATATACTAGTATTTTTCAGGTCTGTATGCTAGCATACCGACCTGGTTAATGCTGAACTTTCACTCTATGCATATACTAGCATTTTCCAGGTCTGTATGCTAGCATACCGACCTGGTTAATGCAAAACTCTCACTCTATGCATATATACTAGTATTTGTCAGGTCTGTATGCTAGCATACTGACCTGGTGTATGTTAAAAACTCACTCTATGTACGTACACGTATTTGTCAGGTCTGTATGCTAGCATACCGACCTGGTGTATGTTAAACTCTCACTTTCTGCGTAAATAAGTATTTGTCAGGTCTGTATTCCTGCATACAAATCTGGTATATTTAGAACCTTTAATATATTTATTTTGGCATAGTTAAGGTCTGTATGCCTGTATACGAACCTGGGATATGTAAACCGATTTTTTTTTTAATTTATTTTGGCTTTTTTTCTGCTAGGTACTGGTATGCCTGCATGGATTCTAAAATTTTATTCTGGATTCATGTTTGTATTGGCAAGTCTGTATGCATGAATGCTAAGTATTTACTGAGTAGTAACATTCTTGAAAAGAAGCTGTCAGCGTTCCCTGCATTTATGGTTATCTGTCGTTCCATTACATATTTCAGTTTTGTGTTTTCTGAAGCTAGACTAAGTATGGAATACAAGAGACTCAACTGTCTTTTGTGTAACTCTGCCTCAATTGGAAGGGCTCCAATTAGCATGTAAACTGCTGCACTAGATGTCCTAATTGGCAATGATTGGAAGCATCTGAGAGTTTTTAGATGGAATTGCTTCAACTCTGACATTTGGGTGGCGTTTAGTGATAGTACTTCTAATCCATATAGTAATCTTGGGAGCACATAAGCTTGATATATCTTGTATGCTGTTATAGGGTTTAGCCCTTCTTGTCCATTTAGTCCAACAGGAATTAAAGTATATAGTGTCCGCCTGGCTACACTGATATGTTCTTGAATATTCAGTTTTGTTTCGTTCTTACTTGCTCTGATGATGCCAAGATGGGTTGTCTGTTGGTCTTCTTTTATTGGTTTTTCTCCCAGAGTTATAGGATGTTGTTGTTTGGTTGTTTTTATCCTCTCTGTTTTGATAAGTGTACTCTTTTCTGGATGAATATTGTAGCGATGCTGACAAGAAAATTTGTAGGCAATATTTAGCATTGCCTGGATTTCTGTTTCATCTGTGGTCATTAAAACAATGTCATCAGCACATAATGGGCTTCCATAGTAATCAAGACCTATATTTAATCCTAAACCTCTTCTTTCTAGCTCTTCAGGTAGTTAATTTATATATATAGCTTGTATAAATGGGTTGATAATACTCCCCCTGGCCTTACTCCTTGCTTTATTGAAAATTGCTTGCTTAGATGGCTGTTCCACTTAATTTTTGATGACATATTGGTATATAAATCTTGAACCACTCTCCAGATGTCTTGTGGCAGTTCATAGAACAGTTTTTCCATAAGAATCATGTGGTGGACCACATCAAATGCTTTCTGACTGTCAAGTGTAGCTATATAAGAACAGGTTCAGGTTTTGTTGCTTTGCATGGACTATGCCCTCTGAAACTATTAATGCTGCCATAATTGGAGATAGTCCTTGAGTGAATCCGAATTGTAGCTCGGATTGGTTATTGTTAAGATCTATCATTTTGTCAAGTAAGGCATATTCAAATACTTTCCCTAGGGCTGATGTAACAGTTATTCCCCTATAATTTGTTGGTAGGGTGGAGTCCTTTCCTTTTTTGTGTACAGGTGTCAATATTCCTGTTTTGAACACTTTAGGTATTTCTCCTGTAAGCATTATGTTGTTAAATAGAGACACTATATTTGGGCTTATGCTTTTACCTGCATAGATGAAATGTTCTGCGGTGAGTGAGTATACATCTGCTGTTTTTCCTGGGTTGAGCTTGCCTACAGCTTTTATTATTTCCTCCTCACTAAATGTTGTAATGTTACAGGTATCTATTTGATGTTTAATAATGTTGTTCATTAGCTCCAGTCTGTGCTTGCTATCCTCTAGGTACTCCTCGTCATAGTGCCCCTCATTTGATGGAACTGCTAGCTTTTCATAGTAGTCTGCAAATATACGCGACTGTTCTTCTGGATTCATGATTTCTTCTTCATCTCATTCTTTATTACTTTGGAGTTTGCATCTTTGGATTCATGCTTGTTTCTCCTGATCAGTCTATGAAAGGCTTTTGAATCAGGTTTATTCATTAGCTTGTTATAAAAGTTTTGTTTATCAATATGATCTTCTTTTCTTATTTGTTTCCTTCGCTCTCTTTTATGGTTTTTTAATTTCTTGATATTCTGTATTTCCTTCATTCTTTGGTCGATCTTTTTGCTTCCATGCATAGAATGCTTTTTTGTTCTTTTCTATACATTCCTTTACTTTTGGTGAGGCTTTCCACTTTGGTCCTTTCAGGGCAACTATTTTCTTGACAACACTCATTTCAGTAGCTTCCTGTAAAATGTCTATGATATTAATTGCTTGTTGTTCTACATCAGTTTCGTTTTGCATTTCATTCTTCTTCCTTACTTGATTTACTTTCTGTTGGTAGTTTTCAATGTTTGTTTCTTCCCATTTCAGAATAGTTTTCTTTTTGCTTGTTGTGCTGTTAATCTTAGTTTTTCCCTTAACAATCAGGTTGGTTTTTGCCTATACTGGTACATGTGCTGAACTGTTAAGTGGATTTTGATCCATAATCGTTGAATCCAAAAGATTATTGCCTCTGATGTTTTCTAGGATGTAATCTATCTGCGAGGTTGAATTTCCATTATGGTGATTAAACGTAGGTTTGTGAGCATTTTTAACTGTATGCTTTAGCTGATGCTGACTGCAGAAGTTCTTAAGCAGTTTGTCATGGTTATTATTTCTACTTGGCATGAGTGTTCCATTCAAATCCCCCACTATGAACACATTGTGTGTTTGCTCATATTTATCAATTATTGACGTAATTTTATCAAGATGTTCTCTGTACTCTTTGTCTGACCCTGTTGCCATTGTTGGCATATAGCTGTTAACTAGTATGATTTTAACTGGTTCAGATTGAATTTCAGTGACTATTATTCTTTCTTCTTTTTCTAGCTTCCTGACCTTATGCGAGATTGATTGAGGCCATATGGTTATTACTCCCCCCTTTCCACTTCTTCTTTGTATTTCCAAATCAATTAGATTATCATCAAAGCTCGAGATATGATAGTCACAGTCTGGCAGAAATTCTTTTAGTGCTACGGATTCATATCCATGTAACCAATGTTCTTGTAGGTATAGGATTGAATTTGTTTTTAAAAGTTCTTTCAAATATACCTTGTTGCCTTTGATTCCCTCAATGTTCATTGAGACAATATCTAGCATAGTATTTCGGTCTCCTGTCCAATTTTTTGGATGTCTGGTGGTTCCTTTGGTTGGCCTATTTTCCATAAAAAAAGGCTGTTGTTTTTGCTTTTCTTCTTCTGTTGAATGTTGAGGAGGGTTCCTTGAAGGGTGGTCAACATGTTGATTATTAGGAACTGTTATTTCATTGTCAGGAGTTGCAGTAATTGTTGGTGTTTCTTTTATGTTTTGTTCTTCATTTAGTAGAGATTCTGGATTTGTATGTTGATCAATTGCTTGGGTCAGTTTAATTTCTATTTCAGCATGCCTTAGCGGACTTGAGCTAATTTCGGAGTTAGACTTTTCTTTTCTTTGCCCATTATCACTGTGTCTTCCCATTAATATTCTATTATGGTAGTAGAGATGACTATTTTGTTGATAGGGTGGTGGTGGAGCTCTCGGCATGTCTTGTCTTATTAGATCATTTTGATGCACTGGGTTGTAGTGTTTTGGATCACTTTGACTGACTTGGTCTAGTCTTGAATGAGATTGGAGCTGACTGTTTAAGTAAGATCGATCTTGCCCGTTAGTATAGGAATCATTTTGATGTCGACTTTTTTCAGAGTTGTACCCTATTGTGACATTTTGGTGATGTTGTTCAGAGTTATACCCTCTTGGATCATTTTGAAGATGTTGATTTTGTTCGTAGTTATACCCTCTTTGGTCTTTTTGTTGTTGCAGATGTGGTCCAGAGTTAAACCTTTTCGGATGATTTTGGTGAGTTTGACTTTGCCCTGAATTAAATGTATACCCTCTTGGATCATTTTGATGTTGTTTTTGATTTTGTCCAAAGTTATACCCTCTTGGATCCATTTGATGTTGATTTTGTCTAGAGATATACCTTCTTTGGTCATTTTGATGTAGGATTCGTCCAGAGATATCCCCTCTTGGTTCAGTTTGGTGTTGGATTTGTCCAGAGTTATACTCTCTTGGATCTGTTTGTTGTCGAAAATGTCCAGAGTTATACACTCTGGGATCAGTTTGATGTTGAGTTTGTCTAGAGTTATACCCTTGTGGATCTGTTTGCTGTTGGTTTTGTCCAGAGTCATACCATCTTGGATCATTTTGCCCAGAGTTATACCATCTTGGGTCATTTTGATGAAATTGACTTGGCCTCAATTCTTGATATATTCTAGATTGTTCTATGGCATGATGATGTTGTAACTGGTTGTAATTATCAGTATGTCTTTCTCCTCTATATGAATGAGTGGGGTCTTTTAGAGACTGTATCATCATTTGGGTTGTGATGGATGTGTTAAGACACATGAATTAGACCATCTGACTTTCTAGCTGCTTTAGCCTCATATCCATCATTTGCCCATGCATTTCTTGTCTTATCTGTTTTTCAAGCTCATCTCTCATTTGATCTATATTGCTTCTATTCGGATTACCTTGTTCTATATTTGGTTGCCTATTCATGCTATTGATGTTACCTGTTGGCTGTCCATTATTTTGCATGATCTCCATGTTTTTCTTTAGTAAATCTATTGTTTTGTCTTGATTCTTAATACGCTGTTCTAATGTGCTGATGTAGGCTTTCTGTTCTAGTTCAAATTTTCGGTTTTGTTGGTTTTTCATGTTGCTTTTTTTAACCGGTTGTTTCTGGTTCTGTTTATCTATATTTCTATTATTCTCATGTGCATTTACACTAGCACTTTCTAATGGCTGTTTTACTGAGGTTTGCTCCTCCATATAGTGCCGAGATTTTCTATTCATAATATCTGACTCTCCCTCAAGATTGTTACTACCCATTTAGTATGTTTCTGTTCAAGGTTTGCTGTTCTCTGTTTTGTTTCTTTAATACAAGTGTGGACACAGATGAGTGTGGATAGTGTGTTTGGATGTTTGACAGTGTCTTATGACAATAAAGTTCTATGTTTTTCCTATATGGTGTTAATAACTGTGTTGCACGGTGACAACCGATCTGAGCATTAGGAGTGTTATTTATTTGATATTTTTTTATGTTCAATACAGACATGGGGAGACAGTAATTACATTAGTTACCAAATGATTATGATAGAACATGTTCTACATCTTTGGTTTTGGATACATTTTGTAGCTGGGAATTGTTAATTTCTGTGTCGATTTGGTCTCTTGTGGAGAATTGTCTCATTGGCAATCATACCTCATCTTTTTTTTATATGTATTTGCTTGGTATGGTTCTATTTACATTACTTTGTGGTGGATCGTCAGTATCATTAGTAAAAAAAAAAATTAAAATGTCGAATTTCTTCCTCAGATTAGAATACATTTATTGGTTTTAAGTAATGACAATGGCTTAAGTCTGACATGATTATTGGGGCTAAATAAGATCGGAAGTAAACCTCTGTGCTGATTTATATCAATTCTTTATATCTCCTCCAAAGCTGGTCGAAGCAAAGACAAATTTTGACCAAAATAAAAATGATTTCACCAAAAGAACCTTTGTGAGCATGCTTCAAAGACTCATAACTGCTCCAAAAGTAATCTGATCGAATTTGAAGCATGTCAAGCAGATATCATCAACATCTACTTAATAAGTCTTAAAATATGTCTAAATACCTAAAAAGCTATTTAGTACTCAAAAGGTATTGCAAAATTATTCCTTTTCATTTTTTGTTTTGTTATATGGATACAAATATAAGTGATACATGTACCAATACAGTATTTGTTGTGGTATGCAAGTGTAGTAATTAGCATTTACTGTAACAATGTTAATTCACACAAATTAAGAACCAGGTGCTCCGCAGGGCGCAGCTTTATACGACCGCAGAGGTCGAACCCTGAACAGTTGGGGGAAGTATGGACAAAACATTCAAGCGTGATACAGCTCTGAATTTGGATTGTGATCAAATTTTTGACATTACATGGTTTTTTTTTACACAAAACAAATGTCAAGATTTTACAAATCAATTAAAGATTTCTTCTTCAAACTTTTTAAATCTAAAATTAAATAGTTGACACAGCATAGGTTTCTGACACAGAATGAATGTGGTCTAATGAACTTAAAAGATTTTTTTTGCCTTTGAGCAATTCACTATGCTGTTGAATATTAATCCTCTCAAAAAAATGTTTGAAGAAATTTTCTTTTTATTTATGAAATCTGAAATGAGAAAAATCTCTACTCTTTTAAATACATCATAAAATATTAAAATGTAAAATAAAGTGCTTGTTATCACTGAATGGTAAAGATTGGTTGGTGGTAAAAGTGAATATAGATATAGGAAGATGTGGTGTGAGTGCCAATGAGACAACTCTCCATACAAATAACAATTTAAAAAGTAAACCATTATATACATTGTTTATTGTATAAAACAATAAAAAAAAACTTCATCAGCAACATTTTATATTGGCAAATTTCCAATGAAGTTATTTACATAAAGTTATTGGCAAATAAAAATAGAAAATGACATCATAGTCATGTCTGGCAAATGTCCAACATACATTATCTAAAAACATTTTAGATAAGATAAGGAAAAAAAGCTTCATCAGCAACATTTTATATTGGCAAATTTCCAATGAAGTTATTTACATAAAGTTATTGGCAAATAAAAATAGAAAATGACATCATAGTCATGTCTGTCAAATTTCCAACATATATTATCAACTGCTATTCTATACAAAGAAAGATAACTCCAATTGAGAATTAATTGCTATTGCACAATATTGTGCAATTAGATATTTCTTGCTATTGTGCAATACTGTGCAATTGAAAATTTCTTGCTATTGCACAATACTTGATATGGAATCTTGATTTGGACCAACTTGAAAACTGGGCCCATAATCAAAAATCAAAGTACATATTTAGATAAAGCATATCAAATAAGCCCAAGAATTTAATTTTTGTTGAAATCAAACTTAGTTTAATTTTGGACCCTTTGGACTTAATGTAGACCAATTTGAAAACTGGACCAAAAATTAAGAATCTACATACACAGTTAGATTTGGCATATCAAAGAACCCATTTATTCAATTTTTGATGAAATCAAACAAAGTTTAATTTTGCACCCCCATTTGGACTAACTTGAAAACCATGCCAATAATTAAAAATCTAAGTACATTTTTAAATTCAGCATATCAAAGAACCCCAAGGATTCAATTTTTGTTAAAATCAAACTAAGTTTAATTTTGGACCCTTTGGACCTTAATGTAGACCAATTTGAAAACCGGACCAAATATTAAGAATCTACATACATAGTTAGATTCGGCATATCAAAAAAGCCCAATTATTCAATTTTTGATGAAATCACACAAAGTTCAATTTTGGACCCTTTGGGCCCCTTATTCCTAAACTGTTAGGACCAAAACTCCCAAAATCAAACCCAACCTTCCTTTTATGGTCATAAACCTTGTGTTTAAATTTCATAGATTTCTATTTACTTATACTAAAGTTATGGTGCAAAAACCAAAAAATATTGCTTATTTGGGCCCCTTTTTGGCCCCTAATTCATAAACTGTTGTGACCTCAACTCCAAAAATCAATCCCAACTTTCCTTTTGTGGTCATAAACCTTGTGTTAAAATTTCATTGATTTCTATTTACTTATACTAAAGTTATTGTGCGAAAACCAAGAATAATGCTTATTTGGGCCCTTTTTTGGCCCTTAATTCCTAAACTATTGGAACCAAAACTCCCAAAATCAATCCCAACCTTCCTTTTGTGGTCATAAACCTTGTGTCAAAATTTCATAGATTTCTATTCACTTAAACTAAAGTTAATGTGCGAAAACCAAGAAAATGCTTATTTGGGCCCTTTTTGGCCCCCAATTCCTAAAATGTTGGAACCAAAACTCCCAAAATCAATACCAACCTTCCTTTTGTGGTCATAAACCTTGTGTTAAAATTTCATAGATTTCCACTCACTTTTACTAAAGTTAGAGTGCGAAAACTAAAAGTATTCGGACGACGACGACGACGACGACGACCCCAACGTGATAGCAATATACGACGAAAATTTTTTCAAATTTTGCGGTCGTATAAAAAACAAATGAATGGAACAGATACTCCACAGGGTGCTGCTTTATACGACTGCAGAGGTGGAAACCTGAACGGTTGGGGCTAGTATGGACACAACATTCAAGCTAGATACAGCTTTGAATTTGGATTGTGGTTAAATAGTTGACACAACATAGGTTTCTGACACAGATTGATTGTGGTCTATAAAGAACATCAACTTAAAAATTTTAAATTGGACATTTACCTATTTTGGTCCAATATCCAAAATCTAAATACATGGTTAAATTCAGAATATCAAATAACCCGAAGAATTCAATTTTTGATCGGACCAACTTGAAAACTGGGCCCATAATAAAAAATCTAAGTACATGTTAAGACTCACCATATCAAAGAACCCCAAAAATTCAATTTTTGTTAAAATCAAGCTGATTTTAAATTTGGACCCTTTGGACCTTAATGTAGATCAATTTAAAAACAGGACCAAAAATTAAGAATCTTAACACGGTTAGATTTGGCATATCAAAGAAGCACAATAATTCATTTTTTTGATGAAAGCAAACAAAGTTTAATTTTGGCCCCTTATTCCTTGGGACCAAAACTCCCAAAAATAATCCAAACCTTCCTTTTGTGGTCATAAACCTTTATAGATTTCTATTAACTTATGCTAAAGGTATTGTTAAAAAAACCAAGAAAAATGCTTATTTGGGACCTGTTTTTGGTTCCTAAATCCTACCCTGTTGGGACTAAAACTACCAAAATCTATTCCAACCCTCCTTGTGTGGCCATAGACCTTATGTTAAAATATCATAGATTTCTGTTTACTAATACTTGAGTTATAGAGCAAAAACCAAGAACAATGCTAAATTTGGGCCCTTTTTCCTAAACTGTTGAGACCAAAATACCCAAAATCAATCCCAGCCTTCCTTTCATGGTCATACACCTTGTGTCTAAATTTCATATATTTCTATTGACTTTTACTTAAGTTAGAGTGCTAAAACCAAATGTCTTTGGATGAAGACGATGACGCCAACATGATACAAATGTACAACCAAAAAGTTTTCAATTTTTGTGGTGGTATAAAAATGATCTCAAATCAAATTTCTAATGGAGTTTGCAACAATAATTATTCAACTACTCATTTTAATAAAACATTAAGTATTAAAATATAAATGTCATACAGTCATGGTGATGATGCCCCCGCTAGCATATAACGTTAAAAAGGTACATAAAGTGAAGCTGCCAAAAATTGAACTTAAACTGAGAGGTAATAAGCATTATATACACATTTCACTAAATTTAGTTGAGACAAACTTGAGAAATTTTTCCATTTGTGAAAGGGCATAACCCTAGAATGATAATCAAAGTGCTTGTAATCACTGAATGGCTATTAAAGACTGCTTAAATTTATCAGTTGGTAGTAAAGTGAATTTTGCATTGTATAGTGTATATACATGTATAGCATTATTTTTAGTTAATTCAACTACTATTATGGACAGAGAAATCTAAACTCCAATTTTTAAAGAAGATTTCATAAAGCATTGGTTTTAGGTAATTCAACAACCATTCTGGACAAAGAAATAACTCAAATTTATTGTCTGGAATCTACAAAAATGTTTGTTTTTGGCCCTTAATTCCTAGACTGTTTGACCCATAACCCACAAAATAGACCTCAACCTTCTACTTATGGTATTCAATATTATGGTACAATTTCAGAACAATTGAAATACTTATACACAACTTTTTGTACGGACACTAGATTAATGCTTGTTTTGGTCACCTTTGGAACCCTTATTCCTAAACCTTAGGGACTATATATATAACCCCCCAAAACAATCCCAGGCTTCCTTTTATGATTATAAATATTACTGTGGATGCATTATTTTTCTTTGGATACCAATTTTCGTGGCTTTTGTGGCTAGAGTCTTACCACGAAATTAAATGTTCAACGATTAACAAATTTTCTATAGGCTTGTATGCAGACTTCAGCAAAACCACGAAATTAAATATCCACGAAAATGCAAACTTTCTTTAATCCACGAAAATTGGTACCCACTAAAATAAATGAATCCACAGTATGTTATAATTTTAAGGCTTCCTTTTTACTTATACTGAAGTTATTATCTGGAAACCATCCGTCTTGGGAAGACGACGACGATACATACATGTATTTCAACTTCAAAAATTTCTGTGGTTGTTTAAAAATTTCAAACATGTACGATGAAATATTGTTTTAGAAATTGATAAGCCTAGATATGCCTTATAATTTTTCCCTGCATAGTTGAAGGACCATTTACACTCAGAACCGAGTCATCAGTAGGCAGCTAGTACAGATGTATTAAAACAACCTAGCATCATATTGCTAGTAGTGGTAGTAGCATTCTCGGGTAAATTTGTTCTTTTTTTTTATAATATATTTGGTTCAAATCAATATAGAATGCTTTTATCTCCCTAATACTTACATTGTAAATAGAGGTGATACTACTTTGACAAATCCTTATACATGAGAGTTTTCTGTCAAATCTTTATTTCACAAAGAATGATTTGCATAACAATGAACTGAGCTCAAAGCAAAGTATTCAATAATACACTTAGACAAAGAGCTAAATTCAGTGATATACTTTGTACTACATGTCCTTCATTAACATCCATCGACCAAAACCACATCTCAAAAACATTCCATACTACATGGTTGGATTCAGAAGACCTGAAAAAGACATGATTTTTTTTATCATATTTTAAGTATATACACACAGGTTTAAACTTTCTTGTGGTACAATCATTCCGTATCTAGCAACTATCAATTTGCTTCATGCACATATTGATATGTGTTGAGTTTACCTCTGTTGGAAATAAGAACACACAAACCTCCACCTAATTTTAGTCAACGGACAAAACATTAAAAACTATAAAATATTATCTAAGACTTGTCAGTGTCTATTTACCATTGCCACTGAATCAGTGATATATGTACACATAATTATGTACATGCAAGACTAAAATTATAAAGTACACTAGAACAGACACGTGGTATCGCAGGTCCAAGACTGAGTTAACGTATATAACTATGTGCAAGCCTTATTTTAGTATTAGTATTTTTATCTGATAAAGTTATGCCGATTAAACGATACACAGTTTTCTCTGCTTTCAAATCTTTCTGATTGAAACCGTCGAACTGGAACTTATCAATTATTGGTAATATTAATTATTTGAAAAACAAAAGTTCCTGGAATGGAGTATTTTTTTTTTAATCAACAGCATTGTCATATACATACATGTATTAGTTGTAAATAAAATTGAATTCTTTGATTCGCTGTTTTACGTCATGCCGGCTAACAAATTGAAAACTGTACCTATACGCCTTATTTTTAGTCCAGATTTTAGTATTTGAATTGTTACAATGTATCTTAGAAAGTCTAAACTGATTAAAATTTGACAATTTAGTAGTTTCAACCCTGTGGATACGACCCGTGTATATAGCATATTAATCCTGAATACACCGTTTGGTGGTGCACCTGTCAGACGCGGAACGTACAAATAAGGTAATCGGTAACAGGTGAATATACTATTAATTTTTGGTATCGGTATCGGACTCGATTCGGAACTTCTTAATTATTGGCAATATTAATTCCGTGGAAAACAAAAGGGCCTGGAGTGGTGTAATTTTTAATCTACACCTTTGTACTATATTAGTTATATATAAAGTCGAATTCTTTGATTTGTCGTTTTTACGCGATGACGGCTGACAAATTGGACCTCGTAATTTTAGTATTATAGATATATAAGACTAAAACTGACATTCAGTCTTTACGATATCTTCATTCCCAAAGTCATTTTCAAATCTGACTTCATGGTAAAATAAGATTCCATATCTACAACCAATGAAAAGGAAATATCCCTCTAATAGACTAGCATTTAAATCACAGTTTTCGAAAATGGAAGCTAGGTCACCGTGGAACCTAGAACAAAAAAAAGGGAAACAATACATCTTAAATATTTCAAATGCATATACATGAAATAATATTAATCTCTAAAATTCACCATATTGTTCCCTTTTTTATCTTCTGTTCGATACTGTATATCCAGTGGCGAATCCAGAAATTTTCTAAAGTGGGAGCCCACTGACTGACCTAAGAGGGGGCTCGCTCCAGTCACAATTCAGTGATTCCCTATATAAGCAACCAAATTTTTTCTCAAAAAGCAGGCCCCCCCCCCCTAAATCCACCTCTGATATCAACCTCTAGATGTCTTTCAATTACATTCAGTTTAGTGTGGGTTGATGTTTGATTGTTGTACATGTTACAATTACATTCAGTTTAGTGTGGGTTGATGTTTGATTGTTGTACATGTTACAATGAGCAAAGCCCATACCGCAGTCAGCTATAAAAGGCCCTGATAAGACAATGTAAAACAATTCAAACGAGAAAACTAACATGTCTGTTTAAGGTTACATCATCAAAATATGTAGGGTAGGTAGGTAGGTCGGTATTTTCTTTTTATTATTTTGTCCATTTTATTTTTTGTGCCATGATTTTGAATTGTGTGGTCCGAGTTGTCCATGGGGCGAGAGTTCCCCTATTTATAATGATTGGATTATTTCTTACGACGGCAATAAAATGGCTTAGGGTGGGTGTTCAAAATAGGATCGGTCAGGTACCCATAATCAAACATATATTTTTTTGGCCTTACCGAGAGCACCATTGAAATATATACAAATCACGGATCGGATACGCATCAACTATGTAAGACCTAATTTCAACACCCCTAAACAGTGAATATTTTTATCGCAAACAGTAGAATTTTATTACATAATGTGAAATCAATCGTTACTACTCGGCCATTCTCGCTATGCAGTACAATAACGTTATTTCTTCGTGCAACCAGAAAGGCCGAGTAGTTCCGATTGAATGTGAAATGTGTGGGATTGTGCAGCACGTGTCATCATGACATGTGTCCTTTCCCGGCCTTCAGTTTTGATTATAGACTAGAGAAGAGACTAAATGCGTACAAACCTGATGTCAAATGAAGATATACGGAATTTAAATAACGTTGATCCTTTAAATGTATGAAAAACAAAAACATATGACAATTGTTCACATAAAATAGATAGTAAAATTTTCCAAATGAACGTCCATTAAAATTATTAAAGTCTCTGATGAATATTTCCCGCGCAAATGTCATGGAATAGACCAAAACGAATTTTAGGTGTGCGTTGTCATTAAAAAATTCGGGTCAATGAACACAGTTAGATTAAATATATAAATATGTTCACTATATTTATATTGGTTTTTCAGAAAAGTGACTTTACCAGATTTTTTTTGTGGCAAACAACGGTAAATAGCCTATATCATCTTGACATGACATATGAAAACCCCTTAAGCATAATGGTGTGTGTATGGAATAGTCCATGGTATTGTCCAAACCGATACAGGTGAAATACGTAGAATAATATTGCTGTGTCTATTGTGGACACAGCAATAAAATCAGATTTAAGATCCTTATGAGCCCGTAGTAAAGTAAAAAAAACTGTAAAAAGCCTTATTAAATATAATTTGCTCGATTAACCTTGAAGTGAAGACTAATAAAAATTTGCGTGTATAGTGAACCCCCTAAATAAAATAATACTGTGTTCTAGACCACTTCCCCTTTCGGTGATCTACAGAAATGATTTTTTACTATATAGTATGTTAATTATTATCTTCTTCCTTGTACAAGGCACTCTGAGTTCCCTCATCATTGTCTAGTTCTATAATTGGTAAATCCAGGTTGGTTGTTTGTCGAGCTTCATTGTTTTCACTCTTATCTTCTATTACTATAACATTTTTTGGTTGCTGTTGTAACTTTACAAATTTGGATGGTTGTTGATTAGAAGCTTGATGTTGATTGGAGTCTCTGTCAGATTTTGTGATTGTGCTCCTAAAGAGAGCCTCGTCATTACATAGATCACAAATGTATGGTATGTATGGATCAATTTTACGTATCTCCATTTCTGTAAGCTTTAGACAGGTGTAGTGGAACCATTCATTACATTCGTCACAGGCTATTGTGTTATTTTCTGATTCTTCTCTGCATATTGGGCATTTGTAGCTATTCTCATTCTGTTGTTGTTGGTATTAACCTTTGTCAAATTCATCATCTTATTGTTTTGGGTTCTTGTCAATTTCTTTATTGCTTGCTGCTGCTTTGTCTTTATGGTTTATATCCTCTATTTCTTCATTTTGGACATTACAAGCAGCTGTTATAGTTAGTTTCATAGTTTTAGCCATACTTCTATTCAGTTCATCTAATGCAGGTTGTGTTTGCTGAATGAACTCTTGTATTGGCTCTAGTATGTTTTCTGTAAATATATTGATTTCAGAGCTATTAACTAAGATGGAATTATTCGTTCTGTATGAGTTTATAGTGCATTTTGATTGCTTCCCATAGGTTCCATCAGGCTTTTTTTTGTATATCTTATAGATGTCTTCATCTTCATTCATGTATTTGGTTTTGATGTTATTTATATATATGTTATATATATAGATTAGACCGTTGGTTTTCCCGTTTGAATGGTTTTACACTAGTAATTTTGGGGCCCTTTATAGCTTGTTGTTCGGTGTGAGCTAAGGCTCCGTGTTGAAGGCCGTACTTTAACCTATAATGGTTTACTTTTTAAATTGTTATTTGTATGGAGAGTTGTCTCATTGGCACTCACACCACATCTTCCTATATCTATATATTTGTTATTCTCGTGGGATTTTGTCTATGTGTGTTACATTTTAGTGTTATGTCGTTGTTCTCCTCTTATATTTAATGCGTTTCCCGAGGTTTTAGTTTGTTACCCCGATTTTGTTTTTTGTCCATGGATTTATGAGTTTTGAACAGCGGTATACCACTGTTGCCTTTATTCAACTTGCAGTCCATTTTCTTCATGACTTTGGTGGCGTGTTGCATGGTATGCTTTATTAAAGGGGGTCGTAAATAGGTATGTCTTGAGTTTGGTTCTAAATACCTCGTATGCTGATGTGCTGAGTTCAATATACAGATTTCCAGCTTTAAGATTGACTTCTATGTGTTTTGATTTACATTTGTCTATCTTTTTGGAGAGCGCATTTTGCCTGTTAACTTTATATCCTTTATTTTTTCCTTCTATTTCATGTTTATCTGGTGATGGCAGTCGCAATAAAATTTTAGACCTTTCACTTCTACGTAATGTTTTTGATACTTGTTTTTCTTCTTGTTCTGCCATGGCCATTTTGTTCTCTAAACTTAAGCTTTTTAAGTTCAGGCTTTGCTTATTCAGCTGTTGTATAGAGATGTTAGTTCTATCATGCAAGTAACACCCTTGCTATGATGGTCTACTTTTGTATTGATATTGGTCTATTGGTGTTTATAGATGATTGATCTAAGACCGCTGTGTTAATACAGTGGCAAGTAATAATCTTGCTTTTTAAATATATATATATATATATATGTGTGCTTGATATATAGAAAGTTGAGACCAGCAAGCTATATCCTTGCTATTTAAGTACAGGAGTAAATTTTGGTTGTATCATGCAGGTTAAACCCTTGCTATGATGGTATATTTTTGTGTTGATATTGGTCTATTGTTATTTGTAGATGGCTGATCTAAGTTCACTATGGTATTTCAAAGGCAAGTAATAATCTTGCCTTTCAAATATTGGTGTATATATATAGACAATTGTGGTCAGCAAGCTATATCCTTGCTATATTAGCACAATGGTAAGTTTTGGTTGTAGATGAATGTTCTAAGTTCACTATGGTATTTCAGAGGCAAGTAATAATCTTGCTTTTCAAATATTGGTGTACTTGATATAGGAAATTGTGGCCAGCAAGCTATATCCTTGCTATGTTAGCACAATGGTAAGTTTTGGTTAGTCTTGATTGTAGATGAATGTTCTAAGTTCACTATGGTATTACAAAGGCAAGTAATAATCTTGCTTTTCAAATATTGGTGTACTTGATATAGGAAATTGTGGCCAGCAAGCTATACCTTGCTATGTTAGCACAATGGTAACTTTTGGTTACAGTCTTTATTGTAGATGAATTGTCTAAGCTCACTATAGTATTACAGAGGCAAGTAATAATCTTGCTTTTCAAATCTTGGTGTACTTGATATAGAAATTTGTAGAAATTTGTAGCCAGCAAGCTATATCCTTTCTATATTGGCACAATACTTAGTTTTGGTTATAGCCTTGCTTGTTCAGGCAGGCTCTAAGCTCAGTATTTTTTAATAGGGGCAAGTTAAAATCTTGCTTTTAAACTAGAAGTTATCTTACTATGGATATAGTTGTATCCAGCAAGCTATATCCTTGCTATATTGGCATAAAAGTATTATTTTGTTGCATTTAATTATGTTGTTCTGTCTGATGGGTTGATATGTAGCTCTTTATTTAAGTTAAATTACAGATTGATTTTAAAGCTAGGTTTACTGACAGGTGTTCTGAGATGTGGAGTAATAGTTGAAAAAGAGACAGCAATCTGTGGATATTGTGTCTAAATGATGTCTATTATTAGCAAGCTTGATCCTTGTTCGGGTTAAATCTATTAATAGCAGAGTTGTACTAGATGATGTCTATTGTTAGCAAGCTTGAGCCTTGCTCGGCCTAAATCTGTTAATAGCAGAGTTGTACTAAATGATGTCTATTGTTAGCAAGCTTGAGCCTTGCTCGGCTTAAATCTGTTAATAGCAGAGTTGTACTAAATGATGTCTATTGTTAGCAAGCTTGAGCCTTGCTCGGCTTAAATCTGTTAATAGCAGAGTTGTACTAAATGATGTTTGTTGTTAGCAAGCTTGAGCCTTGCTCGGTTTAAATCTGTTAATAGCAGAGTTGTACAATTCTTTGACAGATTCTTCTTAGCCAAAGTTTGGCCAATGTTGGACCTGTGTGAATTCCGTCTGTGTATACTTTATAGTCTACGTAATATTTAGTTTTTTGTCTTTGAAACTTTGTTTGACGTAGAACGTCGGATGAGAAGTTTGGTGAGGTGTAGCGATTCGGTTTGGTCTTGCCTGTTTTGTCGGATTCCACTAGGTTGTTGTTTGAATCTGCTTTACTTTGTTTTGCTTTTGTCGTAACTTTCAGGTTTTTGTTGTTAATGTTCCTGATAAGTGCATTTAGGTAATAGATTTGTTGTTCTAGCCTAGCAGTTTGTCCTAGATATGCTTCTGTAGGATTTGGATGACAGTTTACGTCGTTGTATGCTACAATACTGTAAGGCGGACACTCAAGTATTATGACTCTTGTGTGTTTATAGCGTGCCTGGATTTGTGCTTTCCAGTCTGACAATCTGTTTGTTATGTCATCAATTTTACTATGATATTCTGGGGTATCGTTGGTTAGCTGAATGTGCTTGTCGGTTTTAGTTGTAAGGTTACAAGTCCCAATCCATAAGAATACAATAGCTTTCTCCTTTTTTTTAAATAGTTCTTTTCAATGTTGACCAAATAAGATTTGTACTGTCAATCTGTAACCCTGGATGAGAAATAATTGTAAGGTCCATAAATTTCTCTGTTGATATTTCTTGTTGGATGTATTTTCCTTTGCTATCGGATATTAGAATAGCTTTTCTTTTGCAAGTTTTATTTCTGGCATCACCTAGGTTTATTTTAAAACAGTTGCCTCTGATTTTAATAAGTGACATAGGTTTTATAGTGTTGTGCAACCGGTATTTACCAGGTGTCTTTAGCACGGGAAAAGATGGCGGACCCCGGGCGCGAAGTTCAAACAAAAATGAAAAACTAAATCCTAAAAATATCAAAAATTACTATGATTTTTAAAGAAAAAACTTATTAATATTTAAGTGCACTATACAAGGTGTGACACGGATATAATATAATTGGGAATATATGGACTAAACACTCGAAAAATCGAAAAATTCTCTCAGGATCTTTCAGACGTTTTCTTTCTCTCAGCCTCACTTTCACATCTAGACTTGACTCTTATAGTCAGCATTTTCATGATTTCATCAGGATCATTCTAAAAGTAATTCATTCCTTTTGTGACTAACCACGTATTTAGGTCAATGGCTTATGCCAGATGTTTATTTAGGTCATTCGCCCTAGTGCCCTATTACTGGTGCCCTAGTGTTATATTTCATATATAAGTGTTACATCAGAAACATTTCATCAGAGAGTTTATTATCGTTTAGTTTACATATTTCATCAGATTATTGGAAAGATCTAGAATGGAGTTGTGGTATAAAGGAGAGAGAGAGTCATAAGAGAGGATCGGAGAATCAGAGACAGGTGATTTGAGTACTTAGTCGAGAAGTTAAGTTGTAGTATAAAGTCTACGGAGTGGAATATCTTTTACTATCTGTTATTATTGTGAACTTTGTTATATGTTTGATGCTAATACAAATATCAACCTTACAGTGTGATTTATTTAAGCAAATTGTCTAACTATACAGGGACCCATAAATTTTTATGTGACCAAGGTGTCCAGGACTTACACGTTACCATAACCACTGGATTATCTTGTAAAAAGTGCATGTACTTGGCATTCATCGTCTCTGTTGGGTAAACGTCAAGAGACAAACTTATACTGTATCGAGTGGAGATTATAACATTACCATCGCACGAACATAATACCCCAGTACACACAGTACCACACTTTTTAGACTTCGTCACATTGGTGGCAGCGGTGGGATTATAGTTATTCTGGACCAGTGAAGTCAGAAATTAAAGAAATGAAAGAAGGCGAGGTAGCGACGTTATCAGATGAATCTGAAAATGAATCAGAGAGACCCGTACGGGCAGGTACGCCCGATCGAGCAGATGTACCCGACCATAGCTCGCCTGGGCAAGACGAAAATGCTCCCGGAGGAGCTAGTCCTGTTAGGAGGGGGAGGAAGCCAAATAGACCCAAGCAATTAATGCTATGCAAGAAGAGTGCCTGCGGGTAGGAGAGAAGGAGTTGGCTAAGGATAAGCCGGTGAACAGATATGTGTATGAAGTAGCAGGCGGGGGAAATAGGATGGAAATGATAAATAACGCTGACTAGTCCCCAAGGGAGGCTGTCGCTAGTCGTGGAAATAGAGGTTATGGTTATGGTGCGCACCACAGAAGTTACCCGCCTGAGCAGAATAGAGGGTATAGGTCACGCCCATACAACAGGCAGTTTGGACGAGGTGGAAGAACCGATTTTGCCCGTATAAGAGATCGACCGGAGACCAGCAACCCTAATGTAGAACCTACTGGAAACTCCGGGATGAAACCTTTAAACTAATGCAGGCCGGTACCGAGGGCCATGTATCGGTCTCGCCTTGCAGGCCTAATAGAGGAGAGGTGCAAGTGACGAAATTTCACAGGAAGTGGAACAGGCCTAAACGGAAAATTGAAAGTAAGAAGAATGACAGTTCTAGTAATGAAGAAATGAACATTAAAAGGCGCAATGGAGCCATAGATAGGGGTTCAGAAGATGGCGAACCTCAAGTAAAAGTTGCGAGTATTTCTACTATGATAGTACTTGGCCAGATAGAAGGCGTACCAGTGGAATTGAAGATAGATACTAGTGCTAGGAGCACATTTATTACCAAGGAAACATACAATATGTTGGTGGATAAACCAGTGTTAGCCTCTATGGATAGTAGCTAACGGAGATAGATTGGAATGTTTTGGCAGAGCATTAATGCACATAACTTTTGGGGAATGTGTATTCGAACATGAGGTCAATGTTGGTGGAGTAAGGAACAACTTGATCGGAGAAGACTTTATAACCACCTACAGGTGCAATTGGGACCATGATGAAGCATGTTTTGTGATTAAAGGCAGTCGGATACCTTTTGAAGGACCCGACCGGAGCAGCAGGGCAAGTAGGGTTATTGCCCTAGAGACTGTAATGGTACCATCGGGACATGAGGCTGTGATAAAGTCAGGGCTTACAGCTCGAAAAAGTAGTCACAGTATCTCTAGTTCAGTGGGAGTACTAACGCCTGAGCGCCCTTTTCTGGAGCGTTATGGCCTTGCATTAGCTAAGACGTTGGTGGATACAGCTAATGCTATATGCGAGGGTGTATAATCCTGGACCAAGTGATGTAACTGTCTATAAACATATACACATGGCCATCTTTACGCCGGTACAACGAATAGGGCCGACTTAGAAGTTAGAAGATGGTCCAGGAGATAGTATTGGAGTTGGTGGAGTTGTTACAGCAGCCGATGGAAAAGAAATGCCAGAACACATGATTCCTGTTTATCAGAAAGGCTGTACTCATCTGACAGAAAGCCAGAAGGAAGAATTCAAAAAGTTCTTGATTACTAACAAGACTTGTTTTGCCCGCCCAGGCAAAGTTGGACGGACCAACATGGGAACCCACAAGACCAAACTGAAAAATGAGAGACCTATACGAGAACCACCTAGACGGATACCCATATATAAAAGGCAGGCCCCGGAGGAGGAAGTTAAGAAGTTGGAGGAAAAAGGCTTGATACAGAAGTCTAATAGTCCCTGGTCCTCACAGACAGTGATGGTCCAGAAGAAGGACGGAAGCTGGAGGATGTGTGTGGACTATCGCAAATTAAACGAGAAGACTATAAAAGACGCTTATCCTTTGGCTAGGAT
This sequence comes from Mytilus galloprovincialis, assembly GCA_037788925.1. Classification (NCBI taxonomy): domain Eukaryota; kingdom Metazoa; phylum Mollusca; class Bivalvia; order Mytilida; family Mytilidae; genus Mytilus; species Mytilus galloprovincialis. The sequence goes on along the minus strand of CM075341.1, from coordinate 153,204 downwards.
AGATGAAAACTTAGATACATTAGACGGAGCCGAATGGTATTCTTCGTTAGATCTCGACATGGCCTACCACCAAGTACCAATGGAGCAGGAGGACCAAGAAAAGACGGCTTTTGCGACACCTTGCGGTGGTTTATACCAATTTACGACAATGCCATTTGGACTTTGTAATGCTGCAGGTACCTTCCAGCGATTGATCGAACGAACGTTATCAGGACTGCAATGGAAGATAGCCGTATTATACCTTGATGATATTGTAGTATCATACTATCGCAAATTCATCCAAGGATTTTCCAAGATCGCTAAGCCACTATTTGATTTGACTAAGAAAGACAAAAAGTTCCATTGGAATCAGGACTGTGAGGACAGTTTCCTAGAGTTAAAGAACAAACTGATGTCAGCGCCAATTTTAGCATTCCCACAAGTAGGTGGAAACAATTTCATACTTGACACCGACGCCAGCGCCTACGCCATTTGTGCCGTACTCTCCCAAGTTCAAGACGGGACAGAACGTGTGATAGCGTATGGAAGCAGATGTCTTGACAAAGCTGAACGTAATTATTGCGTGACCAGACGGGAGATGCTTGCCGTAGTTTTCTTCACAAAGTACTTTAAGCACTACCTACTAGGACGCAAATTCCTATTGAGGACGGATCATGGGTCATTAACATGGCTGCAGAGATTCCGCGAACCAGATGGTAAGATTCACCGCTGGATTCAGCAACTTAGTCAATTTCATCTAGTGATAGAACACCGTCCTTGGAACAAACACGGAAATGCTGATGCCATGTCAAGATTAGTGACATCCGATGGAGAAATATGTAAGCAGTGTGCCATGCCATGGAATTATAGTTATTCTGGACCAGTGAAGTCAGAAATTAAAGAAATGAAAGAAGGCGAGGTAGCGATGTTATCAGATGAATCTGAAAATGCATCAGAGAGACCCGAACGGGCAGGTACGCCCGATTGAGCAGATGTACCGGACCATAACTCGCCCGGGCAAGACGAAAATGCTCCCGGAGGAGCTAGTCCTGTTAGAAGGGGGAGGAAGCCAAATAGACCCAAGCAAGCTAAACAAAAAAAGAAACCAAGTTCAGAATTAGACAATTTAGAGTTTATTCGCCAGCAGCAAGAAGAAGACGATGTATTAAAAGAAATTTTAAAATTGAAATTAGACGATCGTGAAAAGCCCGAACGGGAAGAGATATGTCGTGAGAGTAGGGATTTCAAATCGTATATTGCAAGATGGGAACAACTAGTAGTAAAGAACGATGTGTTATGCTTACTATGGCAAGAAGATGTTGGAAAACCGAGGTTAAAAATATGTATTCCGAGATTGATCACTGATGAAGTACTATGGTATTTACACGATGCAAAAACGGCAGTAGCGAAGACTCTAGAAAAGGCCAAGATCTCTCCATTTTATTGGCAAGGGATGAGAAAATCTGTAAAGTACTATGTGAGCAAATGTGAGATTTGTGGTGAACGCAAAAATCCAGCATTTAAGAAGAGACACCCTTTGAAATCACATGTAGTAGGAGCTCCTTTTGAGCGTATTGCCACCGATATTGCTGGACCGTACCCGTTGACAGATAAAGGAAATAAATACATCCTAGTTGTTCAAGATTATTTTTCCAAATTAACTGAAATATACGCCATTCAAGATATACGTGCAGAAACGGTAGCTGACACAATATTTAGGGGCTTGATAAAACGATACGGTTGCCCCATGCAGCTACATTCTGACCAAGTGAGACAATATGAGAGCCTTCTTTTTCAAGAACTTTGTAAACTGATGGAAGTGAAAAAGACGAGGACAACTCCACTCCACCCCAGATCAGATGGAATGGTAGAAAGGATGAACAAGATCATAAACGACATGCTCTCCAAATATATAAAACCACACCAAAGAGACTGGGATGAATACTTATACTATCTCATGATGGTTTACAATTCAACGCCACATCAGAGGACCGGATTTACCCCACACCACCTAGTCTATGGGGAAGAGATGTGTATGCCACTAGATTTATTGACAGGAAAACTGGAAAATAACGAAGAAAATAGACTTGCGACGGAGTATGCAGTTACCCTTGAAGATAATTTAAGGAAAGCACAACGTTTTGCCCGAGAAAACCTAGGAGTGGAAGCGAAACGACAGAAGTCGATCTACGATCGTAACGTTAAGAGAAAAACTTATGAAGTTGGAGACCGAGTGTGGAGAAATCAGAAGAAAAATATACCAGGACAAAAGCAAAGATTGCAAGACACTGGACGGGCCCTTGGATAATTATAGAAAAGATGAGTGACATTATTTTTCGTCTGAAGTTTTCCAAAAACTCTAATCCAGTCACAGTGCACGGAGATAACTTGACACCATATATCGGTGACAAGGAATTTAATTGGTTCGACATAACACCTGTTGACTCCGGAAATGCTGACCTTGCGGAATTTCTCAGTTTAGAGGATTATGCAACTTTAAATGAATCTAGGTCATTTGACCGTGGGAATGATGCTGAAATCATATTAACTCCGCCCTCTGAAGCGGGAAATCAGCTCAATGAAAATCCAAAGATTTGCCCGGGTACTCCAGAAATCCACTTGGAATCAAGTGCCCGTATACGTTCCTCACTTAGTGAAACACCGGATGGGTTGCGCAGAACGATTGCGCAAAGATTTGGGAAAAGGACAGTAAAACTTCTACCACATTTGGCAGATTTTGTTCTTGAATTGACAAAAGAAGTTGTGAAAATGACAGTTCTGTGTCCCGATTGTGGTAAACAGTTTGCAAACAAACGTAATTTGAATAGACACATTAATTCACATCATGAGGAATTTGTCAGAGCAACTGTGTGTCCTGAAATTGGTTGTCGCAGATATTTTTATAGACGCGAGTATCTACAAGTCTATCTTTGCTGTACACACAAATACAGTGAGTCGGAAGCAAAAGAATTTGTTTCAAATGCTACGTTTGATTTAATTCCCAGAGAGAAACTAGATCCCGTTCGAGGGGTGGTCAAGTGCGAGGTAGCCCAGGAAAGGAATGTCAAAACTGAGGAAGAGGAAATAAAAGTAACAATAGAAGCTAATTCCGCTGGCCCGAGCAGTTCAAAGAAGGTTAAACACGAAGTAAATGAAGTTATTCAAGACATAAATAACAATGGTACGTCAGCCGGACAGAAAGAGATGAAAGTTGATATAATCTCATTGAATCTTATCAAAAAGACCTTTTGGGATCATGACAAAGGAGAACTTGTGACTGTGCGAGAACAAATTAAAGGATGGCAACTAGCAGCCATATAGACATGAACAATTTCAACTGGGAGGATTTTGTTATCAATTCGGCAGATGAGGTGTTCGCTCACCTAGAAAAAGTCAGGAAGGTTCCATCAACAGTTAAGGTACGAGTGGTTGACGAATACAGTGATGAGGACATTGAGTCAGACTAGCTAGAATACTGGTAGACACGATATAACATTTATGCAGTTATTTTTGTTTTGTACATGTAAATTACAGGTTTTAAGTATTTTTATTTTAGTAATGTGAAGGTCCTAATACTGGTACCCTCATCTAAATATTATTGTATTAAATGTCATTTTTGATAGCCCTTTTGCTGGTGCCTATTTTTTTTACAGTGTACAGCCCTACCTCTGGAGCTAGACATTGTCTCTAACTTTTGATAAATATATCCAGTCATGGTTGTATACATGGTATAGGTATAGTCATTTTATGTGTTTTTTTTTATTATTATTATGCGAAAAAGAAAATCGCAGTCTTGTTCCATTCATTTTAAAAAGTGCCAAATTGTGTTTGTGTGCTCTGTGTGCAATTTTTTTTTTGGTACACTAAGCAAGATGTATGTATAATCTTGTCAAGTCATATTTGTGTTCAGGTTGTGTTTTTATATTTTTCTAAGGTTGATTTTTTTTTTATATATATATTTTTCAAAATTAAAAGTTTAACCGTCCCAAGTATTATCGCACATATGCGGGCAACTCAGATATATCTGAATATTTTGAGTACTTTTCACATTGTTATATGCACATTTTTGTTACGCATTATATTTTTATTGAACAGTGGAAGTTCAATGCTAAGTAGGGGGCTGTGTGATGAATTTTGTCCTCAGCAATGTTTTATAATTCATCTAGTTATGTTATTATCATTTACTTGACTCTTATAGTCAGCATTTATATGATTTCATCAGGATCATTCTAAAAGTAATACATTCCTTTTGTGACTAACCACGTATTTAGGTTAATGGCTTATGTCAGATGTTTATTTAGGTCATTCGCCCTAGTGCCCTATTACTGTTTCCCTAGTGTTATATTTCATATACAAGTGTTACATCATAAACATTTCATCAGAGAGTTTATTATCGTGTAGTTTACATATTTCATCAGATTATTGGAAAGATCTAGAATGGAGTTGTGGTATAAAAGGAGAGAGAGAGAGAGTCATAGGAGAGGATCGGGGAATCAGAGACAGGTGATTTGAGTAGTTAGTCGAGAAGTTAAGTTGTAGTATAAAGTCTACGGAGTGGAATATCTTTTACTATCTGTTATTATTGTGAACTTTGTTATATGTTTGATGCTAATACAAATATCAACCTTACAGTGTGATTTATTTAAGCAAATTGTCTAACTATACAGGGACCCATAAACTTTTATGTGACCAAGGTGTCCAGGACTTACACGTTACCATAACTACTGGATTATCTTGTAAAAAGTGCATGTACTTGGCATTCATCGTCTGTGTTGGGTAAACGCCAAGAGACAAACTTATACTGTATCGAGTGGAGATTATAACATTACCATCGCACGAACATAATACCCCAGTACACACAGTACCACACTTTTTAGACTTCGTCACACATATTTTAAACTTTGTAAAGCATTTGGTAATCAAAAACCAAAGATAAAACATTTTTTTCATATTTTTGAACACAGAGTAAAGCCCATTTTATTATATGGTAGTGAGATGTGGGGCTCGGAGTTACATGAACACCGAGGACAAATTATCATGTCTTGAAACATCCACTCAAATTTGATTTTTTTACATCTTGATAAAGATATTTACAAACTATTAGAATTTAAATTTAAGGAAACTGTTTTTTCACAATTGAGATTAAAATATATCCAAATTTGTAAAACGATTTTTTTTGGTGTTTTTAGAAACGGTAGTAAGAAAAATAAATTGCGTTCATATAAACTGTTTAACAAATCTCAATTTCAATTTGAACCATATTTAGATTTAAATAGGGATGAAAGACATATGATTACTAAATTTCGACTAACACATACATTAGCAATAGAAGCTGTAAATTAAAGAATATGTCGAATTTGTAAAAATAATCAGATTTCGAAAAGACCAAAACTTGAAGTGAAAAGTATATTTTAACAAAACGCATTTGACTAACAAGTCGAACAACTGATGTTCTTAAACTCGGCCGGCTGCCATTGCCGATTGCTAAATAAATTGATCACGAGATGTAACATGGATCATAATTATTAATTTAGTACCAAACACATACCTGCCAACTGTCACTTTTTGCGGGGGATTTCCCCCATGGAGGCTCCCAAATTGAAATTTTCAAAGAGCAATTATGTCCACAATTTTAACAAAACAATTAATTTTACAATGAATTGAGGCTTATGAAAGTATGAAGAGGCCAAAAAACAACATTACACTGTATTTGAAGGCCCCCTTGAAGGTTTTTTTAGGAGTATGGCAGCCATCTTGCACGCAAAACCCCCATGGGTATTTTGAAAACTTGGCAGGTATGCAAACAGAAAATAATAAAAGAGGGACGAAAGATACCAGAGGGACAGTGAAATTAAAATCAAATGTTTGTTGCGTTACTACTCTGTTAAATAAGATGTGAGGCTGTTCTTGAATTCCTCTTAATCTTCTATATTTAACAGTCTTATTGGTAGGGTATTCCAGTCTTTGATGGTACGTGAAAAGAAGCTGTATTTGAAGGTGTTTGTTGAAGTTTGAAGGTTTCTAAATTTACTTTGGTGGTATTTGCGTGTTGTTCTGTCTTGTTGTTCTACATAATCTGGAATATTTATGGCTATCTTTTTTTATGTAAAGCTTTGTAAAACAAGCAAAGCCTTTTTATTTTCCGTCTAGTTTCTAATGATGGTAGCTTAGGCTCTTTCAGTAGAATAGTAACTGAATGACCAGGTTCTCTGCTGTATTGATGTTTGATGAAACGTGCTGATCTTCTTTGTACCATTTTTATCTGTTTGATGTGGTTTTCGTGATATGGAACCTGCTTGCATATTCGACGTTTGGTCTGACAATGGCTTGATATGCTCTTTTCTTAATTTCTTCTGAGAATTTGCCGATGTTTCACCTCAGAAAGCCTAATAATTTATTTTTCTTTTGCCGTGATGATGTTGATGTGTATATCCCATTTCAGGTGGTTGGTAAACTGAACTCCTAAATATGGGTTTTGACTTACATTTTCTAAAACTTTGCCATGCATGTGATAGTTATGTAATATAGGTTTTTTCCTGTTGGTTGTTCTTAGAACATAACATTTTGAGGCATTAAATTCCATCTGCCATTTAGATGCCCAGTCAATCAATTTATCCAGATCTCTTTTCAGTTGGTTACAGTCATCTTTGCAATCTATTGCTAGGTATAATAGGCTGTCATCTGCAAAGAGACGCAACTTTGACCTGATGTCATCCCCAATATAATTGATGTACAAAAGAAACATCAATGGACATAACACTGTACATTGGGGGTACTCCTGATTTTACAAAGGCATTTGTAGATGTTTCGCCTTCAACTGCTACGCACTGCTGTCGTTGTGTGAGCCAGGCCTTTATCCACAAATTATTTTGACATTTAATCCATAGTGCTCCAGTTTCCGCAGAAGCCGTATTTGAGGCCGTACATCAAATGCTTTGCTGAAATCTAATATAAGCATATCCACTTGCTCTTTTTTATCTAGATGTTTTGCGATATCTTCAATTGTTGTTACTAATTGAGATTTGCATGATCTTTTCTGTCTGAAGCCATGTTGGTAATCGACTAATATTTCATATTTTTCAAGATGTTGCAGAATGTGTTTGAAAATGATGTGCTCCATGAGTTTGTATGTAACTGACGTCAATGAAACAGGTCCATAATTTACTGGCAAGCTTTTGTCTCCCTTTTTAAAAATTGCTGTGATGATAGCTGTAATCCATGGCCAATCGTTTGGGACAGCCCCTTCATCATATGTTTTCTTGAATAATGATGTTATGTATGGCGAGATACTTGTAGCACATTCCTTGACATTACTAAGTAGCTTTCTTACTCCTTCTACTGTTATCTCTAGATGGTCTATATCAGGCGATGGGCTGCCATTTAATTTTGGTTGACATGATGTATTTTCATCAGTAAAAACAGATATAAATTGATGGTTAAGTGCTTCTTCTTTCCCTTTGCTGTCTCCCATTAGTTTTCCATTTGAAATAAGTGGTGCTACTCCACAGGAGTCTCTTTTCTTTGATTTACATATTGCCAAAACTTTTTTCCAACAACAGGTGTTTTTCTCTCACCCTCTTCGTCTACTTCCAATAGTTGTGATCTGTAGTTTTGATGTGCTTCTTCTAATTTAGTTTTTACTGTTTTTCTCAGGAGCGTAAATTCTTCCCAGTGTTTTTCATTATTGGTACGTTTGCCTTGTTGTAAACCCTTTGTTTTTATCTTATCATTGTTTTGATCTCTCGATTGATCCAAGGTACATTCCATCTGGTTGACAGTATTTTAGTTGGGGTATTTGATATTATAGCCTGTGAGTGAATATATCTTTAAAGTCATTCCAGCATTCTTGTATGGTACTTGTATTTGCTTTTTGTATAAAATTATTCAGCTCTTTATCTAGCTGTTTATTTATTCCGTTCATGCTGCCCTTTTTGTAAATATATACTTTTTTGTTACTTGCAGTACTTTTCAGTGATGTTAGGGATCGAAACGGTATTTGGAAGGCCATATAATTTACCTCAATTTAGTGTAGACTCTTTGAATTTTAAAGAGTCGAAATAGGACGAACGGATCATATAAACCCGAGGGAAAATATAATACAAGCCCAAACGAAAATTTTATAGTTAGAAACGGCAAGTGAGTTTGCCCAGATTGTCAGTATTATAGAACTGGGTCACTGTACCTAATATATTATAAAATATACCAGCTGGATTTTTATTGCTGGTCTTAATTGTAAGTAAGTAAGTAAGTAAGTAAGTAAGTAAGTAAGTAAGTAAGTAAGTAAGTAAGTAAGTAAGTAAGTAAGTAAGTAAGTAAGTAAGTAAGTAAGTAAGGCAGTGACTTTGTTACCGGCTCTGATTAAAATATCATTATTTAAGCCGGCAAAATAGACCATCTTTAGAGAAATGGCTATTTTACGTTTTTTTGTAGGTTCTTTGTAAAGAGTGAAATTTAATATTTACTTTTGAAAAGTAACTGTCAACATAAAAGAATGAAATAATCAGTTAAATAAGAAAACAGCTAACAATATTTAAGACACATATAATCGTTAAATAACATTTCAAATATCAGTCAAAGTATAAATACCTCTTCAGAATTTATAACATGAAAAAAACAAAATAAAAATATTGAGCATCCATTTGTTGCATTGAAATTATATCTAAACATGTAGTTGAAATTATTTCTATTTCAGTCTCACAGTGACAGTCTAATGCTACATGCATGCATAAGATTTTTTTAGACTTTTTAACTGTGTGTTATAAAAAAAAAATCTCATTGCATCACAAACTTGATAAAACATTATACAGTATAACAAAGTTAATCATATAGTATAAGCTTCAAAAATCAAAAATGTTAAATCAAACTGTTGTCTGCGCTTTAGTTTTAACATATTTATCGTCCCCTTCTGACGGGCTATCATCGTTTCTCAAGACCATACTCGCAAATGGGGTCAAGGCAGAGCCGAAAATTAAGTCCCTAAAATTTTCTCCCCTTGTCTGCTCTTTGGTCGGGTTGTTCTCTCTTTGAGTTCATGTGGAATATCCAGTATATTACTATAACTGAAAGAATATTTACAATCTTTTACATTTAATAGATCACGTAAAAAGAATTATTAACTACGTTAAAAGTTTCAATTGACTTTGATCATTGTCTTTAAAACTGCAATGAAAGCACCTTTGCTTCTTCCAGTCATTGAACTGTTAATATGAGCTTGAATGATCTTCATACACACACCTTGGTACAATTTTTGGACTTTTTCTGTTTGTATTTTTATTTTCTTAGTATCAAAAAGTCATGCAACAGGACAGAAATTGAATTTGCTTCAAATATATGTATTGAATAAATAAGTTAGCTTATTTAGGTTGTTCAATTAAGTTCCAAAAACGTAATTTTTAAGTTCCTGAGATGCCTTCTTCTGTATTAGAATTAGCTGATAAGCAATGTCAATGAGGTATGAAGAAAGATATTATCAATAGTTTTCATATCTTAAAGGTATTAACTAAAGTAAATATAATTTATACATGAAAACATAGCTTTCTAACTAGAAATATTATTAAAATTTATTACAACTTCACATTTGAAGTGTGGATTTAAAAAGAGGGACGAAAGATATCAAAGGGACAGTTAAACTCATAAATCTAAAATAAACTGACAACGCCATGGCTAAAATGAAAAAGACAAACAAACAATAGTACACCTGCCACAACATAATGATGATCACAGAAGGAGGATGACAAGCCGAATATGAAGACAGGACGATAAAAACTGTTTTGACATATACGATTACATTATATGTACATTTTTCTAGAGGAGTTATATTCTAATATTCTGTTTAATGTCCCATAAATGATGTGTCGAAGGCCGTACCTTGACATATAATGTTTTACTTTTATAAATTGTTATTTGGATGGAGAGTTGTCTCATTGCGGCACTCTAACCACATCTTTCTATATCTATTTATCCCTAAGTTTCCCCAAATATTTGAAAAACGACATTTTGAAATGATACAAATGTTATGATGGCAGATATTCCCTCGTTGGAAGATTTATAAAATGCTAATTAATAATTTAACGGAAATTTCCTCTATAATAAGTTAAATAGATTTTGCAAGTTCCCAAGCAAGATCGTCGGCTCTTCTAACTTTCCCAACGTCCTGTGTTTAATAATCTATTGCTGAGCTGAGGAGCTATAGTTATCAAAGGTACCAGAATTATAATTTAGTACGCCAGACGCATGTTTCGTCTACATAAGACTCATCAGTGACGCTCATATCAAAATATTTATTAAACCAAACAAGTAAAAAGTTGAAGAGCATTGAGGATCCAAAATTCCAAAAAGTTGTGCCAAATACGGCTAAGGTAATCTATGCCTGGGATTAGAACATCCTTAGTTTTTCGAAAAATTCAAAGTTTTGTTAACAGTAAATTTGTAAAAATGACCACATTATTGATATTCATGTAGCAAATTTTGCTGAGCTGGCGAGCTATAGGTCTTGCTCGGAGTTAGCAAATTTTGAAGAAATTTGACAATAAATGACGTTAGGCAACACTGTTTATGAATTTTGTATCCATGTGTAGTTTTTCCAGTAAATGTCAAATAACTTAATGTCGGATGTCCTTCTTATAAATGAAAAAAATAAAAATCCAACGCATTAGTCTTCTGTTAGCATTTAGCCATATCCAATTGTTTTCTATAAAAGTAAGGAGATGTAGCATGACATCCCGTACAAACATCTTTTCATTAATACAACATGACGAAGATTTACACAATTATATATAGGTCGTAATTGGGCCATCAACATTGATCAATCTAATTCCGTATGGCAAAATGAGTCCAAGAAGAAAAAAAACCAATGGATTGATTTCTTGTAAAATAATTGTAGATACTAAATAACAACAGCTACAGAATTACAGGTTACTTGCTGGCGCGGACAAGAACGTGATTGCGTTAAATATTACTGTTTGCGCAAATGAAATAGACGTTAAAGAACATGTAAATGAGGTCATATTTCTAAATGTAACTTAACACGTGATATAATTCTAATATTCAAACAATATTTTAGTCGCAGCGTCAGTCAATCTTATTTATGCCAATTATTCGAAAACATTTATATAGTCGTTGCATGTCACAATCTCTTTAAATTGGTCCGAAATAATCTAAAATTCGGCTACCCCCCTAATTTCTTTATGTCATTTTCACAATTTTATTTTTTTAACCGTAACTTTAGATTTTTTAACATAAACCACTCTGGAGATTATCCTAAACGATGCGCCAATATCTCTTCAACAACACCTTTAATCGGTGCCCGTCAAAATCTCTATACATGGGTCCAAAATTAACTTAAATTGGCCTGAACCCTTAATCTCATTTTGTCAATTTCAGTTTTTTAATTGAAGAACCTGGGATCAAAAGTCGGTAATTTGTTAAACTGTTTATTGTTCGTTAGGCCTCTGTAACTGGGACAACATCCCTAATGCGCCTCGAAATGAGGAACTCAAAAGTCACGTGTAAAGAAAAAAATCTCTGTGTACTGATATTGGACATGTTTCTATTTTTAACAAATGACTGAACTTAATTATTTGTGGTGATTAGGAAAGTAGAGGAACATAGAATAAATGTGTAAAAACTATGGAGCTATTGAATGTGTTCAAAGTATTAAATTTTCAAAGAACTTGTTGTGTTAAAAAGGGGATATTTTACCACAAGGAGCCGCATCACAAAAGGATGTTCGGAGTTTGCTAATTTACGGAAAAAGTAATCTCACTTCGTACCCCGAAAATTTAACCACATATGTGAAAATGTCACAGCTTCGAAACGAGCTATCATACATATCCAAGTTTACGATATGGACTGAGCTACAGGAAAAAACGTTACCTTTACCGCCTATGTAAAAACAATTAAAGATATTGAGCCAACTGTTCGCTAGATCGAAAAAAAACGTGATTGTCTTATGTGGAATTTTGGTTTTTAGTTATTCCTCCTATTTGTTCGCTACAATTGTTCGCTAGCTTGTGTCAAGTTAACAAAACAACACGTCCCGCTTACGTCAGAGAGTTTGACACAAATTCTTAGACTTTGCTAAATGTCGAACATTTTGACAACAAAGCACAACTTTTGTATTATTAATTTGTTGATATTGTGGCAAGCTAGCGTCCCACAAGGCTTAACATTGTTTTGGGGGTCGCTTAAGGACATGTCTTTATACTTTCGAATCTAACAGAAGAGACCGACAATTTTGTCAAACGTTATCCGAATGGTGCAAAATTCCGAAAGTTGTTACTGCAGAGCAGTCTTCCACTTAAAAATGTTTAGCCACATGGTAATATAAAGTTTGCAACGTTTTCAATTTGAGGTATGCAATTTATACACTTTAATCGTTCTTGTTATACAAAAATAGAAGTAAAGGAACATGTAAATGATTAAATATTTCAAAAAGTTACGTACATGATATCACATCTCGAAACTTATTGCATATACAATTTACTACAGAAAAGTAATATGATCAAAATCATTGTCATTACCTTTTATATCTTAATAAATTTTAAATAAAGTAAATCTAGTTTACACGAAAAATCTTTGAATAAAACTTGTAGCATTATCAAAACTTATTACAACTGCGCATTTGTTGTGTTGATTAAAGATAATCGCAAAAAAAGAAAGTCAAGCTGAATATGAAGACAAGACGATGAAAACTGTTTTAACATATGTACGATGTTTTATGCACAATTTTCTAGAGTAATTACATATCAATTTATGCTAAATGTCCCATGAATGATATTGATTCTTGATTAAGTTTCCCTAAACATTTGTAAGAGATGTGTTGAAATTATGCAAACAACAAATAAATAGCATTTTGGCAGATATTCCCCCGTTTGAAGATTTATACAAAGATAATTAATTATTTATCAGATTAGTTCTCAAAAATAGATAACGGAAATGTTTGCTATAAATCAATAATGTTTTAATTAATCTCTTAGCATTGTTTGCCACAACAAAACACACCTTTTCCACTTTATTCATACGGTTTAATTCAAATTTAAAATAAGTAAATTGCCACTAAAATAAGTTTAAATAGGGGGAGGATTGAGATATCATAAATATGTTTAACCCCGCCGCATTTTTGCGCCTGTCCCAAGTCAGGAGCCTCTGGCCTTTGTTAGTCTTGTATTATTTTTAATTTTAGTTTCTTGTGTACAATTTGGAGTTTAGGATGGCGTTCATTATCACTGAATTAGTATATATATTTGCTTAGGGGCCAGCTGAAGAACGCCTCCGTGTGCGGGAATTTCTCGCTGCATTGAAGACCTGTTGGTGACCTGCAGCTGTTGTCTGTTCTATGGTCGGGTTGTTGTCTCTTGAACACATTCCTCATTTCCATTCTCAATTTTATTAAATTCATTTTGCCCTGCAAGATCGTCGGCTCTCCGAACTTTCAGAACGTCCTGCGTTTAACAATCTATTACTCTGCTTTCGAGCTTCAGTTCTTGCTTAGAATGTGCAAATTTGAAGAAAAGCTGAAAATAAATGACTTTAGGCAATATTCTTAATGACGTGTGTATCAATGTATAGTTTCCCAATTAAAACACAAATAACTAAATGCCGGAAGTTCTTCTTTAAAATTGAATTTTTTTTTTTCAGTTAGCATTTAGCCATATCACTATTTATTCTATAAACACAAGAAGATTTAGCATGATTGCCCGTGAGACATCTTTTCATTTAGATCAAATGACGAAGACTTGCACAATTGTAGGTCAGTGTTAGACGTCAGCATTGAGTAAATCTAATTCTGTATGGCAAGATGGGTCAATGAAGGAGAAGAAACCTAAACGGATTGGTTTCTTTTAAAACAATGAACGACAAACAAAAAATGACAGATGCTAACCAACAACAGCTGCTGGATTACAGGTTAGTTGCTGGCGCGCACAAGAACGTGACTGCATTAAATATTACTGTTAGTGACCACCCCCTTAACATGTTTTGAATCATAAACCCATTCCTACAAAAACAGTGAGGTAACAACTGTACAAAAAACTTACTGTTCAAAACATATGAAAGCCTGGACGCAAGAAGTTGGAACTCTGCACTTCAACACATAGCGCAACAATATTAGCCACAATGTACTGACAAAAGAGTAATCGCCTTTGCTGTAAGCTAAATGTAAGTCTTATATCAATTAACACACCAAGTTCTCTTAGACAAAAAACAAAACAAAACAAAAATGTACAGCAGGGCATCGTCTACAAAAACGTTAACATAAAAAACGCTACCATAGCTTTAATTATTTGTCGTCTACTGATTGAAATTTTTTGCTTTATAGAAGAAATGTCTACCATTGCTTGATTTTTTTTAACGAAAACTGTAGAGTAAAGAAAAGAAAAAAATGTATGTAACAAATATGATCTTCAAAGAAAGATATCTTAGAAAGTCGACACAACCTTTATCCCAAGTTGACCTCCTATAAAGCTATTGCCTCTCAAAGATTATATTTTACCCATGTTTGCGTTTGTGTCGAAATAGATATGCAAAATTATTGTTGAGTTGTATCAGTGTTGTACAAAAGTGAACTTTTTTGGCTTACTGGCGTCTCTAGTAAGCCCTCTTTAAGATTACATATACATTTTTGTTATATACTTTTTATACATTTTCCCCCTAAATTTGTCAAGACATATGTTGAGATTAATTATGCTAATAATTCAACAATGTCTTAATGACATAAATTGAACTGTTGGATTTCTAATAAAACGGAATAGTAATTATGTATATATGTAAATGAGAAATCAATATGTTTTAAGATTATCTTCATTCTGGATTTGCCACCATGAAGTACAACATTTTCACTTTATTGATGCACTTTAATTCGATGTAAGATAAGTAAATTTCTACTTCCATAAGTTAAGATAAATTTTGCTATTGCCCAAACAAGATCTTCGGCTCTCCAATTTTTCAAGTCCTGCATTTAACGATCTATTGCCGAACTGACGAGCTTCGGTTCTTGCTTAGAAGGTGACAAATTTGAAGAAATCTGATAATACATGACTTTAATCAATATCCATAGTGAATCTTATGTATCCATAATATAAAAGAAGATGTGGTATGATTGCCAATGAGACTACTGTCCACAAAAGACTAAAGATACAGACATTAACAACTATAGGTCACCGTACGGCCTTCAACAATGAGCAAAGCCCATACCGCATAGTCAGCTATAAAAGGCCCCGATAAGACAATGTAAAACAATTCAAACGAGAAAACTAACGACCATGCATAGTTTTCCATTTAAATTGTAGTAAAAAGTTAATAACTAAGTATCGGATGCCATTCTTACACATTTAAGAACAACAACGTATTGGCTTTATGTGAGCATTTAGTCATATCACACATTTGTTTCTATAAACAATAAGGAGATGTAGCATGATTGCCCGTGAAGCAACTTTTAATAATCCCAAAATGACGAAGATGTGCTCAATTATAGATCACTGTTATGCCGTCAGAATATTGGGCGAATTTAATGATGTATGGCAAGATGAGACAAAGATAGACACGGATCATAACGGTTTGGTTACTTTGTATTTGATTGGCTTTTTAACTATTTTGATATGAGCGTCACTGATGAGTCTTATGTAGACGAAACGCGCGTCTGGCGTATAAAATTATAATCCTGGTACTTTTGATAACTATGTACACCACTGGGTCGATGCCACTGCTGGTGGACGTTTCGTCCTCGAGGGTATCACCAGCCCAGTAGTCAGCACTTCGGTGTTGACATGAATATCAATTATATGGTCATTTTTACAAATTTTCTGTTTACAAAACTTTTGAATTTTTCGAAAAACTAAGGATTTTCTTACCCCAGGGGTAGATTACCTTAGCCGTATTTGGCACAACTTTTGGGAATTTTGGGTCCTCAATGCTCTTCAACTTTGTATTTGTTTGGCTTTTTAACTATTTTGATCTGAGCGTCACTGATGAGTCTTATGTAGACGAAACGCGCGTCTGGCGTATAAAATTATAATCCTGGTACTTTTGATAACTAATTAGAATAATGAACGAAACATACATATAAAATACAAGGTTTCCACTGGCTAGAATAATTAAGTTTTTTGGTGTTTTTTTTTTATGAAATCTTCATTTTTGCATATTTTGTCTCTCAAAATGCACTTTTCGGCACCAGAAAATGTTATTGAATGCTTTAACAGGGTGTGTGTATTGTAATTTGAGGTTACATTCAGATGTTTTGTCCTTTTTTTGACTAGTGAAGGTATACCGGAAGAAATTAATTATACATACACATTGTATTCAAAATAAATAAATATAGCGATAAAAGTGTCATTGCCTTATAGTGCTGAAACAACTTTATTTTTTTCAGAAATGGACAAAAATACACAGATTTATTCAGAATGTCATACCAATGAAGATCACATAAAAATATTTGTAAAAATCAGAACTATGGATTTCAATATGGAACAACATCCCTAATGCGCCTTGAAATGAGGAACTCAAAAGTCACGTGTAAAGAAAAAATCACTGTGTAGTGATATTGGACATGTTTCTATTTTTAACAAATGATTGAACTTTATTATTTGTGGTGATTAGGAAAGTAGAGGAACATAGAATAAATATGTAAAAGCTATGGAGCTATTGAATGTGTTCAAAGTATTAAATTTCCAAAGAACTTATTGTGTTAAAAAGGGGATATTTTACCACATGAAGCCGCATCACAACAGGATGTTCGGGGTTTGCTAATTTACGGAAAAAGTAATCTCACTTCGTACCCCGAAAATTTAACCACATATAAGAAAATGTCACAGCTTCGAAACAAGCTATCATACATATCAAAGTTTACGATATGGACTGAGCTACAGGAGAAAACGTTACCATTACCGCCTATGGAAAAACAATTAAAGATTTTGAGCCAGTTGTCTCATTGGCAATCATACCACATCTTCGTTTTTTTTATATCAAAATGGTAAATAGACGGCCTTCGTTAAGTGTTCCTTTATAACGGGTTATGTACCCTGAATTCAGTCCATTATTTTGTATATGTGTTGATATGATTTTGCTTCAATCTGATAGAAGTGCTATTTCTGTTTCGTATTGATATTTGTCATTAAATCGACACGATGTTTCATAAAGACAAAACGTTAGCATTTCATCCCATCTTAAAAGTTTGCAATTTCTATTGATAAACCTGTGACGCTTAAAGCTTCCTACGGATGTAAAAATATGACCAATGAGAGATAACTTTTTCCCGTAAACTAGTTGTCTCTTTGAAATATTCCCTATTTCCATTATCAATTTTCTTGAACACGTTCATTTTATAAAACATGTTAAATTGGAAACATCACAACCGCATACAACATTGAAGGAGTGACGAGTTCACCCGGATCGAAAATAAATTTCCGTGTTAATTACCAGGATCATTATATACAACTCAGGATGTTCCGTTTGAAAAGAGGTTCTAAAGAAACAACGCAACTAACCATCAAAATTGTATATAAAAAAATATATATGTACAACTCGTCAAAACATCAACCCAACAAGGGTACATAATCATTGCTGGTGATCCGGTGGATAAATCTTATGTAGACTTGTCACTGATCCAGATGTACTTATTAATATAAACAACTCGTCTAAATATCAACCCAACAATGTTAGATCTGTAAATTTGCTTTCGCAAATTTTTGGTTCTTCCCTCGCCGGGATTCGAACCCATGCTACTGTGATATCGTGACACCAAATCGCCTGCACTACAGCCGTCCCGCTAGACCACATGACCACCTGGGCTCTCTATAAAAAGAGCTTTCGGTGGCCATATGTTACCTTTCCACGTCAGTTTTAATCTAGCGGCGTACTACAGTACATGATATATAATGCATGAAGATGTTATTGTTACAGATCAGCTAAATTATCTATAGTAAATTTAAAGGATCCTACAAATTAATGTAAGATACAGTCACAGAAAATAATTATATTCATAAGTACGTCTGAGTCAGTGACAACCCTACAACAGATGTATCCATCGATTCGCCATCAATGATGGTGACACATGGCTGTGTACATATAATGTATATACAACTCGTCTAAACATCAACTCTGTAAATTTGCTTTCGCAAATTTTTGGTTCTTCCCTCGCCGGGATTCGAACCCATGCTACTGTGATATCGTGACACTAAATCGCCTGCACTGCAGCCGTCCCGTTAGACCACACGACCACCTGGGCTCTCAATAAAAAGAGCTTTCGGTGGCCATATGTTACCTTTCCACGTCAGTTTTAATCTAGCGGCGTACTACAGTACATGATATATAAGGCATGAAGATGTTATTGTTACAGATCAGCTAAATTATCTATAGTAAAGGATCCTACAAATTAATGTAAGATACTTATTAATATATATATACAGAAGAATTAAGTAAAGGTTTTAAGTAGTATTAAAATTATCACGACTATATAAAAGAAATCAACTGGAAATATAACAAAATACTCATTTTTTCATACAATGGATTTAGTAATATATGTATAAATGAAGAAAAAAAAATGGCATTCATTAATAAAAAAAGTATGTTAATAAATTCGATGGAATAAAAATTAACAAAAACTAAAAATATGATATGTCACTCCTCATTCTGATAGTAAAATATTATAGGGAAAACGGTAGTATTACATTTTCCCAGCATTAGGTTGGCCTTTTGTGTACAAGACAGGTGAAGGAAGTCAATTTATAAGCGCTGTGATAGGATGTAAGCGTGCAATATATTTTTTATTTATCTATGAATAACTACAGTGTGTAAATCTACAATATAAATTGTAAAACCTAATTATTCGAAAAGGCTTCCAAAATTTCATAAATTTGGTGCAAAATGACGGTGGGCATGGATAACATAAACAAGCTCCGTTGGAAATTGGTCATGATACTATTTGGCTTCAATTTTTAGAATACAGTAATAAAGTACTAACACCACACATAACTGTTTTATCCAGGTTTATATCATAAAAACTGGTAAATTTAGAAAATGATAGTATTGTCGACTATGGCAGATTAAATAGTACCGTTTTCCCTATACTCAAGATAGCAAGGGAAATCAAAATCAATCAGACTTCAGAGATATTATACTATTTTGAAGCATTTGATAAGAACATTTGAGTTTTATCACAAAGAAAAGATTTTTTTGTCTGAGAACAGTACTGTGTTAAGAAAAGTGCTGCGTCATCATAATAAGTCAAATTGACGGGTACTGATATAAAACTTTATTCTAGGGTGTCAATATTAACTATATTGTATAAAGTGCATCAAACTATTGTTCTTTTGTAGTTATTTTCACTTTTCGCAATGATAAATTCAATTGAAAAACCCAGAATTCAGATGCGATAAATATTTTTAACTGAAATATTTGCCTTTTTTGCTGTGTAATTCCCTAAATGTATCAATTGGGTATTTCCCTTGACACAATCCATTAAAAGTGGATATTGTCTGGTTAAGTTTGTACTGTTTATATAGCATTTTCACTGTTAGAATTGTTCATCTAAGAAAAAAAGAGGCCCACTTGTGGCTAAATTTAGATAGAATTTATACTCTCCTGTGTAAAGAATTGCTCACATAGTTGGCAATTCATGCAGAAAAATATTTCAATAGTGCTTCATTTTGTAGTTTTTATCTTTTATTATATCAGGCATATATAATTTGTCATTTTGTACTGTTTGAAAGGACTTTTGTTGGAATTTTATATTCCCAAGGGTCATAATTCAGCTTTTTCATAGATTAATACAGGCACCAAAGGCAACTTTACAGCTGATTATTTTGCAGATTTAATGTTTTGAGTGTCTAATATCCTTGTTTTTATCATCTCAAGAAAAAATAAAAGATTTTATAACCAGCTCTGAAATTTTGAACCACAATATGGCATATACTAAAGCATGGAATGGAGATTAGTATGACAAATCTTGAATTTGTGCTATGTTGTAAATTTTGGCTAAAATGTATACAAATTAACAGGAACTGTCATTTTTAACTGTTTAAATGGAAATGTTTATTATTCTTTTTACATAAGATAAGATATAGTTGGATACAGGTTGTTTGTTAAGCCTTATCTGAAAGAAGTAGAGAAAGAGGTAAATCAGCATGTAGTGGTAGGGACATAAAAGTATCCATGTTTCTTTAAGTAATGGGAACATACAATTATTAATTATAGTCAAGGTTTCCACAATAACCCAGCATTGCATTGATGGTGTCTTAAGAATTCTTTATAGCTTTGTGTCACAGTATAGGGAAAACGGTAGTATTACATTTTTCCAGCATTAGGTTGGCCTTTTGTGTACCCAAGACAGGTGAAGGAAGTCAAATGAGAAGCGCTGTGATTGGATGTAAGGTTACAATATATTTTTTTATTTATCTATGAAAATCAGTGTGTAAATTTACAATATAAATTTTTAAACCTAGTGAAATATTTTCTAGAGAATTATTCGAAAAGGTTTCCAAAATTTCATAAATTTGGTGCAAAATGACGATGGGCATGATACTATTTGGCTTCCATTTTCAGAATACAGTAATAAAGTACTAACACCACACATAACTGTTTTATCCAGGTTTTTATTTTTTATTATAAAAACTGGTAAATTTAGAAAATGTAAGTATTGTTGCCTATGGCAGATTAAATAGTACCGTTTTCCCTAATGCCCGTGTCACACTGTCCCAATTTTTTTTACAATGGGCACCCGATTGCGAAAATTGTAAGTTCGTACGAAGTTGATCCCGATCTCGTTAATATACCAAAAAGTGACCGAAGCAAGTACCATGAATAACGAAGTCTATACGATGGTGCCGAAATTATATACGATAGCAAAAGATGGACTTACGAATGTTAACCGAAGACGGATATGTAAGCTTCATACCTTAGCCGAAGCCTACACGATGGATCACAAAGGCTACACGATGGATTACGAAGGCTACACGATGGATTACGTTGATAGTGCGATGGGCATACGATGTCTATAAGACGTCGTGTAAGTTTATGATGCATTTAAATTATATGTCGAAGGCATCACGCGTTTTAAATTGTTTGATCAATATTGAATATATATTATATTGTACATTTCATTTCTGGTTTAATCATTAGACGGAAGACCATGGGCTTGAAGTTTAAAAAATGACTCTGAGTCTCTGATAAATAAAGGTTAAATACATGTATGTACATAATACAAGTATACAAACGATCTAAAAATGCGTTTTACCTGTTTTGAACTTTTTTATGATACGAACGGAATTTCGACAACATATCGTTTCTGTACAAGTCTGCCATGTAAATTGAAATTCTTAGTAAACTTAGTTTATTATCCCCTCGCCTCCTACATGTAAGTACCGTGTAGATGAAATTGTTATGGACACTCTAGAAGCAAAATGCTCAAAACTTTGTATGGTGTTACTCGTTAAGAATATCTTAAATGCTATTGACTTTCAAGTTCAAAGGTCAAGGTGTCAGTAGCAGTTGTAATACAAGGCAATATCACCCTTGTGAACACTCTAAAACCAATATGCTTCAAAAGATTTTAATCACATTTGGTATATTGTTCCTTCTTGTAATGATCTGAAATATTTTACATTCAAGGCCGAAGGTCAAGGTCAAATAGATTTAGACTTCTTTTTTCTCCTTGAAATAGCATAATACACAGGGAATTGGTTGCTCATTTGTTTACCTGCTGATTCTAAAGACAATATTAAAGGTATTTCAAGTTACTGGATGTTTTGGCTGCTTAAAAAATAGTTTATGTATCAAATATGCATATTCAATTTACCATTTTCTGCATGTGTCATATACAAATATAGTGTCCATATTTGTCCCCAATATGTTACATACGAGGGAATGCCACGCTCGGCATTCGTACTTCTATTCGATGGCAACACGACGGAATTACGAGGTCTTCACGTAGTCGTGTTGCTATCGTTAGACCTTCGGGTAGCTTAGTGATTCATTCGTGTAGACATCGTAATGTCAAAACGGCCCGATGGAAACGATGGAAACACGAATGCAACACGATGTTCAAAGATGCATTCCCGGTGACATTACGATGGTGAGGATGGTGATATGAACTCAATACGAATTCTCAACATCGGACTTCCCGAAATTGTCCCCGAAGGCTAGAAAAAGTGGCCGATGGTTCTACGATGGTTTAAGATGGCACTACGAATAGGCCGATCTGGATACGATCAGTCCCGATTTTGAAAATTTCCATAATCGTGTTGCCATTGGCGGAAAAATCGGGACAGTGTGAAGCGGGCATAAAACAATCAACCAGTTCTTAAAACTGTCGGACTGTATGTTTCAAGTGATATGTTTTATTCTAAACACTTGTAACCTCCAATAAAATGAAAAAGATTGTTTTATAATTTTTTTAATTCTTCTGGTTTCTTTTGTTTAATGGCTATAATCAAATAGCTAGTTATAAATACACAAATTGCTATATTAAAATGACAATGATTTGTTATAGTATTATCAAATAAGACAATTTATCAGTTTATTAGTAAGTAGATGAAAATGCAACAGCACTGTCTTATTTCCGGAGAAGTTTAATTTATATTTTTTACAAATATCTATTCTATAAATCACCATGAACCCATATTTTTTTTTAGGATTTGCACCTTCTAAGGATTAACCTGTAGCATTAAACATTTTTTTAACACAAATTGAATAAAATGAAGAAAAATGTCTATAACATATTTAACATGTATAACAACGAAAATAAAACCAGGTAATGAACCTAAAATGATCTCACAATATTTTTCGATGAAAATTTTATTCTTTTCAATTAGCAATGTTTCGATGACATAATGGTTGTATGTTACTATTCAGGGCCTTCTAAACATATTACGATTCAGCTTTATCGAATGATTTATAACTCACTAAATACAAGTTATAATTATGTTCTAATTTATCAACTCAAATTAACATTTTTCTTATTTTAGAATTGATCACACAACCTGTATGTATGATAATCTGGCCTCATCTTATGCAGAAAAGTCTAATTTGAACAAACCGTTGGAATAAATATACTACAATGTATATATGCGATTGAATTTTTACTTGATAACATTTTTGTTCGCTTTGGAGATTCCGTATATCGTCAATTTATTGGAATTCCTATGGGGATTAACTGTGCACCACTTATTGCGGACCTGTTTTTGTATTGTTATGAGTTACAATTTATGACTAAAATTAGCAAAGACCCATCGAAACTTCATTTGATACACAAAATTAATTTAATTTGTTATCACAATATATATTTTCTACATGTTATGTTTGTAAATTCGACATTGTCATTGTTGGTTTAAAACGTTTACTGCCTTATTCATTATAGCTTTTGGTATATTAGTGTTATTCGCTATAAAATTTTCAATGTATCCTTTGTTTTCTTTCACTTCTTCTTCTAATTCTTCGTCTGAATCGCTGATATTATATTTTTCTTTCCATTGTTTTCTATTGATCTCAGTTTGTCTCATCATATAGGCAAGCATTTCTTTTTTTGTTTTCTCAGTATTTATGACAAATGTCTCATATTCCCGTTCATTATCATCTAATTCCGTTTTGTACCTGATCTTTTCGTCTTTCAAACATTCTTTATAACGCTGAAAGTTTTCTTTCCAATCTTTAAATATTTGCTTATGATTTTGCCCTCTTTGATCATATACGTCTCTCATATTTCGTATATCGTCCTTGTAATTCAGCTCCTTGGTATACAATAACTGTCCTCTTAATGGAACAATGATTCCGTATTTCTTTCTATACTGGAGACACCGTTCGTTTGATGCACCCCCTTTACATTCTATCTTTATGTTTGCATTGCTACTATCCCCTTCAAGTTTAAAAAAGAAAATGTTATCTGGCGAAATGGTATATTGATGACAATGAGGGAATTCTGTGGTTTTTGCGGCAAAATCCTCTTTATAAGTAAAATATTTTGAAACCTTTGTCTTCCCATTACCAAAAATTTTCACATCTATGTCACATTTTCCACCGTTGTAAATTGGCAATATATGCGAATTTTTGTTCCCCATTTTTATCTGTTAAAAATAAATCAATATTAACATTTGTGTTGCATAATTTTATACAAGAGTGATCTTGACGATACTGGATGACTGTTCCTTAAAGCTAATTTGAAGAGTTTTGAGTAAAAAGATAAGCTAACTGCATATTTGACCGACAAAATACATGTTTAGGCATTAATATCAAGACTTCAGGCTTTCATTCACTGTTCCGATCGATATAATTCAGCTCCTTTCAGCCAGTAGAAATATCCGGTAAAAAATATAGAACATTCGATTACTTTATTGTATTTTACAATTCTTGATCTAGTTTATCGTTTTATTTTATCTTTCAATAATAACATTAGATGTATGTTTCAATATAATACGTTATTCTGATTGGTTAACTGCACATCACGTGTTATTCCTTATGTAATTGTATTACTCAATAAAACTTTTCATTCATAATAACACGAGGTCCCACAAAAAAGTGCACAGATGAATTAAATAAAAAATTTTGTAAGGGTTCCGCGGAACCCAGTGTCTCGCCTACTTTTTGCTGTAAATGGCTCAACAAAATGAGGAAAAAAATCAATAAAAATATTCCTCTTGATACAATCTTTAGAATGTAAGAATCTTCTGTCCAAGTTTGGTAAAAATCCAGCACAGTTTATGAATCTAATAAATGCTTTAAAAACTTAAACTGCAGACTTTACACGTATGTAATGTTAACTGGAAGAAAAACTAAGTCCATTCAAATGTAAAATATGGAAAAAATGAATTTATTTTTTTTACAAAATTTACTTCTGGATATTATCTTATGATCATAAATAAGCTTCTGTCCAATTTTGGTACAAACCCAGGATAGTTTAAGAAATTTATTAAAATTTTAAAAACTTTAACCACAGAGTGAATATTTGAAGACGACGCCGCCGCCGCCGCCGCCGACGACGACGACGGAATGAAGGATCGCTTAGTCTCGCTTCTTCGACTTAAGACGAAAGATCGACAAAAATGATAAAATTCGGGTTTTCATGGTCCTAGCTAAAAAAAGCAATTAAAAAGTATTGAATGCTTCTTTTTGTAACTCCATAGGGTTGTACAAGCGTTGACGGTGCGCATATTTTTAGAATGAAGCGCTTCCGCGCTTCACACAAAATGTACTTCGGTCAACGCTTTTATACCCCAATGAAGTTACAAAAAGAAGCATTCAATTCTTTAAAAACTATTGTTTAAGGCCCACAACTACTGAGTAACCAAGAGTATATATTCATTTCAGGTATCAAAATTCTTTCCAATAAAGAGCTACTGCAAAAGAGGGACAAAAGATACCAAAGTGACAGTCAAACTCATTAATCGAAAATAAAAACTGACAACGCCATGGCTAAAAATGAAGAAGTACCCGGCCACGTCCACTTGTATGTTTTGTCTATCTGATGAGTTAAGCCTTTCTCAACTAATTTTTATAGTTAAATCTTATGGTGTACTGTTATATCACTGTCCCAGGTTAAGGGGAGGATTTGGATCCCGCTAACATGTTTAACCCCGCCACATTATTTATGTATGCGTGTCCCAAGTCAGGAGCCTGTAATTCAGTGGTTGTCGTTTGTTTTTGTGTTACATATTTGTTTTTCGTTCATTTTTTAACATAAATAAGACCGTTAGTTTTCTCGTTTGAATTGTTTTACATTGTCTTATCGGGGCCTTTTATAGCTGACTATGCGGTATGGGCTTTGCTCATTGTTAAAGGCCGTACGGTGACCTATAGTTGTTAATGTTTGTGTCATGTTGGTCTTTTGTGGATAGTTGTCATATTGGCAATCATACCACATTTTCTTTTTTATCAGACAAACTGACAAACAAAGGTACACATGACACAACATAGAAAACTAAAGAATAAAAACAAGAACCCCACCAAAAACTTGGGGTGATCTAAGGTGCTCCGGAAGGGTACGCAGATCCTGCTCCGCATGTGGCACCCGTCGTGTTGCTAATGTGATAACCAATTCGATAAGTAGTATAATTCGGTAGGTCAAATGAACGGGAAGGGGATTGTAGTTACGACGCACGGAACATATCCGATATCATTTGTAAAACGGTTATTCCATAACGGTCAATCAACTCGTGATGGCGTCCGTAAAATTTACGAAGGGATGATTTCAACTTCACCATTTGGAACTCTTGGTTTAATAGCTTCCTTGTGAGCAGAAACCCTCTATCAAGAAAATCATGATAGGAAATGCAAACACGGGAATCGTATCAATTGGGAGATAAATACCCCGTATGCAAGTGCTGCTGGAATATTGCTACTTAAAAATGGAAAGTTCACAATTGGAAAGCTAAAATCTTCTCTTTTGTCGTAAAGTTTTGTTATTAACCGACCCTCATTGTCAATTTCCAGATGTAAGTCAAGATATGATGCTGACCTAACTGTATCTGTATCTGTAGTATCTTTATCTCGATAGGATAGATGCGTTCCACATAGTCGCAAAATTTTGAATTATTTAGTGAAAGAACATCATCTATATAGCGGAAAGTAGTGTGTGAAAGTGTGCAAGTGGACATATAAAAATCATATTTTTTACCGAAAATTTCTATTTTCAACTGATTCACTTTTTTCTTTTTGCATTTGACAAACATCTTTAAGTTTCTTTTTTCTGATTCATGTTTCGTCAATAGTTTAATTTTGGATGTAACGTGTCTTCTGATTGTTTGAAGACTAGTGCTGTCTAAAATCTGGTTACTAGTGTTATCTAAAATCTGACCATGATCTACAAAAGTTAAACAGCATTTTCATCATTGGTCTTTAAGTGGTTTAACCAAGTCTTAATCATACACTAGAATCTTTATTGTTTATCTTAAACTGCTGCACATGTATTTAAAACAAGGAAAATTACTTGTTCTTTTTTAAATATATCAACAGGCTGTCTTTTATAACATGTTTCAATGATAGATAATTTTTGATGGATGATATTTAATATTAATTGTAAAGACAGATTAAGGAACAATACATGCTTAGCAATATATTGTTGTATATTTTTTTTGCTGCCAGTCTTACAGGTTTTACAGGCGCGCGTCGTCTGGCGTACTAAATTATAATCCTGGTACCTTTGATAACTATTTATTATTTTAGTTTTTGTGGCACAATTTAAAGATATGCAGATAATGTATAATTAAAAAAAATGAAACAACTAAAAAATACTTAACTGCGAGGAAAAAATCAAAACGGAAAGTCACTAATCAAACGGCAATATTGAATAATATATTTGTTTTATTAAATAGGTATACTACAGAACATTATAGTCACCTAGCATTCTCACGTCATGTGACTTCAGACTTGAGTCATTTGACTAAATGGATATGTAGTATTGTTTTATGTAGTTTAGGGTTTTTATGATTAAGTTGCTATATTTTCTTTCAATAACATTATTGAATTCAACTATATATTTTATTTCTACTTTGAATCTTTTAAAGATATCTATTTTTGTTCTCTTTGAATCAGAGATATAATATGATTTGTAGATAGAAAAAAAAAATTTACAGTCAAAAGAAGGTTAATTTAATGGTTAGCTTCAACGTTTACTTTATATCCTTCTATAGGATTTTTCATATTATTAAAAGAATGCTTTCATTGAAACCTATAAATTCAAGAAGGTTTGATATTTTTAGGTTTTATATTATTGATATGAAATCACTGTAAGTTGTAACTGCAGGAAAGTAAATAAGTTAAAAATCTTCTTTTATACTACAATAGATATAAGAAGATGTGATGTGAGTGCCAATGAGACAACTATCCATCCAAATAACAATAAAAAAAAAGTAACCCATTTATTATCTGTGAGTATTTTCCATTTTACTAATCGATCATTGCACGGAAGAATAAAGTGAATTAATTTCCACTTAAAAATGTTTAGTTTATTGTCAGGTAAGTAGTAAACAAGTGAAGTTTTCTAGTTCGAAGTATAGGTGTTTGGCAAACACTTTTCCCCACATTATAACTCTTATTGGTTTGTCTGGGTTGTTTTCATTTATAATAATATTATAAATGTGTTTTGTACTCATTTTAGAATTGATTTCATTGTTACGCATAATTTGTAGACTTTTAATAGTTTTATGAATAATAATTTTTGTTTTAGTTGAATTATCTTGACTGATTGTAGTAAGCCCATGATTTGGTATTGCTTTTTGATGCAAGATATCTGCCTGATCCAATTCTGTTTATTTTCTAGTTTCAAAAGTAAATCTGTTTCTGGAATTTGACCTCTATCATCTATGATATCATCCACATTGCTGTTTACCCACTCTTATGTTATTGTACCCTCTTTATATTTTTTTTGTTACTTGCTTGTCGTCAAGATAGCGGGTCTGCAAACTAGGATCAACTATATTTTACACAAAACGTAGAAGCGAAACCACAGTACTGAGCTGGAAATTGCAATCAGTTAGAAGAAATGAACAATATTTTACAGGCTATCTATCAGAATTAGTATGGATACAAATTTCGAAGAGAAAATGTGCACATTTCTGTGACATTTGTTCCGGTACCTCGAACATTGTCGAATGACTGGTAATGACCGAATAACACTTCAAAATTGTTCTTCCTACAGGTATAAATCGACAAAGTCGTTCTATATTACCGCAAATTCGTGCATAGTAAAATGTTTTAAGGCAAGGTTTATGCAACGTTAATTTGAAATTTGAAAAGGGAATAAAAACAAAAGGCTCTGAAGAGCATGAATCGCTCACCTTGATGTTTTGGCATTTACCTTTAGTTTAAAAGTTCAAGTGTTCCATTTCATCATAGTTTGTTTTTTAAACAAATTGTGTAAAATTGTCCTTAATGAGCAATAACTCTTTAAGGGGTCAATTGACAATTTCGATCAAATGACTATTCAAATAAAAACCAAACACTGCAAAATTTTCTTAAATTTGGTGGCAGCAATCCAACAATTGGTTATTAGATTCATCTTTAACTTCAGGGCTGATAAAACGTTAACTTATAAACACTTTTGCCCCATGTCAGATGTGCTCTAACTGCTTTTGTTTTTGAAATATAAGCCACAAACTGCATTTTACCCCTATCATCTATTTTTAGTCATAAGGACCTTGTCTTTTGACGAAACAGAAATAAAAAAAACCCTTTATTCTAGACACCAAGGATCATTCAGCTAGAGTTTGGTTGGAATTGGTTCAGTGGTTTCAGAAAAGAGGTTCTTTTAAAGTTAGAAAACATAACAAACAAATTGTGTAAAATTGTCATAAACGGGAAATAACTCTTGAAGGAGTCAATTGACAATTTTGGTCATACAAAACTTTCAGGGCTGATAAAACGTTACCTTTTGAACACTTTTGCCCCTTGTCAGATTTGCTCTAATTGCTTTGAAATATACAAACTGCATTTTACCCCCTTGTTCTATTTTAGCCATGGGGGCCATGTGTTTAGACGAAACTGAAAATGAAACACAAACTTTATTCTAGATACCTTATGAATCGGTCAGCTAAAGTTTGGTTGGAATTGGTTCAGTGGTTTAAGAAAAGACAATATCTTAAGTTAAAAAACATAACAAACGACTTGTGTAAAATTAGGGGATGACTGTATTGTATTTTAAGCTCCGACGGCATCAATTGGGGATTTGATAGTCGCAAATTAAGTTTACTGGCGACGCTTTAGCGGAGACAGTAAACGGGTATTTACGACCATCAAATCCCCAAGTGATGCCGTCGGAGCTTAAAATACAATATTGTTATCTCCATTCTAATGAAACTGACAGAAAACAACGTTAAAACATGCATCTAAAATCTGTCATATGCCCTCTACGAATGCGCGTACGTCCCATGGTACCAATTGTCAATTGATGCCATGTAAATAAGTGACGTTATCCAATCAAAATGAACGTTACAAACGTTGTTGCATTAGAATTGTCATTAACAGGCATAACTCTTCAAGGGGTCAATTGACAATTTTAGAACTTATTTGTGGATCTTACTTTGTTGAACATGTTTGCTGTTTACAGTTTATTTCTATCATTTATACTATTCAAGATATTAACAAAAAACTGCAAAATTTCCTTAAAATTACCAATTTAGTGGCAGCAATCCAACAATGAGTTATTAGATTCATCTGAAAACTTTAAGGCTGAAAGAACGTTTACCTAATAAACACTTTAACACTGTCAGATTTGCTCTTAATGCTTTGATTTTCGAGATATAAGCCTAAAACTGCACTTTACTCCTATGTTTTATTTTAAACCATGGCGGCCATGTTTTTTGATGAAACCGAATATAAAACACAAACTTGATTCTAGATACCATAAGGATCATTAAGCTTAAGTTTAGTTGGAATTGGTTGTGTAGTTTCAGAGGAGAAGATATTTGAAAAAGTTTACACAAGACGGACGACGACGAAGACGACGGACGAAGACGGACGCCAAGTGATTGCAAAAGCTCATCGTTCCTTCCTTCGGAACGGTGAGCCAAAAAAATTATCCTTAATCTTCATCTAGTGATGGATCCAGGAGGGGGTGCTCCGGGAATTGGAACCCCCTTTTTGGAAGAAAAATGTATTTATTAAAGGGGACATTTAGGATGATAGGGTGTTCATCGGATTGAAATCCTCTTTTTTGAAAGATCAAAACATTAAAAAGTGGATGCATAGGTCGAACCTCCCTTTATTTGCAACCCCTCCTTTTAAAAAAATGTCTGCATCAACCCCTGTTCATTTTCGTACTGTTTAACTCTGACACAGGGGCATTGGGTTTGGATGTGCGGGATAGCCTATTACAGGACCTATGCATATTGTATGTGAATGTATTGATTAATGTCTCGTACTTAATTTGCATGACATATTCAAATTGTCACTGGATTTTTTGTAACCAACGACCAACCTATCTTCACATGTAAATATTTATATCATGGTGTTGCTAACGCTAGTTTATAAGTTTTTCAATTGAATTCCTGAAACAATGCGTAACCAGCATTGGCCAGTTAATAAAACAAAATGAGTTTGATTATAGAAAATTACTTAATTCATCATGTCAAAAAGGATTCATATTTAATATGTGTTGTGTGGATCGGATCTTTTTCTCAAAATGAGCATTACAATGAATAAAATATTTATAGATATTTGAACAGCGGTATACTACTGTTGCCTTTATTTACCTTTTATAGTGAAGGGACAACATTCTGCACAGAGCATACACTGAGATATGTCTGATATTATCTTTCCAAAGAAATATTGATCAAATTGTGTGGCCTTAACTATATACTATACGAGTAATTGGATACATGTGCTGTATATGAGTTTCTTGTAAGGTCTAAATTTGTGTACCTGTCTATAAGGTTGAGTTGACCTGACCTTGACATTAAGTAGGGTAGGTAGGAAAAACATTTTATTTTCTGAAAACATTTTTTTATTTCTATACTTTTTCTGTTAATGTCATATTTTACAGCTTATACGCTGCAGTCTTAGACAAGCCATGCATGTATTTTTAAAGTTTGGTTGTTGATGTGGTTTACTGATATTATTTGTAGTTATCATTCTCACGAGTTATATTGTGCTCTGATGCGGAAAGACATCTAAACCTTTTTTATTATATATTTTTTGTTAATTTCATGATGAATACATTATTTAGGGTTATATTGAGGTAAGGTAAGAAAACCGGAAACACACAATAAATTTATTTATGCTTTAATACATTGTTAAGTTTGTGTATATTTTATTATTTCGTACAGGTTATTACGTGTACAAGTATGATATATACCATGCTATTTACGAGTAAAAAATGTTTAAACGACGAATCCGCAGGATGAGTTCGTTTAAATAAGTAAATGAGTCAAGTGATGTATATGGTTTGTAAAATCATTCGCTTGTGGTCTGATGATCTTTTTAACTATTTAAAAAATAGAAGGCATGTTGTTTTAGCCCACTGCTTAGCTCGCGCACGAAGAAATCGATACAGTTTGAAATACGTCACATCAAACATGACTAAAAGGTTTTTTTTCTGAATTAAACCACTCTGGCTCCTCTAAGGCTCATACCATTTGATATTTGTCGGGGTCTTGGAATTTTAAGAACAAAATATTCCGGCTCTTTTTTTTAGTCAGTTGAAAGTTATCAAGTCAGTGACGGAATTCCCAGTAATTTGAAATCCTATTGCAAAACAAACAAAATCCAAATCATCGTGCGTTCACTAAATTGTCGATTAGACGTAACAAAGAGGCAGAGTTTCAATCATGGTTTAACATAAAAAAATATCAGATTAAACCATAGTCAAAGCTCCGTCTATCTACATGAAGTTGTAAGAACAAAGTACTTCATGATTCGTTTTAATGGAATAATATATAAATCTTAATATTAAACCATGGTTTTTCGAAAAACCGAACTATTAAGCAGATTATAACGTAAATAATGCTAAGGAAAAATGCCGTATTATGTTGCAAATATGATTCGACCAGTAATTAGTTGTACAATTTTTGTTGAGAAAATATGATAACTTGTACAACACATTATCTTTGGGTTATATTTGTTCCTTCTTTTGCTTTGAAGGTTTTATTCACTAACTTCTTTCTATGGGTTTGTAAGTCTGGATATGTTGGATAACGATAGCATAAATTGCAACCAAAACCCTGTGTTACTGACTTAATATCTTAATCTTCCAAGGTTATCACTACTTTTTTGACATACAAAATATAGTGCATTGATCATTACTTTCTATTCATCGAAACCACGTTACATCTATCAAGAAAATAATATAGCTTTGCAAGGTGCAGGAATATCATATTTGTTCAAAAAATATAGATGATGTTATTTACAAAGTCATCTTTACAAATTGGAGATATCTCCCATTGTTAAGAATTGTATTTGGATCAGCTACAATCAATGCTTTATTGACAATGCACTTTTTTATTTTACTACCCACTGATAAATTAACGCAATCTCTACCCTTCAGTATTTTGATATGTCAATTCAATGTCTGGAATTTTTTAATTGTTTTTTTCTTCTTTACTTATTTGTTTGTTTCGTTTTTCTTATCATTCAGAGTATATTTTATTTTTTTTCATCTACATAGTGTTTGTTTTTCTTCTTTTTTTTAAAGTGTGTATTGGTATTAATTTTGAAAAGTTATAAGATAACAGACAAACGTCGGACGCAAAATAAGAACAAAGGCTAACATGATACATTGAGCAATTTTAGCTATACAGCTTGTTGCCACTTAAAAACGGACTACTGATTAAAAGCGACCAAGTCCTTAAAAGGAATAATAAAGGTTCATTCGTAAATAATGATACAAAGTTGCATATACAATATCCTTTATTGGAAACAAGAGTAAAGCCTAATATATCAAAAACCTATTTGTTTGCACAAGACAAGGAAGCATCACATCTGGAATTTCACAATAAGCTTAAATTTTCATTCACATTTGCCTGTCTTTCAGCCACCCCGAAAGCTATAGTTAACATACCCTTGGTCAACACTTAAAACAAATTGTACTAATTTGATGTCTGTAACCATAGTTCGATTAGATTTTGACGCATTTATGATTCCAACTGTTTTTCTATTTTGTATTCCTTTTTTTTATTTATTTTAAAAGGGAAATATTTATTTATAACATCTAATAGGCCACGGTAGCATAATGATTTGTACAATTAATTATCTTTTTCTCAGTACAAATTGTACTAGTAGTTACTTGAACAATATTATCTGTGCAAGTAATGATTTGTATGATGGCATCATACAGGTTATTACGTGTATAAAATGTTTGTACAAGTAATGACCTGTACAAAATATTAACATGTACACGACATATATATATACATTTATATATAGGCAAAACTCCTGTATGTGTAAATAACAAGTATGTCTGACTGGCAGAGTTCATCAGACATTGACCTTAATGTTATGGGTTCATTGAACAATATTGAGTTCTTGTGGTTTGGTTTGTTTTTCAATGTTTCTCAGATGCCATTAGCTACATTGTCCATGTATATGGTCACTATTTTTAACATATGCACCCACCATACCATATAGCACCGTTTCCTGGTGCCTCCTGCAGTTCAAGTATATATATTCAGCCTACTTATTGAAGTCTTTTTTGTTACTATCTAGACGAAAATTTTACTCCTACTATTTATATTATTTTATATTATATGAAAACTGGTGTTTTTATTTGTGTTTGTAACTACGTTGCTGTATTGTTTATTACGTATAATATTATAATGATATAATATTATGCTCCTTGTAAGTCCATTTTTTGAAACTTTTTCTTCTTCCTCATATGCAATGAATGTGAGTTGTTCATGTTTGAATGTCTAGCTTCCTCTGACAATGACACATTTTTCATGGTTTGGATATTTAGTCTTTTCCTCTGTTACTATAAACCATAAAATTTGCATATGGAAGAACTCTATGGTGTACATCATCTGTCTCGCATGGTTAATTTGACCAGACTTAATTTTTATGGATTATTGATAATGTAATGTTTATGTGATACTTGTAGAATAGTAAAACCTTTTTATTATTATATTTTCAGTAAACATTCAATTATCTATCATGTTCATGTAGGTAGAGCAGACGTGACATTTCAGCATGTGCTATTTTTTTTTACATTACCATCATGTTGATCATAGCTACTTTTTATTAACAACTGTTCGATAACTATTGACAATGAGACAACGTTCATTTGATAATATTGTAGTCTTGCATAATGTATATTAACTTGAATAAGGAGATGTGGTATGAATTTCAATGAGACAACCATCAACTATCGACCACGTAGACCTACTGATGCACTTGTTAGTAACTATATAATTGGTAAATGCACACTCTTTATTTATGACCAAAACTAGTATTTCACAATGAGCACCCTTTATAAGACTCAGCCATGCATACAACACCGTCAATGTAAATAATCACACCTAACAGTAATGACAGTTTAATTTACATACAAATGCTACAAACCAATAGGATAAACAGCAACCATCAAAACACACTTCAGACATTGAACAATAAGCCTTATCAGGGTGGTTCAACTTATCATTCTAGCATAAAAAGAAAAATATCTAAAAAACAATTGCAGTGTATTCTAAAACAAAAAAAGGAACCAAAATACAATAAATGTCTGCCAACAAAATTTAATCAATATTAGATCAATGTTTAATTAAGTTAAGCATGCAGAAGAATATCTCAAGAAAGTTCTTCAGGAATTTATGAATGCCTACTGAAATCCAATCTATTAGAAAACAAATATTTAATATGTATCTCATGTACTATTATTTTCAGTTTGTCTTTTTATTTTTTAGCCATGGTGTTGTCAGTTTATTTTCGACTATGAGTTTGACTGCACCTCTGGTATCGTTCGTCCCTCTTTTACATATTTAAGCAATGGTCAACCAATTATTTGTGACTTTTTGTACTATCAACATGGTAACTTTATTTCATGTGACTTTTTATCCTGTAACTTTCTGTCCGTTTACAATATATTGCATGGACCAGGGCCAGAGTAATTATTTTGAGTCCATCCTTATATTAACTCATACACTAGCTCCTACCCATCTTCCAACTAAGCACCAATTATTCATCCCTAAACATACAAATTAATGTAAATTAAATTTAGTGATACAGATCCCCTTTTTGTTGGATACACAACTTCAAACAAAAGGAGCAGTCAAAAAGAACACTAAAACTTACATGCTACCATTATATACAAATACCCTAACTGTCAAGGGTTTATCAAAGGGGTATGTTACTTTCCAAAATGGTAAAATTTCTGGTGAGCGTCGTTAGTCATATATGTGTTACATTTTAGTGTTATGTCGTTGTTCTCCTCTTATATTTAATGCGTTTCCCTCGGTTTTAGTTTGTTATCCCGATTTTGTTTTTTGTCCATGGATTTATGAGTTTTGAACAGCGGTATACTACTGTTGCCTTTATTTAGTCATAAATTTGTGTACGATTTTTTAATAATATTTTAGGCGCAACAAAATCAGCTCTGCTAGACGTACAATTGTTTCATCGCTGATTGAAGATTATTTCCAGGTGTGAAACAATGCGATTGTTTTGGAAAGTTTTACTTTCAATTACGCTATTAAGTTATTGTGTCGGTCAGTTACATTTCGTACATTCATTTATAAATACATTGTAACCAAATATGTATGATGAATAAGTTCATAAAATATCCGTGAAAATATATAAATTAACTCGAGGGTTATTATTTTTGCCTCAATAATATCATTTGAATAGCTATTAATAATGACATATGAACTTCAAATAGACACCATACGGTGCAATAAACAGTACACAGTTGAGTGAATATGACTAAACTATAAAAAACGGTAAAATGATATAAATTGAATTTAGATACAAAACGTTTGAGTCTTATGTAGACGAAACGCGCGTCTGGCGTATAAAATTATAATCCTGGTACTTTTGATAACTATTTACACCACTGGGTCGATGCCACTGCTGGTGGACGTTTCGTACCCGAGGGTATCACCAGCCCAGTAGTCAGCACTTCGGTGTTGACATGAATATCAATTATATGGTCATTTTTATAAATTTTCTGTTTACAAAACTTTGAATTTTTCGAAAAACTAAGGATTTTCTTACCCCAGGAGTAGATTACCTTAGCCGTATTTGGCACAACTTTTTGGAATTTTGGGTCCTCAATGCTCTTCAACTTTGTATTTATTTGGCTTTTTTAACTATTTTGATCTGAGCGTCACTGATGAGTCTTATGTAGACGAAACGCGCGTCTGGCGTATAAAATTATAATCCTTGTACTTTTGATAACTATTAGTGTTATCCATATATAGCTGCAAAAGATGCCTTGAATATTCGGCATAACTTATTTTTCTATATAAGTCAAAAAGATTTATACGGTAATTCTTATAATTTTGTATGACAAAAAAATAGTCCCAAGAGGTTAAAAACAATCAAATGAATTCGATAAGT
Source organism: Mytilus galloprovincialis (assembly GCA_037788925.1). Classification (NCBI taxonomy): domain Eukaryota; kingdom Metazoa; phylum Mollusca; class Bivalvia; order Mytilida; family Mytilidae; genus Mytilus; species Mytilus galloprovincialis. The sequence goes on along the minus strand of CM075341.1, from coordinate 116,265 downwards.
ATCCAAGCTGTATAAAATAAGCCATAAGGAATAAGCAGTTGTATACGGGGATACGTTTGACAATTGCTGGGTTTACAGAAAATTGACCGTTTAAACCTTGCATGCATCAATGATATCACAACGTGCCAATAAAGATATAAACGTTGTCATTATAATTATTTCGAAGAGTGTTTATAAATAATTTTGACACCTTGTTCAATCAATCTTACAGGTGCATGTAGTTAAGTATTTTGAAACGATATAAAACAGTCCCGTGTGGAATTGCATGTATCTAGCGGTGGTCTGATTATTTTCGAAAGATGCGAGTCAAGGGAGTGTTAAATAACACATTTATTTACCACATTTCCAAGAGAAGCAGGTAATCTAAAAATATCTTCAGCGGCAAATATTCGAATATGTTTTTATGTTTTTACAATCAGTTTCTATTTAAATTGATGTATTTAATGAATATGACAGTTGTGTCTTTTTTATAACAACTTTTTTAATTGCACACAATAAAATTGTATTAAAAATGATTTAAACTATCCCAGAATGGCATAAATTTGGTATCTGTGACTTTTAAGTCTATAGAATGACCAATATTTGAAAATTGCGACACTTAGCTATGGCTATATAATGGTTGAAATATCATATTTCAACTGTTACAATCTTTTTAACGTTTGAACAGTTTATTAAACACTGTTTGAATGTTTTGCGTGTTGGGGCAATTACTAAATAACTGTTACAACTTTTGAAAGGTTGCAACAGTCGTATTATAACTGTGACAAAATTTTCGGCGTTTTAACAGTTTATTTAGTACTGTTACAACATTTTAAAAGTTTGGAACAGTTGTAATCCAGTTTTTATCCAATGCTTAAATTACCTCAGCCGTTTTTGGCACCATTTTTTGGAATTTTTGGTCTTCAATGCTTTTCAACGTTTTACTTGTTTGGCTTTATAACTACCTTGATCTGAGCGTCACTGATTAGTCTTATGTAGACGAAACGCATGTCTGGCGTATTAAATTATGAGCATGGTGCCTTTGATAACTATTTATTCCACTGCACTGATTCCACTGCTGGTGGACGTTTTTCCCCGAGGGAATCACAAGCCCAGTAGTCAGCACTTCGGTGTTGACATGAATATCATTTATATGGTCCATTAACTGGTCACCTTTTTGGGTTAAATGTGTCTATTTTTGAGTTAAAAAGAAGGGTTAAGCCATAGTTTTCGTCATAAAGAAATGATTGTACCAAATCTGCAATTCCTTTGATGTGTTTGAGCTTTAAATTTTGCCGTATGATAAAGGACTTCCTGTTTTGAATTTCATTGGAGTTTTTTTATATTTTGCTTTTACTAAATGGATGTTTACAATATATTTTACTTTAAAATATAGTTTGCTTATCAAATGTGAGAAGGAAGAGAAAATGCCTTTCAGTGGTATGTCAACTACTAGCCCCGAAACCGTTTTGACAGGTTCGTGTCCTAAACTATCTCGGGATTAGTTTAACTTCATTTTCAGTTATATATGCACGAACGTTCACTTTGGCTCATTCTGTCCCGAATGAATTAGACCTTGACTTAATATAAAAAAGACGATGTGGTATGATTGTCAATGAAACAACTCTCCACAGGAGACCAACATGACACACACTTAATAATTAAAGGTAACCGTATTGCTTTCAAAAATGAGCAAAGCCCATACCGCATAGTCAGCTATAATAGGCCCCTAAATGACAATGTAAAACGATTCAAACGAGAAAACCAACGGCCTTATTTATGGTTAAAAAATGAATGAACAACAAGAATGTAACACATACACAAACGTCAACCCCTGAATAACAGGCCCCTGACTTGGGACAGGCACATGCATACTGAATGTTTATTTGTGGTCTGATCTGTTCATACCTGCAGTAAAAAAAGGGGGAAAGATACCAGAGAGGCATTCAAACTCAAATTTTGAAAATCAACACAGGTCGTCAGTGCTAAGACAATCACAATCAAAACCAAGGAGTTAAGAAAGACTCACAAAACAAATGGACATTAAGCACTTCCTGCACCGTATACGGCATCCGTCGTGTTTTTTCTTTGCTCAGTTCGGTAATGATTGAAGTGTTTTTATGACTGAGGAAGAATATCAGATATGATTTTTGTCACACTTTTGTCATAATGGCCAATCAGCTCATGATGCGACCGTAAAATTTCTTGAGTGATGACTTTAATTTGATTGGTTCATAGCCCTGTCTTAGCCCCTTTTGGGAAAGCAGTATTCCTCGTTCAACAAAATCAACATACTTGAGCTAGCTCTTGAATAACGTATCAATTGAGACACAAATTAGAAAAAGACAAACAGACAAACAATAATACACAAAACACAACATAGTGAAAAGTAAAATCACAAATATACTGAACTCCGAGTTTATTCAAAACGGAAAATCCCAAATTAAAAGATAAAACACAACAAAATATTGTGAAATAAAGACTAAGCAACATGAACCCCACCAAAATATGGATGATTACTGGTGCTCCGGAGAGGTAAGCAGATCCTGCTCCACATCCGACCCCAGTCGTGTTGCCAACGTTAGAACACAATCTGTAAGAAGTCACTTTAGAAGGTCACTTTCTTTAAAAGGGAACTATATTGTAGTTACGACATAAGATACATATCCTCCATCATCTGTGAAATAAACTAATCATAGATACCAGGATCAAAATTTTATATTTACACCAGACACGCGTTTTGTTTAAAAAAGACTCATCAGTGACTCTCGAATAAAAAAAATGGCCAATAGAAACGTACGTTTTATAACGGTCAACCATCTCGAGGTGGCGTCCGTAAAATTTACGTAGGAATGATTTAACCTTTAATATTATGATCTCTTGGTTTACTAACTTTAATGTGAGCAGCAATTCTCTATCAAGAAAATCAAGATAAGAATACAAGTACAGTAATACTATACTCTGATACAGAAGTTACTAGAATTTTGTTACATAGGAGTGGAAAACTCACAATTTGGGTAGCTGCAATCATCTCTTTAGTCGTAAAGTTTCGTTTACAACCGACCCTTCTTGTCAATTTCTAAATGTAAGTCAAGATATAAGGCAGACTTATCTGTTGTATCCGTTATCTGTAGTTTGATGGGATATAAAAAAGAAGATGTGGTATGATTGCCAATGAGACAACTATCCACAAAAGACCAAAATGACACAAACATTAACAACTATAGGTCACCGTACGGCCTTCAACAATGAGCAAAGCCCGTACCGCAAAGTCAGCCATAAAAGGTCCCGATAAGACAATGTAAAACAATTCAAACTAGAAATCTAGTCTTTTTTTATGCATTATTTATGTAAAAAGAATGAACGAAAAACAAATATGTAACACATAAACAAACGACAACCACTGCATTATAGGCTCCTGACTTGGGACAGGCACATACATAAATAATGTGGCGGGGTTAATCATGTTAGCGGGAACACAACCCTCCCCCTAACCTGGGACAGTGGTATAACAGTACAACATAAGAACGAACTATAAAAATCAGTTGAAAGAGGCTTAACTCATCAGATAGACAAAAAATACAAGTGGACGTGGCCAGGTACTTATACATCCCGACACAAAAAGACACAATGAACAGATCTGAGAGAACTCGCAGTTATCTGACAGCTAGTTCAAAGCCACTAACAAGTAATAAAAAAAATCAGGCCTCTAAGACTAAACACTCAATCCGTGCACATCCTACATACAATGGATTTAGTGTAAAGACGTTATAAACAGCCAGTGAAAAAACATGAACTTGTGCAAATGCCAAGTTACAGGTATCGACAAATTGTAGATCCATGAAAATGTATATGTATATAACATACTAGTAATATTAAGTTAGATTTAAATCTAAAAAGTGTTGAATAGGTAACCTTTTAGAATAAGTTTATTTAAACATGTTAAAGGAGCAACAAGTTTACATGAATCATTTCTAAACTTTCGGGCACGGTAAACACCATTTCCGTAAAAATGAGGATGTGCTATCCCGTTTGAAATAAGTTTTCTACAGTTACAACCAAACTTCAAAACCAAATCTTTATATCTATTGAAAATTTAGTAAAGGTTGCAAGTAATTTATTGTAACGATGTCCCTGGTTTAATAATTTACCAGTAATACATTGGTTGCGTTCGTTAAAATAAAAACCGTAACAACAGACACGGGCATAGCGAACAAATTGTAAAATATAAACACCGTAAGTAATGCCAAAGGAACATCACCATCTAAAAATGGAAAATTAACAATAGGGAACGAAAAATCGTCTCTTTTGTCGTAGATTTTAGTGTGTAGTTTCCTGTTTAAAACCGAAATATCAAAATCCAGGAAAGGACAGTTATTAACAAATACATTTGATTTATTTAAAGTAAGTTCCTTGTGGTAAATTTCAGTAGTATATTGAGAAAATTCTTGATTATTTAAAGAAAAAATATCATCAAGATAACGGTAAGTGTTGTTGAATTTATCAATTAAATGCAATTTTGACGGGTCTTTACGGAGTTTAGTAATTAAATGTGATTCGTCACAGTACAAAACAAGTCTGCTATAAAAGGGGCACAATTAGTGCCCATTGGGATACCTCCAACCTGTCGATAAACTTTGTTGCCGAAACGTACGTAAATATTACCAAGGAGAAAATTAACGGCTTCAATCATCTCATCACACCTCCAGTTAGTATATCTAGCATATTTACCTTTCTCATTAGAGAAGAAGGCTTTAAATAAGTTGCAGCAAGTATATCTACATTCAGCTTAACCAAACGACCATTTAATTAAATAGGAAAACTTTTGTTTAACAAGATAGTGTGGAAGTGTAGTGTAAAGAGTAGAAAAATCAAAACTATTAACAGAATCAAAAGGACCATAAAAGCCCGTAATTTATCTAAACCATCCAAAGATTTTTTTACACTCCAAAAATGGTTTATACCACTACGTTCATATATTTTATTACAATAGTTTATGATAAGTTTTTTAATAGTAGTAGATATAGATAGCAGATTATCAAGTGTATAATTTATACGATGTTTAACTCGTTGATTTCGATTAATACGTTTCCCATGTGACCTATTATTTCGTTTTTTTTTATCAATAATATTCATGATATCAATAGAGGAAGTAGTAGATGTGTTCCCTTGTCCAAATATATTTTAATTTAGACCCAGGGGATAAGCTGTTTGGAGTCGTTTAAATCCAAGACAGTTCGAAAATTTTACGGGAATCTTCAAATTGTTTATGCGACTGCCCTTGTTATTTCTGGACCGTTTCGAGCGGTTGAAATCTAATAAATTCAATATCGTGGTTATGTTTACCTAAATGTTGATAAATTATGCTTTTGAATTTCTTAGGTTTACGGAAGCGGTATAGATGTTCCTGCGTTTGTTTTAGTTTAGTTTGACGTAATAACCAAATTATGAGATTATTTAGTGAAAGACCATTAACTATATTGAATCTGTATGAAGTCGGCCTCATGAAAATATAGGAACAAGTCGAAAAGAAGAGGTGCACAGTTTGTTCCTATTGAGATGCAGATTATTTGTTAAAAAACACGTGCTCCAAAATGTTAATCAATAAATCAAGCCATTTGATAATGTGAGTTTCAGATAATTTTTTGCTTGATTTAGAGGGATTCTGAAGAAAAGTAGCACTACACCCTTCCTTAGACAAGATATTTGTATCTACGTTGGTAATTCTTTTGTATGAATCAAAGCAATACCAAATATTACAATTTGTCTGTTGGTTTGGAATGGGGAATACTTATTTAAAGTGTACAAAGTAAAATATTGTAACACTATTGCAAGATGAAAGAGTCGTAGGTCGTATGTACTCAATACAAATCTTCATCAATGTTTAATATTCCAAAGTAAACTAGAACAGACCTATGATTATTCAAGTTTTCCTCTTTACTAAGTATCATGGGTGTGTTTGAGTGTCAGAACCTCTTTTCGGGGATTCTTATATGTATATCCTTGGTATCGCGATATGATATACCACGTCACGGTACAAATTTATATTTTATGGTGTATTTTTTTACTTGTAAATACAAACATAGTTATTCTGTCTAAAACGTGACATTTTGGTCTGATCAAGTCTTAATTAATATAATTGAATTGTATGCGACTGTCATAAAAGTGGGAGGTTAAGCTAGCTATTAAGTAGGTTTAAATCATAATTTTCTACATAAGAAAATGTCCAAACAAATTAAGGAATATGACAGCTGTTATCCATTTCTTTGATGGGTTTGAACTTTTTATTATGTCTTTTCATTAGGGAAGTCCGTTTTGAATTTTCCTCAGAGATTGGTATTTTTATTATTTGGTTTTGACTAAAAGTTCTGCAAAAGAAATAGCATGACGACTTGTTTTTCTTTCGCTGCTACGATCCACATTAGAGAGTACGTGATACATGTTAATTACCAAAACAATTTGTATACGTAATACTCTGAAACACAGTAGTTGTCCGAACCGCAATGGTCACACTGAAGTGAGATAGTTGGACGCTGTAGGTTTTTGGACAAGCTTTAACTTGAAATATTATCAATCAATATGATGAACTTCATTTAGAAGTGCTTATAATCAACAATAGCCATCTTAGAGCCCTCAGCATGATGCAGTGTAAAATTATCAATAATCTACAATCGAAAGAGCTTTTGATTAACGAAATTGACCACCTATTTAAGATTTGGTATAATAGATAACAGTATTTATTGCGTAATATTAGAAATTTGGGTCGTCAAGTGTGTTTAACTTTATATGAAAAAGAAGATGTGTGATTGCCAATGAGACAACTCTGTACAAGAGACCACATGACACAAAACTAAACAACTATAAGTCACCGTACGGCATTCAACAGAGAGCAAATCCAATTCAGCATAGTCAGCTATATAAGACCCCGAATTGACAATGTAAAACAACTCAAACGAGATAAACTACCAACCTAAATTACATACAAAATATACGAGAAACAAATATGTTACACATAAACAAACGACAACCACTGAATTACATGCTCCTGACTTGGGACAGACACATACATACAAAATGTGGCGGTGTTTAACATGTTGCTAGGATCTCAACCCTACCCTTACTATGGATAGTGTTGTGTCAGTACAAAACAAAACGAACTATAAAAATCAGTTGAAAAAGGATAAAATCATCAGATGGATACAAATATATATTATTACACAGAGTAGACGTGGCAGGGTACTCGTATATTCCAACAACAAATTCACACTAAATACAAATCTTAGAGTACTCGCAGTTGCTGACAGCTAGTTCAAAGCCACTAGCAACTAATGAAAAAAACATGCATCTTAGACTAAATAATCAATCAGTATACATCCATCATCCAATGGATGTGGGATGCATACAGTTGTACCCATATTTTGACTATTTTATTTATTATGTTTGTTTAGTTCTCGCATCATTGTAAATATAACGGAATTTGATGAGACTGTCATCAAAGTGAGACGGTTAGCGCTATAAAACCATGTTTAATCCACCATTTTCTAAATAGTATGAAGTGTTTGTGCACTTGATTTTGCCTCTTCATTACGATTTATATCTCGAAATTGACTATGATGGTTTTTTGAAAACAAAACTATACGACAAAAGAGTTGATTTCAGATTTCCAATATTGAACCATTGGAAAACTGAATTCATCACTTAGTAAATTTTACGGACGCCATTGCGAGTTGGTTTATCGTTACGGAATGTCTGTTATATAGATGATATCAAACATGTTCCTTATGACGTAACTACAGTCCCGTTCCCTTTTCACAAAATTGACCTACCGAATTAGACTATTTACCTTTATTTGTGACATTTTTACCTATTGTGTCTGTTTGTTTTGTGAACGCATCATTATCCATATTTTTAAATTTGATACGACTGTTATATAAGTGAGAGGTTAAGCGCTATAAAATTAGGTTCAATCCAACATTTTCTACAAATGCCTGTACCAAGTCAGGAATATGACAGTTCTTGTCCATTCGTTTTTTATGTGTTGTGTTATTTGATTTTGCGATGTTATTATGCACTTTCCTCTTAGTTCCGTATTTTTGTGATTTTACTTTTGAGTGTAAAGACATCATGAACACTTAGAAGAACATCATCTAGTGCAATGTCAAGATACAAGAATCGACAGATTGTAGATCCATGAATGTGTATAGGTATTTTAAAGATATTTTGATATGAGCTTCTGATGAGTAATATGTAGACGAAATGTGGGTCTGGAGTACTAAATTTTAATCCAGGTTCCTTTGATAACTATTTCTCTTGTTCTTCGTCAATTTATTTCTTTCTGTACCCATTATGTAAAAATGTTTAAACATCTTGTGGTTGATTTTAAACATATTTTATTCATTAAGATATGAAAAGGATTGAGCAACAGGCACAGCCTATAAAAGATCTCTCCATATTACATGTACAAGGTATAATTCAATTACAACAACTGTATTTAAAATAATGCAATATAGTGGAACATGCATGCTACTTGTGAACACACACGAGCAAATATATGTTAACAGTGTTACTTACTAAATGCAAAGTATTTTTAAATATATATGCAATTAATCATCAGTTATTTAAAGTACCTTGAAACATGCAAATATCCTTTATAAGTCATTAGAAATATATTTATGGCTTGAAAGAGATACTAAGCTTGCTTAGTGGAATAAATGAATTAATGTTGGAGTGTAGAAAAAAAATAAAAAATGAAACTAGACGAAACAAAAATTAAAGAAAGTTTCAAACAAAACGTTGAGTGTCACTGATATATTTCTGAACAGATTTAAAAATAGCAATATTCATATCATATGAAAATAATCTGTTTCCAAAAAGTAGTAATTCAATATTTATGTCAACATTATCAACAATGGAGTAAATGGAATCAATAAGGATCTGTCTTACATCATTATACTTAGGGCAAATAAAAAAGAAATGTTGGTTATCCTCAACAGGATGGTTACAGTATGTGCAAAAAGTGTTCTCGGATAAGAACTGATTAAACAAATGAGATTTAAGGTTGCTAGCATTATTTCTGAGTTGACAATGACTTATATTAAGTTTCCTTATCCCATAATTGAAAGGTTTAAATATATCATCAGTCCTATAAAACTTATCCAGTCCACTTCTAAATATACCCAAACTTGGTGATTTTTGTAAACTCAAAGGAAGACTATTCCAAAGTCTTATAGTGGAAGGAATGAAACTATTAAAATAAGAGCTAGTTCTAGCAAGAGGCGGGTGAAAAGTGTTATTTTCATTCCTCAAAGTATAAGGGGTTTGTCTGGGAAGATATGGCTGGACTAACTCATATAAGTATGCAGGTGTCATCCCATTTAATATTTTGTAGAATAGTATAAGCTTATGTTTATTACGTCTATTCTCCAGAGTTTCTAAACCTAATTCAATATAAAGTTTTTGTCTAGAGGAATTACGTCGTAATCCTGTAATAATTCTAGCAGCTTCTATCTGAATATTTTCAAGAAGCTCAGACTCATGCTGGGAGCAATTGCCCCAAATAACATCACCATATTCTAATATAGGTCTAATAAAAGCATAATAAATACGTATAAGTGAACTCCTATCTAATAAGTGTTTAACTTGACGAAGCACAGAAAGACGACAGCATGCTTTTTTATAAATAATATCAATATGCGTGTGCCATGAAGCTGATGACTGAAATGTTATCCCAAGATGACAGTGAATATTTATTTTCTCAACATCTTGTGGTTCGTTTGATCTCAGTTCTTCATTAGTTAAAATCAGATTATGAAGTAGAATTTTCTTGCCTAATCTGAATATTCTTTTGTAACAGCCTGAAAAAATGCAACCATGCCTGATGACGTCAGATAGAAAGACTTCATCAGATTGCAGATCATAAAAAAAAAGAATAAGTTTGCTTGCATATTTTGTGAGTAATCATTATCATTAGAGAAACAGATTCCACCACAAATTTTGTTTAATAGGATATTTATCCCCTCTCGATAGTTAAATTTTAAATCTTTAACTTTTTCGAGTGGATAAATGCAGTGGTAGAATCTATATATAACAATAGTATTCAGATCGCTCTTAATTCACAGATAACAAAGGCACTACTAGTATTAATACCAATAAAACATATATTCAATAATATATTACAGTGTTGAATAGGTAGCCTTATAGAATAAGTTTATTTAAAGGAGGGATAAGTTTACCAGGATCGTTTTTTACTTTCGGGGCAGGGTAAACAATATTTCTGCACAACTGAGGAATGGGGTTTTCCGTTTGAAATAAATTTCTTCAGGCACAACCAAACTTCAAATTCAAATCTTGATATTTATGGAAGAATTGTGTAAGGGTTTTAAGTTATTTGTGGTAGCGAAATATCTGGCTTTCTAATTCACCAGTATACATAGATTACGTTCGTTAAAATCAAAAACGTCACAACAGTAAAAAATGTAAACCATAACCATAAAAAAGGGAGAAATTAACAATAAGGAAAGAAAAATCGGAGTTTTCCATATAAAAACCGAAATATTTAAATCTTGGAATGGACAGTTATTACCGTTTAAATTTGATGTTTTTTAAAGTAAGTTCCTTTGGGTAGATTTCGGCAGAATAATAGGAAAATTCTTGATTATATTACGACAAAAATGATCACGATAACAGTAAGTGTTGTTGATAATCTATTTACATGCAATTTAGACAGGTTTTTACTGAGTTTGGTCATAAACAGTGATTCATAACAGTACAAACACAAGTCTGCTATTGAACAGGTGCAATTAGTATACTTGTTTGGATTCCTAACTTTTTTATCTGAGCTTCATCGGTGGGTCTTTCTATATGTTGTAATGTTACACTATTATTTCAAATTGGGAAAGAGGTTAAGTACCGCAAAACGTTCGCTCTCGCTGCAAATGATTGCACCTCTCGTTCGTCAGGAATTTGATGTTCAGTAGTTGTCGTTTGTTTATGTGGTTTATAAGTATTTCTCGTTTCTCGTTTTTTATAAAGATACGACCGTTGGTTTAGCCATTTGAATGGTTTTACACTAGTATTTTTTGGGACCCTCTTTAGCTTCTATATCTTCTAATGTAGACGAAACGCGCGTCTGACGTATCAAAGTATAAGCCTGGTACCTTTAATAACTATTTAGTATTTTGAGTCTAATAGCATTGGATGAAACGTGCCAATAATCAACAGAAAATTAGATAACGGATCCGTCGATTTAAAAAGTAGATGCTTGACTGTTTGTAAGTGTAGTTTAAGGTTATAAAATTTTGCATAATAACTTCTTCTAACACCACTGACGACGAAGTAAAGACCACACAAAGGTACGAAAATCTGCAATTTGAGGACTAGTAGATTAACAAATATAGGAGAATGACGAGTTGGAGTTTAAAACCATAATTCTCTTAAAAATGGCATACATTTTATCTGTATGCTTGATTGTGTGAATTTATGATAGCAAAACACTTGTTTATATGGACCATGTTCTGGTTTTAGATTTGAAAGTAATAAAATTGACAGGATGAGAATTAAAAAATTTATAGCATTACAGCCGTAAAAAAAAATTTAGTTTTCAGTTTGAATTAATTTGAAATATTCACTACAGACTCACTACAGACTCTTCAAAGCCCGTGTCGCTTACTTTGATTTATGTGTATATTCATAAAAGTAAACTCATATTAAAAGTAATGAAAATAAAATTTATTACAAAAGTTTTATTGATTTGGAATTGCTGATAATTTAGTCTGTTTTATTTCTCTATATCCTCTAAACTTACAACATGGTAATAAATTCTCCGTTAGGGCATTTACTACTATAAAATTACAGTCTACTTACTAAATCGGCACAATTTGACCTCTTAGTAAATCTTGCCTTACTGATCTGTTTTGCTATTACTGATCGAATTTGACCTCTAGCCTAGTTTGTAGATCTTGCCTTGTTGATAAATATTTGCAATTTAATTTACTTCATTGTATATTGCTACTAATAGTCAAAAATGAATAAAAAAATGTAAGAAAATCCTATAGGTTGCATCCGTTTTAACTAAGCTGTTTCAGAAACAACGCCTCTTTTGGCGATATATATTGATCATATGTATACTAATTTGTTAACGTACTGCTTTTCAGATAAGATCTCAGTGTTTCTTTGAAATGTTACCAGTATAGACAAACATGTTAGTGCCTAAATTTTATTTCTTAATAGGTCCGAAAGTGGAGGAAGGGGTAGCATAGAAATTTACTATAATTTTAAATTCTTAGAAGTTCAGGGCATATACATGTTGAAAATATGCAAAACAGCACTATAAGTTGAAGTGCATGGGATATCAATTTTCATAAAAGTTAAGAGTAAAAGTGACACAGATCTCGCCGCAAACACAGTTCCTAAGGCAAACTGCATTGTCTATATTTACATATTTCCAACATATAAAAAGCATGTTTCTCTATATAGCTGCAATTAAAATATTTTAATAAATTAACGATACAAATAGTTGTATAATATCGTAGTTATGTTACTCTATTCGCATAGACCAGTATAATTATTCGAAACTTTATTACATTGATATACACTTGATTCGGATGCATCACAAGATTTGATGTACAGCCATCAACTTTAATGTGAATGTCCAGCGGTGTTCGCGTCAAATCGTCAATATTTTGTGATTTCTTTTTAACGCCGATAAGATATTTGTTCATTTTTTATCCTTCGCTTGTGGCATGGTCTTCAATAAGTTCAAGCTCCTCGTAAACAATTCTATTGAATTAATAAATTTCGAAACAAAAATGTAATAGACAAGTTTTGTACGCAAATTTTCAAGACGAAACAGACCCCTGCTTTTTCATTTCATTTAATTTTTTTGTTTTCTTTGCAATATTTATTTTCTTTTGCATTTATATAGTTCAAAATATAGATCTACCGTTCGAAAGAATAAAAATTTACCATCAAACAATTTATTTAAATTTGAAACGAGAAGATATAGAAATATACCCAGACACCAATGGTTGTGTTAATTTGAAATAATCGTAATGGTGAATACCTTTTTTGTGCTATAGATTTCAAACTAAGATCAACCTTAATAATATATGTAAAAACAAATAATATTAATTTTAATAATAGTATGAAATACAAATTCCCAACTACTTTCTAAGTTTAAATAAAATATAAATTTTCAATCAGAACTTTTAAATACTCCATTTTAATCCTGGTATCTATAATGAGGTTATTTGACAGCAGTTTGGTACATTATAAAGCTAACATAATTGGTTCTAAAATGTGATTCTTTTTTGAAACACTAACAAAATTGAATAATATCATATCTTTCTTTAACATGAAAATCCGAGACGACTTGTGTATGTAAACATTGAATTATTGCACTATTTTGAATAATGGATCACTTAGAAAGCTGTCCGAATAAATTGTTAAAACAACATATATGTAATAAAAGATATTTACTTGGGGAAAAAAAGAAAGTCGTGCAGTAAGTAACAAGAAAATGGCAACAATCATAAACATGTTCTTAGGATATTCTATTGTTATTTTTGTTTTGCAAATATCTAAAAAAAATGAAACTTTGTTTATATTGAATACATACTAGTCAATAAAAGAAAAAAATAAAGAGGAACTACGACACAATAGAAACACAACATTAAAATGTAACACACACAGAAACGAACTTTGATATAACAAAGACCATTTTCTTGACTTTGCACAGGTTATTTTAAGAAAAAAAATATTTGGTTAAACCTGGTTTTGCTGGATGCCAAACCTCCTCGTAAAAAAATTGTAGGCGCTATCATGCTTTTCTATACTGGTAATATATCCATGTGTCTATGTAATGAAATATAGAGATCATATCTGGCAACCAGTACGTTAACAAATTAGTATATAAGTAAATATCATACATCTCCCCACAAGAGGCATGTCTTGTAAAACAGCGGTCTTTGCAAAGTCCAACCTAATGGAGTTTTGTCCATAAATGACAATTTATTTATTTTTATTTTTGCCTAGTTTAGATATCAAAATCATCAGTCGACTGTGAATGTTGTGAGTGTTGATTACGATTTTATTCATTTGTTTTCGTTTTTTCTTATATCTTAGAAATAGTAATAAATAAAAAGTATCATAAGTTAGCAAAACATATCAGTAAAGCAAGATATACTTATATGCACTAAAAGCAAGATGTCAGTCTCAAACGGTCATTTTAGTCTTATCAAGTCTTAATCGACTGGTTTACCCTGCCAATTGTATTACTTTCAAATCTTATACAAGAATATGGTTCATATAAACAATTTTTGCTCTTATGCTTACAAGATTAAATATATCAAAAAATGTATGGCACTTTTAAGAGAATACTGGTTTTATAATTCAACACTTCATTCTCGTATATTTGTTAATATGAACTCAAATTGAAGATTTTTCGTATTTTCGTGTAGTATTGTGTTAAAAGAAAATAGTATAAAATTTGTTATAACCTTACAAGAGGGACGTAGATACCAAAGGGACAGTCAAACTCATAAATCTAAAACAAACTGACAACGCCATGGCAAAAAATGAAAAAGACAAACAGACAAACAATAGTACATATGACACAACACAGAAAACCAAAGAATAAAAAGCACGAACCCCACCAAAAACTTGGGTTGATCCCAGCTGCTCCGGAAGGGTAAGCAGATCCTACTCCACATGTGGCACCCGTGGTGTTGCTTATGTGATATCAAATCCGGTAAATAGTCTAATTCGGTAGGTCACATTCATGAAAGGGAAGGGGATTGTAGCTACGACGAAAGCAACACATTCGATATTATTTGTGAAACGGTTATTCCATAACGGTCAACTAAGTCGTGATGGCGTCCGTAAATATTTACGACGGGATGATTTCAACTTCACCATTTTAAACTCTTGGTTTAATAGCTTCCTTACGAGCAGCAACCCTGTATCAAGAAAATCATGATAGGAAATGCAAGCACGGGAATATCGTATAAATTGGGAGATATATACCCCGTATGCAGGTGCTGCTGGAATGTTGCTACTTAGAAATGGGAAGTTCACAATTGGAAAGCTAAATCATCTCTTTTTTTCGTAAAGTTTTGTTTTCAACTGACCCTCATTGTCAATTTCTAGATGTAAGTCAAGATATGAAGCCGACTTAACTGTACTTGTAGTATCCTTTATCTCTGGTTCAATGGGATAAATGCGTTCCACCAAGTCACCAAATTTTGAATTATTTAGTGAAAGAACATCATCTATATACCGGAAAGTAGAGTTAAAGGATACTGCTTACTTCTTATCTTTCCTCCTAAGAAGTTCCTGTATGAAGTCAGCCTCATAATAATAAAGAAATAACTCGGCAAGTAGAGGGGCACAGTTTGTTCCCATTGGAATTCCGACAGTCTGTTAAAAAACAAGTCCTCCGAACGTAACAAATATGTTGTCAATAAAAAAATCAAGCATCTTGATAATATCAGTTTTAGAGAATTTTTTGTTTGAATCAGAGTGATCGTTTACAAAGTAGGGTTTATTTCTTCCTAAGACAAGATACTTGTATCTACGTTGGCCATTCTTTTTTATGAAGCAAAGCAATAACAACTCTTTCAATTTTTCTTTTAGTTTGGAATGTGGAATTCTTGTGTAAAGAGTAGGAAAGTCAAATGTTTTAATACTGTTACGAGATGAAAGAGAGTTAGATTTATGTACTCTAAAAGATGTTTGGAATTTTTAAGTATCCACATCTGATTCACGCCACCTATAGAACACGCAGTTTCAAAATAACTTTGAAGCCCGTTTTTTATTGCTGAACTACACTTACGAATAGCCAAACTATGCTTCTACTTTTACAATAAACGGATGATTAAAAGCACGTGCATTCCAGTTCAGTAATTATTGCGTGCATTTATTATTGCGATTTTGTCATTTTAGACTTAAATACGATTTAAATTTTCACGACTTTCAGAAAAAAAATCTTTTTAAGTCGTATAAGACATATTTCAAATTGTGTGTTTGAATAATTGCGTTTACTACTCTGTCGCA
The DNA here is from genome assembly GCA_037788925.1 of Mytilus galloprovincialis. Taxonomy (NCBI): domain Eukaryota; kingdom Metazoa; phylum Mollusca; class Bivalvia; order Mytilida; family Mytilidae; genus Mytilus; species Mytilus galloprovincialis. Next base: position 100,236 of record CM075341.1, on the reverse strand, counting down.
TTTTTCGCAATAATAGAAACCTCGAAATAATGTCTAAATTTACAGTACTTCGGAATTTTCAAAGTTATTCTAGAGGTGGTTCGATTCAGATGTGTATACTAAAAAATATATCCAGATAACTTATAGAGTACATACAATTTAAAACTCTCTCATCTTGAAATAACTAACACATTTGAATTTTCTACACTTTACACAGGTATTCCCCATTCCAAACAAATAGACAAATTAAAAGAGTTGGTAGGGCTTTGTTTCATAACAAAAGAATGGCCAAAGTTGTTTAAAGTATCTTGTCTAAGGGGCGAAGTAAATCCTATTTTGTTTAAAATCACTCTGATTCAAACACAAAAATTATCTGTTACTGATATTATCAAAATGCTTGATTTCTTGACTGACCACATATTTGTTACGTTTGGAGGACGTGTTTTTGACAAACTATTGGCATATTTTAATGAGACTGACTTCATACATAAACTTATAAAGGTTGCTCGGGCCTATTTGAAGTTTCTATCAGAAGTGCCGGATTTTTTTTTCATTCTTTACAGAAAGAGAACCAAGTTGGTCGAAAAAAATATAGGGGGTCACGGACCACTTAAGCTCAATATTTTACTTTTCAACAGGTATATAAAATGGACCATTTTTCAATGAAATGATAGGGAAAAGAGAGGTGTTGACATATTTTAATCCGAATATTAAAAGAACGTTCTATGACACTTGGTTTAAAACTGTTATATAAAAAGCTGAAATATAGCTTCAAAAAATGAGAAAATAAAAAACATAGGTCACCGAAAAGGAAAAAAAATATTTTGCCTTAAACCAAACTTGGCGGGAAAATGGTGAAAATGTGTGAAATGTAATTTTTCAGCCTTTAACAGATATACATTATTACGCAAATATTTTTTTAGTGACATAACTACAATGATTTAACATTTCTAATCAGTCGAAATATTAAAAAAAATATTGAATTTACGAGAAATACTTTTTGTGTGCATTGTAATTCATGCGTGACATTATGCGTAGTCGAATAGTCCCGATCCACCTTAAGAAGAAAGAAAAGAAGTTAGCAGTATCCATTAACTTTACCTGCCTCCATAAAGTTGATTATTTCTAACCAAATAATTCAACATTTGGTAATTTGTTTACATGCATCTATCTCATCGAACAAGATATCAAAGATACAACATGTACAGTTCAGTCTGAGAAACCTATTTAGTTTGATACATTGTATTTGAAACTTTTCCTTCTTTATTTAAAGCATGTTTTTAGAAAACATACGCTGACCATAATTAATGAATAAGTCGATTCTGGAATGTAGAGTGTTATGTGTGCAAATCAAGTCGTCGGCATACAGTTCTGGAGAAAAAAACCATTGCAAAGCAATGGACCTTAATTATTTAATGCATGTTTTTGATGGATAATGAATGATTAAATACTTAATGATTAAAAATGAATATACTGATTTAGAGCTTCGTCGATTCCTCAGATAGAGGGGGTGTTTTGAATCGTCTACTGCAGGTAACGGAAAATTTTGTAAATTTGACCTACATTTGTACTTGGTCAGATGAATGTTTATTTTCTTTATATTGTTGTTAATATTTCTTTCTCACCAAAATTTTTGAAACGTTGAGTGGCGTTTGTTGTTGTTTTCTAAACGCTACAAAAGTAGAAATAAATACACCGTTTAAATAGTGTTCACTGACTGTGTTTTAACTTTCAATAATGCATGCACATATTGTTGGTAAACCGCCTTTTTACAAACTTAAAACAAAAACTTCGTTTAATCAAGTTGAAGTAAGAAACAAATGTAGCGTTTGTTTTAACAAACGATGAACAATTAATTACAGACGAATTTTTATGCACTACAAAAGTAGAAATGAATATATCGTTTAATCAGTGTTTACTGACCCTGTTTGAACTTTTAATGATGCATGCACATGTTGTTGGTAACCAGACTTTTATACCGTTGATTTTCCCATTTGAATGGTTTTATACTTTTAATTTTGGGGCCCTTTTATAGCTTGTTATTCGGTGTAAGCCAAGGCTCTGTGTTGAAGCCCGTACATTGACCTATAATGGTTTACTTTTTAAAATTGTTATTTATTCGGATGGTGAGTTGTCTCATTGGAACTCACACCACATCTTCTTATATCTATTTGCACAAACTTAAAAACAAATACATCATTTAATCAAGTTGAAATTAGAAACAAACGAAGGGTCTGTTTTAACAAACGATGAACGACAAACTATAGACGCATTTTAAGTGAGTGCATAGTTTGTCAAAGTTTATGTTAACTTTGCAAACGTATGGTAGAAACAAATGACCAACACCTGTGCACGCTTAGCCGTTTAAATCGTTTGTGTTAGAAATGCACCTTAAATGATATGTTTCATAGAAGTGAAGAAAAACCTATTTAGATGGATATATTGTATTTAAAACCTTTCTGTATTTATTTAAAGCATTTTTTAGAAAAAATACGCTGATAAATTAATCGATTCTGAAACGTTGGAGTGTAAGGTGTGCAAATCAAGTCGGCATACAGTTCTGGAGATAAAACCATTAAATTGCAATTGACCGTAGTTATTTAAAGCATGTTTTTAATATATTCTTTTAATATTAATTCCCTGATGGATAACTAATGAATAAAAACATATATACTGATGGAGAGCTTATAGATAGAGGGCGTGTTTCGAATCATCTGCTGCAAGAAACGGAAAATTTAGGAAATTTCTTTTCTTTATATGGTTGTTAAATATGTATGAAAAAACAAGTTGAAATGGTTCTTGTTTTATTAAAAATAAATTATGTTTAGTAATCTTTCATAACATGAACAAATAGTTATCAAAGGTACCAAAATTTTGAAAAAGGAAAACCCATTTAAAAATCTGGATTTACTTCTTAAATATAAGGAATATCACCATTTTGTCTAGTTGATAATCATACATTTTTATTCATATAATTCAAGTAGACTCCAAAACCTTTAGCTATTGATGTAATCTTTCATACTTTAAGCATAACAATGCTTCTGAGCAATGAAAAATAGGGAGACGACAAACTTGTTTCCGAATCCCATGTAACATTGTAATATATATCTTGTAATTTTTCATTAATAAGTACTGTTTAAATTAATGAAAAATTGCACCTGTGCGCTTCCATAAAATCCAGGAGAGGTTGCACAAAGATATTCTAGAAATTCCGTCTAAAACATACCTCTTTCAATAGTCCGTCGGACGGGGACGATAAATGGCTGACCCATGTTAAGATAGAGCCATATCTCTTGCACGTTAAAGACACTCTTGTAGATTTCGAAAAAGAGTAGGCTAATGCCGCTACAAGGCAGCACTCGCACCCGCAAAGTGGAAAGGGATTAATATAAGTTGCAAAACTTGTTTCCCAATCCACTATAAATAAATATGTTTAAACTAACTAAACTCTTTCAATTTTGTAACAACTCTGTGTAAAATATTGTGAACCAGCCGATATCAAGAATACATAATCAAAATGCTGTGAATCATCTCTTACAAAAAAAATCATAAAGTGTGTTACGATTGACGGATACACAAATTTCAGCCGAAAATTATATCCAAAGGTTGGGATTATACAGGATAAAGAAAGACATAGTGTCATTCAAAGCAAAAAAATGATCAAATCGGTCCTAAAAATATAAATGAAAGTATACCTTATATTAAGATTTAAAAAAATATATTTTAAACACGATAGAAATAATAACATATATTTCAATGATACAACTTAAATCCTGTACATTTTAGAGATGCTTACCACAAAATTGAACCAAGATCCTTGTCTTTTTCATTCACAACTAACTAAACTCTTTCAATTTTAACAATACAATAGAAAACATACGCTGACCATAATTAATAAATAAGTCGATTCTGGAATGTAGAGTGTTATGTGTGCAAATCAAGTCGTCGGCATACAGTTCTGGAGAAAAAACCATTGCAAAGCAATGGACCTTAATTATTTAATGCATGTTTTTGATGGATAATGAATGATTAAATACTTAATGATTAAAAATGAATATACTGATTTAGAGCTTCGTCGATTCCTCAGATAGAGGGGGTGTTTTGAATCGTCTACTGCAGGTAACGGAAAATTTTGTAAATTTGACCTACATTTGTACTTGGTCAGATGAATGTTTATTTTCTTTATATTGTTGTTAATATTTCTTTCTCACCAAAATTTTTGAAACGTTGAGTGGCGTTTGTTGTTGTTTTCTAAACGCTACAAAAGTAGAAATAAATACACCGTTTAAATAGTGTTCACTGACTGTGTTTTAACTTTCAATAATGCATGCACATATTGTTGGTAAACCGCCTTTTTACAAACTTAAAACAAAAACTTCGTTTAATCAAGTTGAAGTAAGAAACAAATGTAGCGTTTGTTTTAACAAACGATGAACAATTAATTACAGACGAATTTTTATGCACTACAAAAGTAGAAATGAATATATCGTTTAATCAGTGTTTACTGACCCTGTTTGAACTTTTAATGATGCATGCACATGTTGTTGGTAACCAGACTTTTATACCGTTGATTTTCCCATTTGAATGGTTTTATACTTTTAATTTTGGGGCCCCTTTATAGCTTGTTATTCGGTGTAAGCCAAGGCTCTGTGTTGAAGCCCGTACATTGACCTATAATGGTTTACTTTTTAAAATTGTTATTTATTCGGATGGTGAGTTGTCTCATTGGAACTCACACAACATCTTCCTATATCTATTTGCACAAACTTAAAAACAAATACATCATTTAATCAAGTTGAAATTAGAAACAAACGAAGGGTCTGTTTTAACAAACGATGAACGACAAACTATAGACGCATTTTAAGTGAGTGCATAGTTTGTCAAAGTTTATGTTAACTTTGCAAACGTATGGTAGAAACAAATGACCAACACCTGTGCACGCTTAGCCGTTTAGATCGTTTGTGTTAGAAATGCACCTTAAATGATATGTTTCATAGAAGTGAAGAAAAACCTATTTAGATGGATATATTGTATTTAAAACCTTTCTGTATTTATTTAAAGCATTTTTTTTTTAGAAAAAATACGCTGATAAATTAATCGATTCTGAAACGTAGGAGTGTAATGTGTGCAAATCAAGTCGGCATACAGTTCTGGAGATAAAACCATTAAATTGCAATTGACCGTAGTTATTTAAAGCATGTTTTTAATATATTCTTTTAATATGAATTCCCTGATGGATAACTAATGAATAAAAACATATATACTGATGGAGAGCTTATAGATAGAGGGCGTGTTTCGAATCATCTGCTGCAAGAAACGGAAAATTTAGGAAATTTCTTTTCTTTATATGGTTGTTAAATATGTATGAAAAAACAAGTTGAAATGGTTCTTGTTTTATTAAAAATAAATTATGTTTAGTAATCTTTCATAACATGAACAAATAGTTATCAAAGGTACCAAAATTTTGAAAAAGGAAAACCCATTTAAAAATCTGGATTTACTTCTTAAATATAAGGAATATCACCATTTTGTCTAGTTGATAATCATACATTTTTATTCATATAATTCAAGTAGACTCCAAAACCTTTAGCTATTGGTGTAATCTTTCATACTTTAAGCATAACAATGCTTCTGAGCAATGAAAAATAGGGAGACGGCAAACTTGTTTCCGAATCCCATGTAACATTGTAATATATATCTTGTAATTTTTCATTAATAAGTACTGTTTAAATTAATGAAAAATTGCACCTGTGCGCTTCCATAAAATCCAGGAGAGGTTGCACAAAGATATTCTAGAAATTCCGTCTAAAACATACCTCTTTCAATAGTCCGTCGGACGGGGACGATAAATGGCTGACCCGTGTTAAGATAGAGCCATATCTCTTGCACGTTAAAGACACTCTTGTAGATTTCGAAAAAGAGTAGGCTAATGCCGCTACAAGGCAGCACTCGCACCCGCAAAGTGGAAAGGGATTAATATAAGTTGCAAAACTTGTTTCCCAATCCACTATAAATAAATATGTTTAAACTAACTAAACTCTTTCAATTTTGTAACAACTCTGTGTAAAATATTGTGAACCAGCCGATATCAAGAATACATAATCAAAATGCTGTGAATCATTTCTTACAAAAAAAACAATAACAGTATGTGTCGTCTCAGCAGTTTTTACAATAAAACCATTAAAGTTGAAACTAACAAGCGAACCTATCTAAAATCATAAAGTGTGTTACGATTGACGGATACACAAATTTCAGCCGAAAATTATATCCAAAGGTTGGGATTATACAGGATAAAGAAAGACATAGTGTCATTCAAAGGAAAAAAATGATCAAATCGGTCCTAAAAATATAAATGAAAGTATACCTTATATTAAGATTTAAAAAAATATATTTTAAACACGATAGAAATAATTACATATATTTCAATGATACAACTTAAATCCTGTACATTTTAGAGATGCTTACCACAAAATTGAACCAAGATCCTTGTCTTTTTCATTCAGTTGGTTGTTCCAAAAACACTATAGGGTTTAAATGCTTTGTATAACAACGAAAGTTATAAAAAGAAATCTAAATAAATATTTCAACTCTGTGAAATGTATAATATTGATTTTTTTCAACTTAAGAACTTTTAATCTTTCTACTTAAATTGCCGTCATATATCTTTAAGCACTTGTTCAATATTGAATAAATTTTCGTTAAGGATACAGGATATTGCAGTTGTTGGTGAAAGATTTTATCTTGAATATTATTGAAAAAAAAGTTCATCGATTTGTTGATTTTTTTGAATGATTAAACATGCATGTAGTAAACATGTGTTTCCAAAATCTTACTCATATTAATACAAAAAAGCTGTTTAGCCCTATGATAATAAGAAAATAAACAAATATTATTTTTAATTTTGTTTTAACTGTTTTTTTTTCATCTAGCAAAAAAGTTAAGTAATTATCTTACTCCAACAATTACTTTAACTATACCACTACTGTAGAGTCTCTTCAAAAGAAGGACGAAAGATACCAGAGGGACAGTCAAACTCAAAAATCGAAAATGAACTGACAACGCCATGGCTAAAAATGAAAAAAAATCACAAACAGACAAACAGTAGTTCACATGACACAACGTAGAAAAGTACAGAATAAGCAACATAAGATGATCCGGAAGTATTAGCAAATCCTGCTCCCCATGTGGCCCCTGTCGTGTTGCTATATGATAAAAAAAAAATCTGGTATAGTGTCATTTGGTTGATCACAGTAATGAAAGAGAAGGGGATTGTAGTTACGACGTAAGGAACATATCCGATATTATTTGTCAAACGTGTTTTCAATAACGGTCAACCAACTCGTGATGGCGTCCGTAAAATTTACCTAGGGATGATTTCAACTTCACCATTTGGTACTCTTGGTTTAACATGCTTCAGTTCTTCTTTCTACATTTGTATCAACTTAAACATTTACCTGTATTATGAAAACCGTTTTTTTTTCTAAAGTGAATATTTTCTGCGCATTTGAATTCAGATATCACCGATCAAATTTATTCGTTCATAGTGTATAAAGTTACGTTTTTTGATTGAGTTAGACCTGCCAATTGATATTTTATCGTGTGTTTTTCTATGTTATGATCACCCTGTATAACCCCGATACAGATGAAACCGGATGTTGACGCGTTCAAGTCGAACACACCGTGTAACACTGAGTTCAGACAGTAAGGAATTCATACTTTTAAAGACAATTCAATATCTATTCTTCGGATATTTTGCTCCAATATATTCTTTGCCATAATACTTATTAGTTACTAAAAGGTTTTTCAAAAATGTGACATTTTTATATACAAACATCAAAAAACGCACGACGATATCAATGATAAAACGTGCTTGGTATTTTTAAACATCCAAAACTTAATATTTCTCGTACCTCATAGTTTTTAAAACATATATTTTTGAAAACTTCATAGTATAAATTAACAAACTTACAAAGATCGTTTGTTTATGTTGTATCTAGAAACAAAAAAATACACGTTTTAAATTGTCTTTATTTTCATGTTGTGAACGCTTCGTTGTCATTACATCTTTTTATACTGTACGCTTTGTTGACACAGTATCGCGTTTGTCAATGAATTTTGCATATCTTAAATTATGCTTTGATATGATTATAACCAATATGCATGTTTGAAAATAATGATTTACCACCATAACATGCAGACAGCAACCCATCATGTCCGTTATATTGTCGAAAAACTCTTGGAGGAATTTTTTACATGTAAAAAAATCCTAATGTATACGAAAGTGTGAATTGGTAGGAAAATACAATAACTCGACAGATGCAACTATGACTAAGAATACAGATCCACACGTCCGAATATCTAATTTGATAGCTTTTTTGAAAGTTTTTACCATACAACAGTCAATGTACGGTTAGGTGGTGGGTTGGGTGCCCGCTAACATGTTTAATCCCGCCTTATCTTGTATGTGCCTGTCCAAAGTCAGGAGCGTGTAATTCAGTAGTTATATATATTTGTTTTGTTCACTACTTTGTGCATACATTGGGCCGTTAGTTTTCTCGTAACGGTATGAACTGTACTACATTTGTCATTTCGGTGTGTTTTATAGCGGTGTGGGCTTTGTTCATTGTTAAAGGCCGTACGGTGACCTATAGTTGTTCATTTTTTTTTGTTTCGTTTGGTCTTTTTTGAAGAGCTGTTTCAATACCACATCTTCTATTTGATATAGAAAGCAATCAAAAACAATGAATGGAATATAGGTTTAGCCTCTTGACCTGAATCTCAGAGGCGGGTCATAGGGGGTCATAAATTACCATAGAGTAACATTAAGGCTAAAGAATATGTGTATGCAAGGAACATGTAACTGATAACCATCAATAGTAATACAGTTACTTTAATGTGAAGATATAAAGATGAAGGGATTAACTGTTTTGCTTTCTTCAATTATGTTATTGTGTTTGTTTAATTTTTAAGGTATAAAGATTATGCTTAAATACCTCGAAACATTAAGGTCTTTCAACTGTGGTGCAAAAATCTAAATGATTGGTCAGGTCATTCTTGTTATACATAAGCACCTTCAAAGTCTATACCCACCCATATGCATTTCATTCAAATTTTGATTTATTTCACAGAAAACCAAAGGGACCATATTTATATTCCCCAGTTACCTTTGGCGTCATTGGTAAATTATGGGTTGAGCAAAGCATCAATCACCAACCTTACCTTAGAAATTTGCTGTGTTTCTTCTTTCATGTTGGTACTTAACAATATATGGACCTTTTTATTTGTTTATAACACGCGTACGTAATGGCTGATTGTTGGTTGCTTAACGTCGACTTGCAAATATGTCATGCATAATCAGGATAAGCAGAAAGTAGCAACACATACTACATGCAAGTCCTGGAAGGAGACCCTCCGGAATTACGTCAGAGACGTTTGGACTGCCACTGGATAAAATGATGTATATTTTATTAGAACACAAATGATGCCTTTCAACAGGCTATTTATGGACCTCTCTTGAAGTTTTTGCAGGGGTTCGTACAGTGTATTTAGCGTGGTACTCTCTTTACACGAGACATTGGATTTTATATTCTCATTTGGACTGGACGTGACTGTATACTTTTACATCCCACACAACTAAACGGGTGGCCAACTTCGGTCAGTTTTTACTGCCGATCGGAAAAGGACCAAAGTGATCATATATAATAGTATATTTCCCAGTCACCTTTCCCCTATTTTTTCATAAATAAAAAAAAACAGGTACAGCAAAACTTTCTATATTGTGGCCAATGTGTTTTTGGCCACAATATAGAAAGTTTTGCTGTACCTGTTAAATCAAAACATCACTTAACATTTACGATTTATGCACACTTATGAGAACTCATAATACCATACATCCTCTCGATACTGTTTATATTTGGCATTGCACAAGTTCATGCGTTTTATTACGTCTTTACCTAAAAGCGTAGGATAAAAAATTATCAAAGGTACCAGGATGATTATTTTGTACGCCAGACGCGCGTTTCGTCTACATAAGACTCATCAGTGACGCTCATATCAAAATATTTATAAAGCCAAACAAGTACAAAGTTGAAGAGCATTGAGGATCCAAAATTCCAAAAAGTTGTGCCAAATACGGCTAAGGTAATCTATGCCTGGGATAAGAAAATCCTTAGTTTTTCGAAAAATTCAAAGTTTTGTATACAGGAAATTTATAAAAATGACCACATTATTAATATTCATGTCAACACCGAAGTGTTGACTACTGGGCTGGTGATACCCTCGGGGACGAAACGTCCACCAGCAGTGGCATCGACCCAGTGGTGTAAAAAGTTATCAAAGGTACCAGGATGATTATTTTGTACGCCAGACGCGCGTTTCGTCTACATAAGACTCATCAGTGACGCTCATATCAAAATATTTATAAAGCCAAACAAGTACAAAGTTGAAGAGCATTGAGGATTCAAAATTCCAAAAAGTTGTGCCAAATACGGCTAAGGTCATCTATGCCTGGGATAAGAAAATCCTTAGTTTTTCGAAAAATTCAAAGTTTTGTATACAGGAAATTTATAAAAATGACCACATTATTAGGATAAACTGGTTAACACTTTAGATACATGATTTACTTCTAAGTTGTAATTCGCTTTTCGTTTTTGTGCCTTGTTCCGACATTTTGAGTTTAGCCAATTGCAACTGAACTTTTTTTATCATGTTGTCCTGTTACACCAGTGTTCTAGGTTAAGGAGAGGTTTGGGGGCTCACATGTTTAATCCCGCCGCACTTTTTTGTCGGTCCAACGTTAGGATCCTGTAGTACATTGGTTATATAGATTTGTCATTTTTTTTCTTTTTTACACCTTAATATGTTATAAATTAATAACCGTTAATTTTTTCGTTTTAATTTTTCATATTTTTTTTTTATATCTGTGCCTTTTTTAGCCGACTGTATGGTATAGGTTTTCCTCATTTTTAAATGTTGTACATTGGACTATAATAGTTGCTTTATACACCCACTTCATTTAAACTTTGGTGGAAAGTTGTCTCACTGGCCATCACACAACATCTACAAAGCTTCATATGTAAAAAAATAGTTTAAAAAAAATAAAGCAGTTGGAATGCCATCTATGGCATTCGGCAAATTAAGTTCAACGAGCTCCTACATGTATGTCTGCTTACGTCTAGGCGAATTTGGACAAACATCGGCATTTGGAAGAACCTCAAATTGTAAACAGGAAGTCACTATATATTTTTTGAAACTTTATTTCCTCTGGAATATATCTATTAACTGTTCATTTCATCTGGAAAAACATTGAAAGTCTAAATTTTCAATAGAAACATTCCAAGCAGATGCACGCCGGTAAAATATTTTGGCTTGTATGACAGATATTTTAAGTTCAACTACTTTGACTAAGTAAACAGATGAACATTTGCAATAAAATACAGAAAAAGGGTCGTCGACACCATCTCGAAAACCTTGACAAGAAAGTGATTTCTGACGGTTTTTGTCAACGAACTGTACAGTGATTATTTTAAAACGCACAACGAACGCGACACATTTGGTGGCACGAACAATACAGTAAGAGAAAAAAAAATTGTATGATATTGCGTTTATTCTAAGTTCTAGGGAACATTTGAAGGCACGTAGTAGTTCAATGTATAGTTATTTAGTATTGCTTAAGGTATTAATACGCAAAGGTGTATGCACGAAAAGATATTCAGCATTGTTTTTTCATAAACCGTATGAAATTGCACCATGATGTGGTGTGATGGCCAGTGAGACAACTTTCCACCAAAGTTTAAATGAAGTGGGTGTATAAAGCAACTATTATAGTCCAATGTACAACATTTAACAATGAGGAAAATCTATACCATACAGTCGGCTAAAAAAGGCACAGATATAAAAAAAATTATGATAAATTGAAACGATAAAATTAAAGGTTATTAATTTATAACTTATTAATTATGTAAAAAAGAAAAAAAAAAAATGACAGATCTATATAACCAATGTACTACAGGATCCTAACGTTGGACCGACAAAAAAAAGTGCGGCGGGATTAAACATGTGAGCCCCCAAACCTCTCCTTAACCTAGAACACTGGTGTAACAGGACAACATGATAAAAAAAGTTCAGTTGCAATTGGCTAAACTCAAAATGTCGGTACAAGGCACAAAAACGAAAAGCGAATTACAACTTAGAAGTAAATAATGTATCTAAAGTGTTAACCAGTTTATCCTACGCTTTTAGGTAAAGACGTAATAAAACGCATGAACTTGTGCAATGCCAAATATAAACAGTATCGAGAGGATGTACGGTATCATGAGTTCTCATAAGTGTGCATAAATCGTAAATGTTAAGTGATGTTTTGATTTAACAGGTACAGCAAAACTTTCTATATTGTGGCCAAAAACAAATTGGCCACAATATAGAAAGTTTTGCTGTACCTGGTTTTTTTTATTTATGAAAGAATTTGGTGAAAGGTGACTGGGAAATATACTATTATATATGATCATTTTGGTCTTTTTCCGATCGGCAGTAAAAACTGACCGAAGTTGGCCACCCGTTTAGTTGTGTGGGATGTAAAAGTACACAGTCACGTCCAGTCCAAATGGGAATATAAAATCCAATGTCTCGTGTAAAGAGAGTACCACGCTAACTACACTGTACGAACCCCTGCAAAAACTTCAAGAGAGGTCCACAAATAGCATGTTGAAAGGCACCATTTGTGTTCTTATAAAATATACATCATTTTATCCAGTGGCAGTCCAAACGTCTCTGACGTAATTCCGGAGGGTCTCCTTCCAGGACTTGCATGTAGTATGTGTTGCTACTTTGTGCTTATCCTGAACATGCATGACATATTTGCAAGTCAACGTTAAGCAACCAACAATCAGCCATTACGTACGCGTGTTATAAACAAATAAAAGGGTCCATATATTGTTAAGTACCAACATGAAAGAAGAAACACAGCAAATTTCTAAGGTAAGGATGGTGATTGATGCTTTGCTCAACCCATAATTTACCAATGACGCCAAGGGTAACTGGGGAATATAAATATGGTCCCTTTGGTTTTCTGTGAAATAAATTTGAATGAAATGCATATGGGTGGGTATAGACTTTGAAGGTGCTTATGTATATCAAGAAAGACCTGACCAATCATTTAGATTTTTGTACCACAGTTGAAAGACCTTAATGTTTCGAGGTATTTAAGCATAATCTTTATACCTTAAAAATTAAACAAACACAATAACATAATTGAAGAAAGCAAAACAGTTAATCCCTTCATCTTTATATCTTCACATTAAAGTAACTGTATTACTATTAGTGGTTATCAGTTACATGTTCCTTGCATACACATATTCTTTAGCCTTAATGTTACTCTATGGTAATTTATGACCCCCTATGACCCGCCTCTGAGATTCAGGTCAAAAGGCTAAACCTATATTCCATTCAGTGTTTTTGATTGCTTTCTATATCAAATAGAAGATGTGGTATTGAAACAGCTCTTCAAAAAAGACCAAACGAAACAAAAAAAATTGAACAACTATAGGTTACCGTACGGCCTTTAACAATGAACAAAGCCCACACCGCTATAAAACACACCGAAATGACAAATGTAGTACAGTTCATACCGTTACGAGAAAACTAACGGCCCAATGTATGCACAAAGTAGTGAACAAAACACATATATATAACTACTGAATTACACGCTCCTGACTTTGGACAGGCACATACAGAATATGGCGGGATTACACATGTTAGCGGGCACCTAACCCACCACATAACCGTACATTGACTGTTGTATGGTAAAAACTTTCAAAAAAGCTATCAAATTAGATATTCGGACGTGTGGATCTGTATTCTTAGTCATAGTTGCATCTGTCGAGTTATTGTATTTTCCTACCAATTCACACTATCGTATACATTAGGATTTTTTTACATGTAAAAATTTCCTCCAAGAGTTTTCGACAATATAACGGACATTATGGGTTGCTGTCTGCATGTTATGGTGGTAAATCATTATTTTCAAACATGCATATTGGTTATTATCATATCAAAGCATAATTTAATACATGCAAAATTCATTGACAAACGCGATATTGTGTCAACAAAGCGTACAGTATAAAAAGGTGTAATGACAACGAAGCGTACACAACATGAAAATAAAGACAATTTAAAACGTGTATTTTTTTTTGTAGATACAACATAAACAAACGATCTTTGTAAGTTTGTTAATTTCTACTATGAAGTTTTTAAAAATATATGTTTTAAAAGCTATGAGGTACGAGAAATATAAAGTTTTGGATGTTTAAAAATACCAAGCACGTTTTATCATTGATATCGTCGTGCGTTTTTTGATGTTTGTATATAAAGATGTCACATTTTTGAAAAAAACCTTTTAGTAACTAATAAGTATTATGGCAAAGAATATATTGGACCAAAATATCCGAAGAATAGATATTGGATTGTGTTTAAAAGTATGAATTCCTTACTGTCTGAACTCAGTGTTACACGGGGTGTTCGACTCGAACGCGTCAACGTCCGGTTTCATTTGTATCGGGGTTATACAGGGTGATCATAACATAGAAAAAAACACGATAAAATATCAATTGGCAGGTCTAATTCAATCAAAAACCGTAAATTTATACACTATGAACGAATAAATTTGATCGGTGATATCTGAATTCAAATGCACAGAAAATATTCACTTTAGAAAAAAAAACGGTTTTCATAATACAGGTAAATATTTAAGTTAATACAAATGTAGAAAGAAGAACTGAAGCATGTTAAACCAAGAGTACCAAATGGTGAAGTTGAAATCATCCCTAGGTAAATTTTACGGACGCCATCACGAGTTGGTTGACCGTTATTGAAAACGTTTGACATCGGATATGTTCCTTACGTCGTTACTACAATCCCCTTCTCTTTCATTACTGTGATCAACCAAATGACACTATACCAGATTTTTTTTTATCATATAGCAACACGACAGGGGCCACATGGGGAGCAGGATTTGCTAATACTTCCGGATCATCTTATGTTGCTTATTCTGTACTTTTCTACGTTGTGTCATGTGAACTACTGTTTGTCTGTTTGTGATTTTTTTTCATTTTTAGCCATGGCGTTGTCAGTTCATTTTCGATTTTTGAGTTTGACTGTCCTTCTGGTATCTTTCGTCCCTCTTTTGAAGAGACTCTACAGTAGTGGCAGTGGCGTAGCTTGCATGTATGCTCAGATGCTCAAGCATCCACATCAATTTGACAAAAAAAATGTTTTTTGTTTAATAATTATATAATGACAGTTGACAGCATATACACATGATGGTATCCGAATGTATATGAGAATATGAGAATAGCTTCCAATCATTTCCGAAGCCGTATGCGTGGGGTTTCCCTTATGTAAACAAGATGGATAAAAATAATCTGAAACATTATTTGATTGGGGACTTTCCTTTTTGAATTTTCCTTGGAGTTCAGTATTTTTGTTATTTTACTTTTTTCTTTGGCACGAAAGACGACGACTCTATTTGTAATGAAGTTATTTTATTCCAGGATTCACAAATACCCTTTTACATTTAGGTACAAATATTAATGTTGTTTTCAATAAAAGATCAGAGATCCAATGTCCCCCGCATCCAAGATACATTTTTATGTACAAGAGGGCAAAAACTAAACAAAGCACTTTTTCTTTTTTTAAATTTATATCTCGAGAGAAAAAGCTTCCAAACAAATACAATGAGATTTGCATTTATAATGTATATTTCCAACGGGCATGTATTGGTTAAAAATATTTGATCAGGACTTATACTCGCATGTGTGAAAGACATTGCTGCATGATGATATAAGTTTCACAAAAATCTGGCAAGAATTGTACAAAGGACAGCGCTAACAAGACTGGACGGACGGACGCCCGGTATTTCCATATCCTCTCGCAGCAATGAGTTAAGACAAGTAATCAAAAACCTCTTGGAGAAGCTCAAATTCCAGGAAATGAGGGGGTGTCACTTCGGTTCCTATATCCCGGAGTTCCATATACAGAAGTGCCGCTGTATTAAATGGGTTTGTTTTTGAGATGTCAAATATAAGATTTGGTGTGAAACTTTACATTAAATATTTCTGAATTCAGTGATGGTAGTATTGTTCATAAAATTCTGTTGGAAATATAATTTATAATAATGGGTATTTTGAAATTAAACGAAAATCTAACCAGTGTCGGATTCTAGGGGAATACACTGACATGCATACAGGAAAATTTACTTTTCTGCATAAAAAAGTCCCAAAAGTTTTTCGCATCGTTCCGCTCGGCGACAGTTCGCATCCACATCGTTCCAACCCTGGCTACGCCACTGAGTGGTATAGTTAAAGTAATTGTTGGAGTAAGATAATTACTTAACCTTTTTGCTAGATGAAATATTTGTTTATTTTCTTATTATCATAGGGCTAAACAGCTTTTTTGTATTAATATGAGTAAGATTTTGGAAACACATGTTTACTACATGCATGTTTAATCATTCAAAAAAAATCAACAAATCCATGAACTTTTTTTTCATTAATACTCAAGATAAAATCTTTCACCAAAAACTGCAATATCCTGTATCCTTAACGAAAATTTATTCAATATTGAACAAGTGATATATGACGGCAATTTAAGTAGAAAGATTAAAAGTTCTTAAGTTGCAAAATCAATATTATACATTTCACAGAGTTGAAATATTTATTTAGATTTCTTTTTATAACTTTCGTTGTTATACAAAGCATTTAAACCCTGTAGTGTTTTTGGAACAACCAACTGAATGAAACAGACAAGGATCTTGGTTCAATTTTGTGGTAAGCATCTCTAAAATCTACATGATTTAAGTTGTATCATTGAAATATATGTAATTATTTCTATCGTGTTTAAAAAATATTTTTTTAAATCTTAATATAAGGTATACTTTCATTTATATTTTTAGGACCGATTTGATCATTTGTTTGCTTTGAATGACACTATGTCTTTCTTTATCCTGTATAATCCCAACCTTTGGATATAATTTTCGGCTGAAATTTGTGTATCCGTATCCGTCAATCGTAACACACTTTATGATTTTATATAGGTTCGCTTGTTAGTTTCAACTTTAATGGGTTTATTGTAAAAACTGCTGAGACGACACATACTGTTATTGTTTTTTTGTAAGAAATGATTCACAGCAGTTTGATTATATATTCTTGATATCGGCTGGTTCACAATATTTTACACAGAGTTATTACAAAATTGAAAGAGTTTAGTTAGTTTAAACATAATTATTTATAGTGGATTGGGAAACAAGTTTTGCAACTTATATTAAACCCTTTCCACTTTGCGGGTGCGAGTGCTGCCTGGAAGCGGCATTAGCCTACTCTTTTTCGAAATCTACAAGAGTGTCTTTAACGTGCAAGAGATATTGCTCTCTCTTAACACGGGTCAGCCATTTATCGTCCCCGTCCGACGGACTATTGAAAGAGGTATGTTTAAGACGGAATTTCTAGAATATCTTTGTGCAACCTCTCCTGATTTTTATGGAAGCGCACAGGTGCAATTTTTCATTAATTTAAACAGTAAGATATATATTACAATGTTACCTGGGATTCGGAAACAAGTTTGCCGTCTCCCTATTTTTCATTGCTCAGAAGCATTGTTATGCTTAAAGTATGAAAGATTACACCAATAGCTAAAGGTTTTGGAGTCTACATGAATTATATGAATAAAAATGTATGATTATCAACTAGACAAAATGGTGATATTCCTTATATTTAAGAAGTAAATCCAGATTTTTAAATGGGTTTTCCTGTTTCAGAATGTTGGTACCTTTGATAACTATTTGTTCATGCTATGAAAGATTACTAAACATAATTTATTTTTAATAAAACAAGAACCATTTCAACTTGTTTTTTCATACATATTTAACAACCATATAAAGAAAAGAAATTTCCTAAATTTTCCGTTTCTTGCAGTAGATGATTCGAAACACGCCCTCTATCTATAAGCTCTCCATCAGTATATATGTTTTAATCATTAGTTATCCATCAGGGAATTAATATTAAAAGAATATATTAAAAACATGCTTTAAATAACTACGGTCAATTGCAATTTAATGGTTTTATCTCCAGAACTGTATGCCGACTTGATTTGCACACATTACACTCCTACGTTTCAGAATCGATTAATTTATCAGCGTATTTTTTCCAAAAAAAAAAATGCTTTAAATAAATACAGAAAGGTTTTAAATACAATATATCCATCTAAATAGGTTTTTCTTCACTTCTATGAAACATATCATTTAAGGTGCATTTCTAACACAAACGATCTAAACGGCTAAGCGCGCACAGGTGTTGGTCATTTGTTTCTACCATACGTTTGCAAAGTTTACATAAACTTTGACAAACTATGCACTCACTTAAAATGCGTGTATAGTTTGTCGTTCATCGTTTGTTAAAACAGACGCTTCGTTTGTTTCTAATTTCAACTTGATTAAATGATGTATTTGTTTATAAGTTTCTGCAAATAGATATAGGAAGATGTGGTGTGAGTTCCAATGAGACAACTCACCATCCGAATAAATAACAATTTTAAAAAGTAAACCATTATAGGTCAATGTACGGGCTTCAACACAGAGCCTAGACTTACACCGAACAACAAGCTATAAAGGGGCCCCAAAATTAAAAGTATAAAACCATTCAAATGGGAAAATCAACGGTATGGTTACCAACAACATGTGCATGCATTATTAAAAGTTCAAACAGGGTCAGTAAACACTGATTAAACGATATATTCATTTCTACTTGTAGTGCATAAAAATTCGTCTGTAATTAATTGTTCATCGTTTGTTAAAACAAACGCTACATTTGTTTCTTACTTCAACTTGATTAAACGATGTGTTTGTTTTAAGTTTGTAAAAAGGCGGTTTACCAACAATATGTGCATGCATTATTGAAATTTAAAACACAGTCAGTGAACACTATTTAAACGGTGTATTTATTTCTACTTTTGTAATGTTTAGAAAACAACAATAAACGCAACTCAACGTTTCAAAAATTTTGGTGAGAAAGAAATATTAGCAACAATATAAAGAAAATAAACATTCATCTGACCAAGTACAAATGTAGGTCAAATTTACAAAATTTTCCGTTACCTGCAGTAGACGATTCAAAACACCCACTCTATCTAAGGAATCGACGAAGCTCTTCATCAGTATATTCATTTTTAATCATTTAGTATTTAATCATTCATTATCCATCAAAAACATGCATTAAATAATTAAGGGCCATTGCTTTGCAATGGTTTTATCTCCAGAACTGTATGCCGACGACTTGATTTGCACACATAACACTCTACATTCCAGAATCGACTTATTAATTAATTATGGTCAGCGTATGTTTTCCAAAAACATGATTTAAATAAAGAAGGAAAAGTTTCAAATACAATGTATCAAACTAAATAGGTTTCTCAGACTAAACTGTACATGTTGTATCTTTGATATCTTGTTCGATGAGATAGATGCATTTAAACAAATTACCAAATGTTGAATTATTTGGTTAGAAATAATCAACTTTATGGAGGCAGGTAAAGTTAATGGATACTGCTAACTTCTTTTCTTTCTTCTTAAGGTGGATCGGGACTATTCGACTACGCATAATGTCACGCATGAATTACAATTCACATAAAAAGTATTTCTCGTAAATTCAAAATTTTTAAAATTTTTGACTGATTAGAAATGTTAAATCATTGTAGTTATGTCACTAAAAAAATATTTGCGTAATAATGTATATCTGTTAAAGGCTGGAAAAATTACATTTCACACATTTTCCCGCCAAAAGTTTGGTTTAAGGCAAAATATTTTTTTTCCTTTTCCGTGACCTATGTTTTTTATTTTCTCATTCTTTGAAGCTATATTTCAGCTTTTTATATAACAGTTTTGAACCAAGTGTCATAGAACGTTTTTTTTAATATTCGGATTAAAATATGTCAACACCTCTCTTTTCCCTATCATTTCATTGAAAAATGGTCCATTTTGTATACCTGTTTAAAAGTAAAATATTGAGCTTAAGTGATCCTTGACCCCCTATATTTTTTCGATCAACTTGGTTCACTTTCTGTAAAGAATAAAAAAAAAAAAAATCCGGCACTTCTGATAGAAACTTCAAATAGGCCCGAGCCACCTTAAGAAGTTTATGTATGAAGTCAGTCTCATTAAAGTATGCCAATAGTTTGTCAAAAACACGTCCTCCAAACGTAACAAATATGTGGTCAGTCAAAAAATCAAGCATTTTGATAATATCAGTAACAGAGAATTTTTGTGTTTGAATCAGAGTGATTTTAAACAAAATAGGATTCACTTCGCCCCTTAGACAAGATACTTTAAACAATTTTGGTCATTCTTTTGTTATGAAACAAAGCACTACCAACTCTTTCAATTTGTCTATTTGTTTGGAATGGGGAATACCTGTGTAAAGTGTAGAAAATTCAAATGTGTTAGTTATTTCAAGATGAAAGAGTTTTAAATTGTATGTACTCTATAAGTTATCTGGATATATTTTTTAGTATACACTTCTGATTCACACCACCTCTAGAATAACTTTGAAAATTCCGAAGTACTGTAAATTTAGACATTATTTCGAGGTTTCTATTATTGCGGAAAATGCGACAGAGTAGTAAACGCAATTATTAAATAAAGGCAACAGTAGTATACCGCTGTTCAAAACTCATAAATCCATGGACAAAAAACAAAATCGGGATAACAAACTAAAACCGAGGGAAACGCATTAAATATAAGAGGAGAACAACGACATAACACTAAAATGTAACACACATAGACAAAATCCCACGAGGATAAAACACGCAATATGAAATATGTCTTATACGACTTAAAAAGGTTTTTTTCTGAAAATCGTGAAAATTTAAATCGTATTTAAGTCTAAAATGACAAAATCGCAATAATAAATGCACGCAATAATTACTGAACTGGAAGGCACGTGCTTTTAATCATCCGTTTATTGTAAAAGTAGAAGCATAGTTTGGCTATTCGTAAGTGTAGTTCAGCAATAAAAAAAGGGCTTCAAAGTTATTTTGAAACTGCCTATTCTATAGGTGGCGTGAATCAGATGTGGATACTTAAAAATTCCAAACATCTTTTAGAGTACATAAATCTAACTCTCTTTCATCTCGTAACAGTATTAAAACATTTGACTTTCCTACTCTTTACACAAGTATTCCACATTCCAAACTAAAAGAAAAATTGAAAGAGTTGTTATTGCTTTGCTTCATAAAAAAGAATGGCCAACGTAGATACAAGTATCTTGTCTTAGGAAAAAATAAACCCTACTTTGTAAACGATCACTCTGATTTAAACAAAAAATTCTCTAAAACTGATATTATCAAGATGCTTGATTTTTTTTATTGACAACATATTTGTTACGTTCGTAGGACTTGTTTTTTTAAACAGACTGTCGGCATTCCAATGGGAACAAACTGTGCCCCTCTACTTGCCGAGTTTTTTCTTTATTATTATGAGGCTGATTTCATACAGGAACTTCTTAGGAAGAAAGATAAGAAGTAAGCAGTATCCTTTCCGGTATATAGATGATGTTCTTTCACTAAATAATTAAAAATTTGGTGACTTTGTGGAACGCATTTATCCCATTGAACCAGAGTTAAAGGATACTACAAGTACAGTTAAGTCGGCTTCATATCTTGACTTACATCTAGAAATTGACAATGAGGGTTAGTTGAAAACAAAACTTTACGAAAACAAGAGATGATTCAGCTTTCCAATTGTGAACTTCCCATTTCTAAGTAGCAACATTCAAGCAGCACCTGCATACGGGGTATATATCTCCCAATTGATACGATATTCCCGTGCTTGCATTTCCTATCATGATTTTCTTGATACAGGGTTGCTGCTACTAAGGAAGCTTTTAAACCAAGAGTTTCAAATGGTGAAGTTGAAACCATCCCGTCGTAAATATTTACGGACGCCATCACGACTTAGTTGACCGTTATGGAATAACCGTTTCACAAATAATATCGGATGTGTTCCTTTCGTCGTAACTACAATCCCCTTCCCTTTCATGAATGTGACCTACCGAATTAGACTATTCACCGGATTTGATATCACATACGCAACACGACGGGTGCCACATGTGGAGCAGGATCTGCTTACCCTTCCGGATCAGCTGAGATCAACCCAAGTTTTTGGTGGGGTTCGTGCTTTTTATTCTTTGGTTTTCTGTGTTGTGTCATGTGTACTATTGTTTGTCTGTTTGTCCTTTTCATTTTTAGCCATGGCGTTGTCAGTTTGTTTTAGATTTATGAGTTTGACTGTCCCTTTGGTATCTTTCGTCCCTCTTGTAAGGTTATAACAAATTTTATACTATCTTCTTTTAACACAATACTACACGAAAATACGAAAAATCTTCAATTTGAGTTCATATTAACAAATATACGAGAATGAAGTGTTGAATTATAAAACCAGTATTCTCTTGAAAGTGCCATACATTTTTTGATATATTTAATCTTGTAAGCATAAGAGCAAACATTGTTTATATGAACCATATTCTTGTATAAGATTTGAAAGTAATACAATTGGCAGGGTAAACCAGTCGATTAAGACTTGATAAGACTAAAATGACCGCATGAGACTGACATCTTGCTTTTAGTGCATATAAGTATATCTTGCTTTAATGATATGTTTTGCTAACTTATGATACTTTTTATTTATTACTATTTCTAAGATATAAGAAAAAACGAAAACAAATGAATAAAATCGTAATCAACACTCAACAACATTCACAGTCGACTGATGATTTTGATATCTAAACTAGGCAAAAATAAAAATCAATAAATTGTCATTTATGGACAAAACTCTATTAGGTTGGACTTTGCAAAGACCGCTGTTTCACAAGACATGCCTCTTGTGGGGAGATGTATGATATTTACTTATATACTAATTTGTTAACGTACTGGTTGCCAGATATGATCTCTATATTTCATTACATAGACACATGGATATATTACCAATATAGAAAAGCATGATAGCGCCTACAATTTATTTACGAGGAGGTTTGGCATCCAGCAAAACCAGGTTTAACCAAATATTTTTTTTCTTAAAATAACCTGTGAAAAGTCAAGAAAATGGTCTTTGTTATATCAAAGTTCGTTTCTGTGTGTGTTACATTTTAATGTTGTGTTTCTATTGTGTCGTAGTTCTTCTTTATTTTTTCTTTTATTGTCTAAAATTAAAATTGAGAATGGAAATGGGGAATGTGTCAAAGAGACAACAACCCGACCAAATAAAAAAACAACAGCAGAAGGTCACCAACAGGTCTTCAATGTAGCGAGAAATTCCCGCACCCGGAGGCGTCCTTCAGCTGGCCCCTAAACAAATATATACTAGTTCAGTGATAATGAACGCCATACTAATTTCCAAATTGTACACAAGAAACTAAAATTAAAATAATACAAGACTAACAAAGGCCAGAGGCTCCTGACTTGGGACAGGCGCAAAAATGCGGCGGGGTTAAACATGTTTGTGAGATCTCAACCCTCCCCCTATACCTCTAACCAATGTAGAAAAGTAAACGCATAACAATACGCACATTAAAATTCAGTTCAAGAGAAGTCCGAGTCTGATGTCAGAAGATGTAACCAAAGAAAATAAACAAAATGACAATAATACATAAATAACAACAGACTACTAGCAGTTAACTGACATGCCAGCTCCAGACTTCAATTAAACTGACTAAAAAAGATTATGATTTCATCATATGAACATCAGGCACAATCCTTCCCGTTAGGGGTTTAGTATCATACCATCATAACATATATGAGAAGAACATAACCCGTGTCATGTCAACAACTGTTTTTAGAATAAATGTGTTTAGTTCCGACGCAAAGACCTTATCAGTGACTCAATATTAACGCCAAAATATGCAATCTTTAATGACTTGACAACAGTATCGTAATGATATCCCTTCTTAATAAGTCTATTCAAAGGTTTTGTAAGTTTCTGAGGTGAATACTGCCACCTTTGTGCTTTATAAAGAATATTTCCATAAAAAATTGGATGTGAAATACCTGAACGTATAAGAAGTCTGCATGTTGAGCTATATTTACGAATGATGTCTTTAAACCGATGATAAAATTTAGTAAATGTTTTGACTAGTTTGTGTAACCCTGGTGTAATAATTTTTCAGTAATACATAAATTTCTCTCGTTAAAATCTAAAATATTGTTACATACACGAGCGAATCGTACAAGTTGAGATATATAAACACCGTAAGATGGTGACAAGGGAACGTCACCATCTAAAAACGGATAATTAACGATAGGAAATGAAAAATCATCCCTTTTATCATAAATTTTAGTATTCAGCTTTCCGTTAGTGATATAGATATCAAGATCGAGGAAAGGGCAGTGGTCATTGTTAGTATTAGCTTTATTTAAAGTAAGTTCAGCAGGATAAATTTCATTAATATACATACTGAAGTCGTCATTATTGAGAGCCAAAATATCATCCAAATATCTAAAAGTATTATTAAATTTGTTTATCAGATGTTGTTTTGATGGGTCTTTGCTTATTTTTGTCATAAAATGTAACTCACTAGTATGTATTCAATATAAACAAAGTTTCATTTTTTTTTTAGATATTTGCAAAACAAACAATAACAATAGAATATCCTAAGAACAAGTTTATGATTGTTGCCATTTTCATGTTACTTACTGCACGACTTTCTTTTTTTCCCCAAGTAAATATCTTTTATTACATATATGTTGTTTTAACAATTTATTCGGACAGCTTTCTAAGTGATCCATAATTCAAAATAGTGCAATAATTCAATGTTTACATACACAAGTCGTCTCAGATTTTCATGTTAAAGAAAGTGATGATGATATTCAATTTTGTTAGTGTTTCAAAAAAGAATCACATTTTAGAACCAATTATGTTAGCTTTATAATGTACCAAACTGCTGTCAAATAACCTCATTATAGATACCAGGATTAAAATGGAGTATTTAAAAGTTCAGATTGAGAATTTGTATTTTATTTCAACTTAGAAAGTAGTTGGGAATTTGTATTTCATACTATTTAAATTAATACTATTTGTTTTTACATATATTATTAAGGTTGATCTTAGTTTGAAATCTATAGCACAAAAAGGTATTCACCATTACGATTATTTCAAATTAACACAACCATTGGTGTCTGGGTTTATTTCTATATCTTCTCGTTTCAAATTTAAATAAATTGTTTGATGGTAAATTTTGATTCTTTCGAACGGTAGATCTATATTTTGAACTATATAAATGCAAAAGAAAATAAATATTGCAAAGAAAACAAAAAAAAAATAAATGAAATGAAAAAGCAGGGGTCTGTTTCGTCTTGAAAATTTGCGTACAAAACTTGTCTATTACATTTTTGTTTTGAAATTTATTAATTCAATAGAATTGTTTACGAGGAGCTTGAACTTATTGAAGACCATGTCACAAGCGAAGGATAAAAAATGAACAAATATCTTATCGGCGTTAAAAAGAAATCACAAAATATTGACGATTTGACGCGAACACCGCTGGACATTCACATTAAAGTTGATGGCTGTACATCAAATCGTGTGATGCATCCGTATCAAGTGTATATCAATGTAATAAAGTTTGGAATATTTATACTGGTCTATGCGAATAGAGTAACATAACTACGATATTATACAACTATTTGTATCGTTAATTTATTAAAATATTTCAATTGCAGCTATATAGAGAAACATGCTTTTTATATGTTGCAATTATGTAAATATAGACAATTCAGTTTTGCCTCTGTTTGCGGCGAGATCTGTGTCACTTTTACTCTTTACTTTTATGAAAATTGATATCCCATGCACTTCAACTTATACAACCCTGTTGTGAGTTTAGAGAATAGAGAGAAATAAAACAGACTAAATGATCAGCAATACCAAATCAATAAAACTTTTGTAATAAATTTTATTTTCATTACTTTTAATATGACTTTACTTTTATGAATATGCACATAAATCAAAGTAAGCGACACGGGCTTTGAAGAGTCTGTAGTAAATATTCAAATTAATTCAAACTGAAAACTAAATTATTTTTTTACGGCTGTAATGCTATAAATTTTTAATTCTTATCCTGTCAATTTTATTACTTTCAAATCTAAAACCAGAACATGGTCCATATAAACAAGTGTTTTGCTATCATAAATTCACACAATCAAGCATACAGATAAAATGTATGCCATTTTTAAGAGAATTATGGTTTTGAAATCCTACTCGTCATTCTCCTATATTTGTTTATCTACTAGTCCTCAAATTGCAGATTTTCGTACCTTTGTGTGGTCTTTACTTCGTCGTCAGTGGTGTTAGAAGAAGTTATTATACAAAATTTTATAACCCTAAACTACACTTACAAACAGTCAACCATCTACTTTTTAAATAGACGGATCAGTAATCTAATTTTCTGTTGATTATTGGCACGTTTCATCCAATGCTATAAGACTCAAAATACTAAATAGTTATTAAAGGTACCAGACTTATACTTTGATATTTCAGACGCGCGTTTCGTCTACAATAGAAGATATAGAAGCTAAAAAGGGTCCCAAAAAATACTAGTGTAAAACCATTCAAATGGCTAAACCAACGGTCGTATCTTTATAAAAAAACGAGAAAAGAGATATACATTTAAACCACATAATCAAACGACAACTACTGAACATCAAATTCCTGACCAACGAGAGGTGCAATCATTTGCAGCGGGAGCGAACGTTTTTGCGGCACTTAACCTCTTTCCCAATTTGAAATAATAGTGTAACATTACAACATATAGAAAGACCCACCGATGGAGCTCAGATAAAAAAGTTAGGAATCCAAACAAGTATACTAATTGCACCTGTTCAATAGCAGACTTGTGTTTGTACTGTTATGAATCACTGTTTATGACCAAACTCAGTAAAAACCTGTCTAAATTGCATGTAAATAGATTATCAACAACACTTACTGTTATCGTGATCATTTTTGTCGTAATATAATCAAGAATTTTCTTATTATTCTGCCGAAATCTACCCAAAGGAACTTACTTTAAAAAAAATCAAATTTAAACGGTCATAACTGTCCATTCCAAGATTTAAATATTTCGGTTTTTATATGGAAAACTCCGATTTTTCTTTCCTTACTGTTAATTTCTCCCTTTTTTATGGTTATGGTTTACATTTTTTACTGTTGTGACGTTTTTGATTTTAACAAACGTAATCTATGTATACTGGTAAATTATAAAGCCAGATATTTCGCTACCACAAATAACTTAAAACCCTTACACAATTCTTCCATAAATATCAAGATTTGAATTTGAAGTTTGGTTGTGCCTGAAGAAATTTATTTCAAACGGAAAACCCCATTCCTCAGTTTTACAGAAATATTGTTTACCCTGCCCCGAAAGTAAAAAACGATCCTGGTAAACTTATCTCTCCTTTAAATAAACTTATTTTAAAGGCTACCTATTCAACACTGTAATAGATTATTGAATATATGTTTTATTGCTATTAATACTAGTAGTGCCTTTGTTATCAGTGAATTAAGAGCAATCTAAATACTATTGTTATATATAGATTCTACCACTGCATTTATCCACTCGAAACAGTTAAAGATTTAAAATTTAACTATCGAGAGGGGATAAATATCCTATTAAACAAAATTTGTGGTGGAATCTGTTTCTCTAATGATAATGATTACTCAAAAAATATGCAAGCAAACTTATTTCTTTTTTTTATGATCTGCAATCTGATGAAGTCTTTCTATCTGACGTCATCAGGCATGGTCGCATTTTTTTCAGGCTGTTACAAAAGAATATTCAGATTAGGCAAGAAAATTCGACTTCATAATCTGATTTTAACTAATGAAGAACTGAGATCAAACGAACCACAAGATGTTTAAACATTTTTACACAATGGGTACAGAAAGAAATAAATTGACGAAGAACAAGAGAAATAGTTATCAAAGGAACCTGGATTATAATTTAGTACTCCAGACCCACATTTCGTCTACATATTACTCATCAGTGACGCTCATATCAAAATATCTTTAAAATACATATACACATTCATGGATCTACAATCTGTCGATTCTTGTATCTTGACATTGCATTAGATGATGTTCTTCTGAGTGTTTATGACGTCTTTACACTCAAAAGTGAAATCACAAAAATATGGAACTAAGAGGAAAGTGCATAATAACATGGCAAAATCAAATAACACAACACATAAAAAACGAATGGACAAGAACTGTCATATTCCTGACTTGGTACAGGCATTTTCAAATGGAGAAAATGGTGGATTGAACCTGGTTTTATAGCGCCAAACCTCTCACTTATATAACAGTCGCATCAAATTTAAAAATATGGATATTGTAGCGTGAACAAAACAAACAGACACAAAAAAAAGGTAAAAATTTCACAAATAAAGGTAAAAAGTCTAATTCGGTAGGTCAAATTCGTGAAAAAAAGAACGGGACTGTAGTTACGACATAAGGAACATGTTTGATATCATCTATATAACAGACATTCCTATTTCTATATCTTCTCGTTTCAAATTTAAATAAATTGTTTGATGGTAAATTTTGATTCTTTCGAACGGTAGATCTATATTTTGAACTATATAAATGCAAAAGAAAATAAATATTGCAAAGAAAACAAAAAAAAAAAAATAAATGAAATGAAAAAGCAGGGGTCTGTTTCGTCTTGAAAATTTGCGTACAAAACTTGTCTATTACATTTTTGTTTTGAAATTTATTAATTCAATAGAATTGTTTACGAGGAGCTTGAACTTATTGAAGACCATGTCACAAGCGAAGAATAAAAAATGAACAAATATCTTATCGGCGTTAAAAAGAAATCACAAAATATTGACGATTTGACGCGAACACCGCTGGACATTCACATTAAAGTTGATGGCTGTACATCAAATCTTGTGATGCATCCGTAGCAAGTGTATATCAATGTAATAAAGTTTGGAATATTTATACTGGTCTATGCGAATAGAGTAACATAACTACGATATTATACAACTATTTGTATCGTTAATTTATTAAAATATTTCAATTGCAGCTATATAGAGAAACATGCTTTTTATATGTTGCAATTATGTAAATATAGACAATTCAGTATGCCTTATGAACTCTGTTTGCGGCGAGATCTGTGTCACTTTTACTCTTTACATTTATGAAAATTGATATCCCATGCACTTCAACTTATAGTGCTGTTTTGCATATTTTCAACATGTATATGCCCTGAACTTCTAAGAATTTAAAATTATAGTAAATTTCTATGCTACCCCTGCCTCCACTTTCGGACCTATTGAGAAATAAAATTTAGGCACTAACATGTTTGTCTATACTGGTAACATTTCAAAGAAACACTGAGATCTTATCTGAAAAGCAGTACGTTAACAAATTAGTATACATATGAACAATATATATCGCCAAAAGAGGCGTTGTTTCTGAAACAGCTTAGTTAAAAAGGTGCAACGTATAGGATTTTTTTACATTTATTTATTCATTTTTGACTATTAGTAGCTATATACAATGAAGTAAATTAAATTGCAAATATTTATCAACAAGGCAAGATCTACAAACTAGGCTAGAGGTCAAATTCGATCAGTAATAGCAAAACAGATCAGTAAGGCAAGATTTACTAAGAGGTCAAATTGTGCCGATTTAGTAAGTAGACTGTAATTTTATAGTAGTAATTGCCCTAACGGAGATTTTGTTACCCTGTTGTGAGTTTAGAGGATAGAGAGAAATAAAACAGACTAAATGATCAGCAATACCAAATCAATAAAACTTTTGTAATAAATTTTATTTTCATTACTTTTAAATTCAAATTCAAATTCAAATTCAAATTCAAATTATTTATTCAAGAAAACTCACAAAGAGCATAAAATGAACAATATAAATGCATATGTACATAAATATTGAGAAAGAGTTATAGCTGACAAAGAGATCTAATACACACATAAAAAAAGAAAATATTATATTATATGGTATGATAAATATCAAGGGAGACAACCCTGTTCTTATGTAAATACTCTATTAAGTTACCATATCCATACAACAAATAAATATATATATATATATGACAGAACACTAAGATGATAATTTTTCTGTTGCTTTGCTATCAGTTTTGTAAAATATACTCAAACTTAGAAATCTAGATATATTTCTACATACATTGGCATGTTCATTACTCATAAGCCAAATAAATTTGTTATCTGTGTTCAGTTTTGAACTATTCTTATTATAGCAAATGTCTATATAGGTTTGCCTAATAGTAAAATATTTTTAGCAATCTAATAAAATGTGTTTTTCATCTTCTACTTCACAAGAGGAACAGTTCTTACATGTTCTGTCATTAACAGGTGTTTTTGGTATTGTATATCTACCCAATTCAATTTGCAGTCTATGATTGCTGGTTCTATATCTACTCATGTTATATTTATCATTTTCGTTACAAATATTAACAAGATAATTTTCAAATTTGAAAATGTTTTTGAAAGTTCTAAATGTTCTCAGTTTCTCACTGGTTTGAAGTTGTTGAAACCATCTAGATTCAAACTTACTTTTAGTAGATTTTATTATCCTTTGGATATCACCATTTTTCATAGAAACATGTAATTGAGTTAATTCTGACTCATTAGAGTTGAACATATTAAATTTCTTGAGAATATTTTTTATTGAGCTTAACCAGCAATTTTGATTATTTTCAATCATGAGTAGGTTCTCTGCAAGTGCATGAGATAAAAGTTTATCACCTGTTTTATCATTTTCAAGTCTAGTCCAATATTTTAACATAGACGAAACAATATCAATATAAATTGGATATCGACCTAATTCACCATACAAGGCCAGTTTGCTTGTCTTTTTATTAACTGATAAAATATATCTACATAAAGACAAATTAAGTTTCTCCAATGGGAGATATTTATAAACTTTTTCAAATAAGTTATCATCTAAAGAGGGTTTAAACATCCCCACTATCTCGGATGCATATAAAAGTACAGGTTTGACAGTATGGTCAAATACATACAAAAAATTTTCTGCATCACAAGACATATTTTTAAATACATTAGTTATTTTGAAAAAAGCTTTTTGGCCTCGGGTGTATAGGTCCTTTAGCGCATTATTAAAACTACCATTTGTAGTAAATATAACACCAAGATACTTGTATTGTTTTACAATTTCTATTTCTGATTCACCAATGTAGAAATTAACTTTAGGAATTCTACTTCCCTTATTGAATATAAGTACTTTTGATTTCCGTTAGTTGATGCCAAGTCTCCACTCATTACAATATTCAAACACTTTATTCATGCTATTTTGAAGACCCTCTTTAGTTTCTGACATCAACAATAAATCATCGACATATAGCAAACAGTTAATAGATTTAGTTCCCATAGAAACTGGTGAACAGGAGCAATCAAATATCTTGGTGATATCATTGATAAATACATTGAACAGGTTAGGACTAAGGTTGTCTCCCTGAAAAACACCAATATTTGAAGGAAAGGCTTCGGTTATACTTTCATTGTTAAGTTTTACCCTTAATCCAATATTTGTATACATGGATTGTAGAATAGATAGATATTTCCCACCAATACCAGCTTTTGCAAGCTTTAATAAAAGGGCAGGGTGGATCACAGAGTCAAATGCCTTTTTAAGGTCTATAAAACAAGTATAAAGTTTTTTTGACTTATTTAAATATTTATCTATAATAGTTTTAAGCTTAAAGATGTGGTTTGAAGTTCTACATCCCCTCTTAAACCCAATTTGCTCATCAGCGATTATGTTATTAACTTTAAGAAATTCTTCGAGTCGTGTATTTTAAATGGAGTTGAAAACTTTGCCCATACAACTAGTTATAGTTATTCCTCTATAGTTGCCAGGATCATGATTATCACCCTGTTTAAAAATAGGGATTATTATACCATTTGACCAACTTTCTGGATAAATACCAGATGACAAAATACTATTAAATAATTTAATCAAAGATGGCATCAGTGCGAACTGGCCATACTTAATCATTTCATTTAAAATACCATCATGACCACTGCTTTTATTATTTTTAAGCTTTAGGCAAGCTTTACTAATTTCTTTTATAGTGATTGGGTTGTCTAATATATCTGTTCCATTAGGAATTATAGTTGTATTTAAACAGTTCTTAAAATAGTCATTAATTAAAGATTTTTCACCTGAGACCTTATTTAACTCCTTAAAGTGATCCAGTAATACACTGGGGGTAATTGGTATTTCCTCTTTTTCACTGTCACAAAATTTGAGTGTATTAACAATTTCCCAAAACTGTTTGGGGTTTTTTGTAGAGAGGTTTTTCATTTTATTAACTATATCTTTAAAATGGTTCCGTCGCCTTTCCTTCCTTAGTTTATTATACTGCTTACTTAGACAAAAATATTTATGTCTAAGTTGGTTATCAAAAGGTCTAAAGGCAAGTTGTTTACTTAGATAATCTAACGAAGTTTTCATGAAGATCAGGGGTAAACCATGGTTTTTTCTTTTTCTTATTATTTTTTCTCATGACCCCTTTCCTTGCCTTTAGAGAAATATTTGCAGCTTCTAAAATACAATTGTTCATATCAACAACAGCTTTCTCAATACCATTTTTATCTAAACTTATATTACAATTATTAAATTCTTCAAGTTTAGATGCAACAGAGGGACAGGCCAACGCTTTCTGGAATTTGCTAATAGACCCATCAGTCCATTTATATCTTAGGGGAAGTGGAAATAGTTTTGTTGTCTCAGAATTTACTTGTTCGTCAAAATCTACAGATAGAATACATGACAACAAACAATGATTTGAAATAGATCTTTGAAAATCATGGACTTTCATACATAAAAATCTATGTGAAATACTTTCACTTCCAATTATATAATCAATTACACTACTACCCAAGGAACAGTGGGCTGTAAATTTCCCAGAAAAGTCACCTAATGTCCTTCCGTTAAGGATTCTTAGTCTACTTTGGATACATAAGTCAATCAAGCTTTTCCCTCTGTTGCATCTTACCTGATCTTGACTTTCTCTAGTAGTACATGGTACATCCTCAATGTAATGTTCATCAGGCATAAATTTTGAACAATTATCATTAGGTATGAAGTCAACATCTACAGCAACACGGGCATTGAAATCTCCAAACAGTGCAATGTCCCCTTTATCATACATATTTGTGATATCATTTATAAGACACTCAAATTGGTCCCCTTCTTTAATAGAATAAGTAGAGTTTTCAGGGGGTATATGTAGAAAACATATATATAAGTCTCTATTAAGGGAAAAGTAGTTTTTGTCTAATCTAAACCACATAAAATTTGAATTTGTGATAGGGAGGGGGGCTACTCCTGCAGATATTGACCTCCGTACCATAACGCTTATACCTCCAAAAAGTCTTCTAGACTTTTCATTTTGATTTCTAAAATTATGATAAATTTTATAGTTACATAGAGGTGAGCTAAATGATTTATTATTGTGAGTTTCTACTAGACCTACAATATCATATAAACTTATTTGTTTCAATAGACTAGAATCATTAAATTTGTCAAAATCTTTTGTCTTTATACCATCAACGTTCCACACGCATAGATTTAACTGCCTCCTTTTGGTTTTTGCCATGGCTTACGGTTAACAGGCCCTCTGCGTTTGATGAATGGGATACCTAGAATCTGATCCACACACTTCCTGATATTAGCGGCAAGAACTTTTACACCTACATCACTTAAATGATAGCCATCATTATTTATAAACTTTTTATTTATTTCACCAGAAACTGACAGATTATGGTTGTCGCAAATAACGAAATCACTAGATTCCTCGTGCATTTCTTTTACTAGGGAATTCACGGTATTTACCTTTAAGTTATATTTGCGCTCATCACTTCGGTTTGTTGCCAAGGAGACTACTATTTTTGAGTCTGGCCTTTTTTCTTTAGTCTTTTGTATAAGTTTCTCAAGTTGTAAGACACATTCTGATGAGGATTTTTTCGTAAGTTCGTTGCTCAATATATGATAGGCGATAACATCCGGGTTATAAGATTCTTCTAGTTCATCAATAACCTTTTCTGCTTGATCAATATGGTATGCTATTTTCTTCATTGTATCAAATTGTGCACTTAGTCTTTCTGTTTTAATTTGTTCAGTGTTAGATGTTCCGACTAGCAATACTTTTGGTTTCTCTTTCTTTTCTTTCCTTTCAACTTGACTCCAGGATCCATGTTCATTATTCTGGTCCTCTGTCATTCTTAATTGATTTTTCATTATTAATATTTCTTCCTTTGATAGTGACAGGTTTTGACTTCTTCATTGTCTTTTTTCAGCCGAGTATTTTCATTGATTATTTCACGCATAACTTGGTCTTTATGGTCAATGTCTTTTTGTAGGGATGTTATATGTTTATCTTTCTCATCTGTTATTAGTTTGTGGTTCTTAACAGTTGACTCAAGTTTCTCTTTAAGGTGTTCTATTTCCAACATAGATTCATGATTTGTTTTGTCTATTTTGTTCTTAAGTTGTTGGTTTTCAAGTCTGGCCTGTTCTAGACCGGGTTCGGAACCTGATTTTCCATCATTTTTGGTCAGATTTGACAGTTTGTCAATGATTGTTTCAAGTTTTTTGTTATCCGTACCCACTGCATTTGTTATTTTAATTTGTGCCACTAATTTATTTATAGCATCAAGTCTTTCTGTAATTGATGTTTTGTCTGAGTTTTTTTTTTCAGCTAGTATTACCACTGAGTTTTCAACTTTGTCTAGTGAACTTTTAAATTGATAAAGTTCAGCTTTAATCTGTGATTTAATTACTTCAACTAATGACATATCTGGGCTGTTTGTACATGTTGTATTATTTGTAGTGTCGAATACTGGTAACTTTTCTACAGTTATCGTTATCTTTTCATCATGCATGGTACATGCTATACAGTTATATTTTCTCTGTTTATAACGAATATATCGAGCTAGTTCGTAACGGGGTAGCTTTGTACAGCCATAGTGTATCCATTTTTTACACGAGATACACTCTAACATTGATTTGTTGTTTGGGCTTTCACACTCTGGGCATTGGGATGAGGTTTCTGGGTCTGGTTGTTCATTTGTTTCATCATTTTGTGCCATTTGGGGCAATTCAACATGTTTGGGTTCTGTTTGATCACTATTGTTTTGTGACATACCGGTACCTTCACAGTCTTGAAAGATTTGTTCCTCAA
Organism: Mytilus galloprovincialis; assembly: GCA_037788925.1. Lineage (NCBI taxonomy): Eukaryota > Metazoa > Mollusca > Bivalvia > Mytilida > Mytilidae > Mytilus > Mytilus galloprovincialis. The sequence goes on along the minus strand of CM075341.1, from coordinate 64,984 downwards.
TTTCATCAACGTGATTGTTGTCATGTTCGGTTACATGTTGATCATTTTGTTTACATGGATTATCTTTTAAATAGTTTTCTAGTGACATCCACTCCCCATTATCGTATATAGTTACAGGGGTTAATGATGAACTTTCAAGAATAAGTTTTGCCGTGAGTTTACTTTTATGAATATGCACATAAATCAAAGAGTCTGTAGTAAATATTCAAATTAATTCAAACTGAAAACTAAATTATTTTTTTTACGGCTGTAATGCTATAAATTTTTAATTCTTATCCTGTCAATTTTATTACTTTCAAATCTAAAACCAGAACATGGTCCATATAAACAAGTGTTTTGCTATCATAAATTCACACAATCAAGCATACAGATAAAATGTATGCCATTTTTAAGAGAATTATGGTTTTGAAATCCTACTCGTCATTCTCCTATATTTGTTTATCTACTAGTCCTCAAATTGCAGATTTTCGTACCTTTGTGTGGTCTTTACTTCGTCGTCAGTGGTGTTAGAAGAAGTTATTATACAACATTTTATAACCTTAAACTACACTTACACACAGTCAACCATCTACTTTTTAAATAGACGGATCAGTAATCTAATTTTCTGTTGATTATTGGCACGTTTCATCCAATGCTATAAGACTCAAAATACTAAATAGTTATTAAAGGTACCAGACTTATACTTTGATATTTCAGACGCGCGTTTCGTCTACAATAGAAGATATAGAAGCTAAAAAGGGTCCCAAAAAATACTAGTGTAAAACCATTCAAATGGCTAAACCAACGGTCGTATCTTTATAAAAAAACGAGAAAAGAGAAATACATTTAAACCACATAATCAAACGACAACTACTGAACATCAAATTCCTGACCAACGAGAGGTGCAATCATTTGCAGCGGGAGCGAACGTTTTTACGGTACTTAACCTCAATATCAAAATCAAATAACACAACACATAAAAAACGAATGGACAAGAACTGTGATATTCCTGACTTGGTACAGGCATTTTCAAATGTAGAAAATGGTGGATTAAACCTGGTTTTATAGCGCTAACCCTCTCACTTATATAACAGTCGCATCAAATTTAAAAATATGGATATTGTAGCGTGAACAAAACAAACAGACACAAAAAAAGGTAAAAATGTCACAAATAAAGGTAAAAAGTCTAATTCGGTAGGTCAAATTCGTGAAAAAAAGAACGGGACTGTAGTTACGACATAAGGAACATGTTTGATATCATCTATATAACAGACATTCCGTAACGATAAACCAACTCGTAATGGCGTCCGTAAAATTTACTAAGTGATGAATTCAGTTTTCCAAAGGTTCAATATTGGAAATCTCAAATCAACTCTTTTGTCGTTTAGTTTTGTTTTCAAAAAACCATCATAGTCAATTTCTAGATATAAATCGTAATGAAGAGGCAAAATCAAGTGCACAAACACTTCAAACTATGTAGAAAATGGTGGATTAAACCTGGTTTTATAACGCTAACCGTCTCACTTTGATGACAGTCTCATCAAATTCCGTTATATTTACAATGATGCGTGAACTAAACAGACATAATAAATAAAATAGTCAAAATATGGGTACAACAGTATGCATCCCACATCCATTGGATGATGGATGTATACTGATTGATGATTAAGTCTAAGATGCATGTTTTTTCATTAGTTGCTAGTGGCTTTGAACTAGCTGTCAGCAACTGCGAGTACTCTCAGATTTGTATTTAGTGGGAATTTGTTGTTGGAATATACGAGTACCCTGCCACGTCTACTCTGTGTAATATTTGTATTTGTATCCATCTGATGATTTTATCCTTTTTCAACTGATTTCTATAGTTCGTGTTTTTTTGTACTGTAACAACACTATCCAAAGAAAGGGTAGGGTTGAGATCCTAGTAACATGTTTTACACCGCCACATTTTGTATGTATGTGTCTGTCCCAAGTCAGGAGCATGTAATTCAGTGGTTGTCGTTTGTTTATGTGTAACATATTTGTTTCTCGTATATTTTGTATGTAATCTAGGTTGGTAGTTTTTCTCGTTTGAGTTGTTTTACATTGTAAATTCGGGGTCTTATATATACTGAGTGCCAATGAAAACGCAACACTTTTGTTTTTCAAATTTTTTTTCAAGTTTTTATTTTATTTATATAAGAACTTTGTACAGTTGGTTTAAAATGACTTTTAAGACAATTGACGACAACTTAACGGTTGAGTGATTTTTGGAACAAATGCGAAGTAAGGATTATTTTGAACAGACATAAACCGAGTTCACCGCTTTTTAACATATGCACCATTTTCACGATTTTGTCATTTAAAGCTTTGCTAATGTCATGAATTTTCCCGCCCTTATTTTAAGGAAACTGCAATAAACATCTGAGTAAATGCCAGGACTTACTGACAACCAGCGACATGCAGTTTTGGGCATGATCCAATGAAGCCTTTCACTGCATACAATTACGAGAAGACTGAAGTTGTAGCTTCTACAATAACCCAAATCATCCATATATTCAACCAAAATGGATCATTTAATGATAAGCGACATCCCTGGTACAAAAAACAAGAAACGCTCAGCCAGACCGATACATTTGGTCTTAAACATATTAGATATTGACTCTGATGGGTGTAAAAAGGTCACGAGAGTTCAATGGTGGTCACAGTAGATCCTTTGGATCAATTTCAGTAAAGCAATATTTGCGCAGAAATTGTTAAAGAGCACCAACGTCTTTCCTTAGTGACATCTAAACGGCCGTAAGACGTAAATATCGAATTCTGTAGACAAAAAATCATTCTTTGTGTACCAAAAACCGGCGGTGGCGGTTACATAAACATTTGGCACCCATCTTGGCCAAAAGTCATGTGTTTCGCCCGATTTTGGTCCGATCGAGCAAATTTCGCAACAGGTTTGACATGGATTAGACGATGAAAACCACCACCAATATCATAAAGTCAGCTTGAGTTTGATATGCGGGACAAGTGCGACACCATTCCTCGAGATCACATTAAACGTCCGGGATGATTAATTCAACGGCGCTGTCGAGATTGCGCTGCACAACGGGGTTGTAACATGTTTTGTTAGGACTGTGAGTTGATGATTCGACATTGAATGTTTCGTTTACCTATAGCGTCTGAAAGATGACAATGAAACATTTTTGTTTGATATCGATCTATTGTTAGGATTGTTAATTTTCAAACACAATTTATTTTGAAAGATTATCATTTCTAATATATTTTTTTTTTTGAAAAACCAAGTGTTGCGTTTGGATTGGCACTCAGTATAGCTGACTATGCTGAATTGGATTTGCTCTCTGTTGAATGCCGTACGATGACTTATAGTTGTTTAGTTTTGTGTCATGTGGTCTCTTGTACAGAGTTGTCTCCTTGGCAATCACACATCTTCTTTTTCATATAAAGTTAAACAGACTTGACGACCCAAATTTCTAATATTACGCAATAATTACTGTAATCTATTATACCAAATCTTAAATAGATGGTCAATTTCTTTAATCAAAAGCTCTTTTCGATTGTAGATTATTGATAATTTTACACTGCATCATGCTGAGGGCTCTAAGATGGCTATTGTTGATTATAAGCACTTCTAAATGAAGTTCATGATATTGATTGATAATATTTCAAAGTTAAAGCTTGTCCAAAAACCTACAGCGTCTAACTATCTCACTTCAGTGTGACCATTGCGGTTCGGACAGCTACTATGTTTCAGAGTATTACGTATATAAATTGTTTTGGTAATTAACATGTATCACGTACTCCCCAATGTGGATCGTACCAGCGAAAGAAAAAAAGTCGTCATGCTATTTCTTTTGCAGAACTTTTAGTCAAAACCAAATAATAAAAATACCAATCTCTGAGGAAAATTCAAAACGGACTTCCCTAATGAAAAGACATAATAAAAAGTTCAAACCCAACAAAGTCGCTTACAATTCAATTATATTAATTAAGACTTGATCAGACCAAAATGTCACGTTTTAGACAAAATAACTATGTTTGTATTTACAAGTAAAAAAATACACCATAAAATATAAATTTGTACCGTGACGTGGTATATCATATCGAGATACCAAGGATATACATATAAGAATCCCCGAAAAGAGGTTCTGACACTCAAACACACCCATGATACTTAGTAAAGAGGAAAACCTGAATAATCATAGGTCTGTTCTATGTTACTTTGGAATATTAAACATTGATGAAGATTTGTATTGAGTACATACGACCTACGACTCTTTCATCTTGCAATCGTGTTACAACATTTTACTTTGTACACTTTAAATAAGTATTCCCCATTCCATACCAACAGACAAATTGTAATATTTGGTATTGCTTTGATTCATACAAAAGAATTACCAACGTAGATACAAATATCTTGTCTAAGGAAGGGTGTAGTCCTACTTTTCTTCAGAATCCCTCTAAATCAAGCAAAAAATTATCTGAAACTCACATTATCAAATGGCTTGATTTATTGATTAACATTTTGGAGCACGTGTTTTTTAACAAATAATCTGCATCTCAATAGGAACAAACTGTGCACCTCTTCTTTTCGACTTGTTCCTATATTTTCATGAGGCCGACTTCATACAGATTCAATATAGTTAATGGTCTTTCACTAAATAATCTCATAATTTGGTTATTACGTCAAACTAAACTAAAACAAACGCAGGAACATCTATACCGCTTCCGTAAACCTAAGAAATTCAAAAGCATAATTTATCAACATTTAGGTAAACATAACCACGATATTGAATTTATTAGATTTCAACCGCTCGAAACGGTCCAGAAATAACAAGGGCAGTCGCATAAACAATTTGAAGATTCCCGTAAAATTTTCGAACTGTCTTGGATTTAAACGACTCCAAACAGCTTATCCCCTGGGTCTAAATTAAAATATATTTGGACAAGGGAACACATCTACTACTTCCTCTATTGATATCATGAATATTATTGATAAAAACCAACGAAATAATAGGTCTCATGGGAAACGTATTAATCGAAATCAACGAGTTAAACATCGTACAAATTATACACTTGATAATCTCCTATCTATATTTAAAAATAATGGTAGGCATCAACTATTATGTAAACTGGGTCAAATACCCATTAGTAAATTACACGATATTTTCAAAGAGTGTGACACTATCTCATTCTTCAGCCCACTGTATGAATATTCTCGTATAATTACAGCATTTTGCCACCATAGGCTGTTACATGTACCACATATCGACAAACCTGAAGATCATAAACGTCATTTTTTGAAAATTAAATATATAAGTAGAGGTTTGGTTTTATCAACTTATCTAGTATATTTAATGCCTCTACCGTTCAAAACTGTATACCTCCCTATTTTGATAATATAGGACCACCTATAATTTCATACACATACAAAAAACAAGCAGAAGTTTAATTTTTGATTATACGTCGGTTACATCAGACATGAATTTAGACAGTAATACTCCCTTAAATTGAAACTGTGAATCGTCGAAGTTTAGATATGTTCCCTATGGCCACGTTATTACAGGGGACCTCAATATCGTCCAGGACAGAAAGTTTAACAACTTTTTTAATAAAGGACCAAAATATCGTCCTCCATCTAAAATAGATTGGAAAGAGTGTCGTCAAGTCACCAAAGATGTTCTTTCCTCATTTGGTAAAAAATGGTGTAAACGGGAAAAATCTGATAAAAAATCACTTGATTCTTATTTAAATAGTATGAACGTGGTAGATAAGAGAATATAAAAATTTGAAAATAATTTAGAAGTAAATAATAGAGTTACTAATACACCTATTTCCAGAATAAGAAATAAACTTCAAATACTTTCAAAGCGGTATGTGTTTGTACCGGCTGATAAAGCAGCTAACAATGTGGTTGTAGAATGACAAAACTACTACACGGACGTTCTTAAGAATGAAATTTTAAATTCATCTACATTCAAGTCCATTCGTTTCATAGAGAGTCATATAGTAAACAAGCATATCACAACCACATCAAAGATTAAGGTTTCTTCTGAACATTTGAAGGTCCCTACTATGTATTGGGTACCTAAACTACATAAAAAACAATTTAAATATCGTTTCATCTTGGCCTCCAGTAAGTGTTCTACAACTAATCTTGTCAGTGCTCTTAACTATTTCATTAACTACTATTAAAAAACTTATCATAAACTATTGTAATAAAATATATGAACATAGTGGTATCAACCATTTTTTGGAGTGTAAAAAAATCTTTCTACTCTTTACACCACACTTCCAAACTATCTTGTTTAACAAAAGTTTTCCTATTTAATTAAATGGTCGTTTGGTTAAGCTGAATGTAGATATACTTGCTGCAACTCATTTAAAGCCTTCTTCTCTTATGAGAAAGGTAAATATGCTAGATATACTTACTGGAGGTGTGATGAGATGATTGAAGCTGTTAATTTTCTCCTTGGTAATATTTACGTACGTTTCGGCAACAAAGTTTATCTACAGGTTGTAGGTATCCCCATGGGCACTAATTGTGCCCTTTTAATAGCAGACTTGTTTTTGTACTGTTACGAATCACAATTAATGACTAAACTCAGTAAAGACCCGTCAAAATTGCATTTAATTGATAAATTCAACAACACTTACCGTTATCTTGATGATATTTTTTCGTTAAATAATCAAGAATTTTTTCAATATACTACTGAGATTTACCCCAAGGAATTTACTTTAAATAAATCAATTGTCTATTGTGACGTTTTTGATTTTAACGAACGCAACCTATGTATTACTGGTTAATTAATAAACCAGGGACATCGTTACAATAAATTACTTAAAACCTTGACTAAATTTTTTAATAGATATAAAGATTTGGTTTTGAGGTTTGGTTGTACCTGTAGAAAACTTATTTCAAACGGGATAGAACATCCTCATTTTTACGGAAATGTTGTTTACCGTGCCCGGAAATTTAGAAATGATCCATGTAAACTTGTTGCTCCTTAAAATAAACTTATTCTAAAAGGTTACCTCTTCAACCCTGATTTTGTAGATATAAATCTAACTAAATATTACTAGTATGTTATATACATATACATTTTCATGGATCTACAATCTGTCGATACCTGTAACTTGGCATTGCACAAGTTCATGTTTTTCTCAGGTTGTTTATGACGTCTTTACACTAAATCCATTGTATGGTGGATGTGCACGGATTGAGTGTTTAGTCTTAGAGGCATGATTTTTTTATTAGTTGTTAGTGCCTTTGAACTAGCTGTCAGATAACTGCGAGTACTCTCAGATCTGTTCATTGTGTCTTTTTGTGTCGGGATGTAACCAGCCGCGTCCACATTTATTTTTTGTTTATCTGATGAGTTAAGCCTTTTTCAACTGATTTTTATAGTTCGTTCTTATGTTGTACTGTTATACCACTGTCCAAGGTTAGGGGGAGGGTTGTGTTCCCGCTAACATGATTAACCCCGCCACATTATTCATGTATGTGCATGTCCCAAGTCAGGAGCCTATAATGCAGTGGTTGTCGTTTGTTTATGTGTTACATATTTGTTTTTCGTTCATTTTTTTTACATAAATAAGGCCGTTAGTTTTCTCGTTTGAATTGTTTTACATTGTCTTATCGGGACCTTTTATAGCTGACTATGCGGTATGGGCTTTGCTCATTGTTGAAGGCCGTACGGTGACCTATATTAGTCAATGTTTGTGTCATTTTGGTCTTTTGTGGATAGTTGTCTCATTGGCAATCATATCACATCTTCTTTTTTATATCCCATCAAACTAGAGATAACGGATACAACATATAAGTCTGCCTTATATCTTGACTTACATTTAGAAATTGACAATAAGGGTCGGTTGTAAACGAAACTTTACGACGAAAGTGATGATTGCAGCTACCCAAATTGTGAGTTTTCCACTCCTATGTAACGAAATTCTAGTAACTTCTGCATCAGAGTATTGTATTACTGTACTTTTATTTCTTATCTTGATTTTCTTGATAGAGAATTGCGGCTCACATTAAAGCTAGTAAACCAAGAGATCATAATATCAAAGGTTAAATCATTCCTACGTAAATTTTACGGACTCCACCTCGAATTGGTTGACCGTTATAAAACGTACGTTTCAATTGGCCATTTTTTTTTATTCGAGTCTTTTTTAGACAAAACGCGTGTCTGGTGTAAATATAAATTTTTGATCCTGGTATCCATGATTAGTTTATTTCACAGATGATGGAGGATATGTTTCTTATGTCGTAACTACAATATAGTTCCCTTTTAAAGAAAGTGACCTTCTAAATTGACTTCTTACATATTGTGTTCTTACGTTGGCAACACGACGGGGGTCCGATGTGGAGAAGGATCTGCTTACCTCTCCCGAGCACCAGTAATCATCCATATTTTTGGTGGGGTTTATGTTGCTAAGTCTTTATTTCACAATATGTTGTTGTGTTTTATCTTTTAATTTGGGATTTTCCGTTTTGAATAAACTCGGAGTTCAGTATATTTGTGATTTTACTTTTCACTATGTTGTGTTTTGTGTACTATTGTTTGTCTGTTTGTCTTTTTCTAACTTGTGTCTCAATTGATACGTTATTCAAGAGCTAGCTCAAGTACGTTGATTTTGTTGAACGAGGAATACTGCTTTTCCAAAAGGAGATAAGACAGGGCTATGAACCAATCAAATTAAAGTCATCACTCAAGAAATTTTACGGTCGCATCATGAGCTGATTGGCCATTATGACAAAAGTGTGTCAAAAATCATATCTGATATTCTTCCTCAGTCATAAAAAACTTCAATCATTACCGAACTGAACAAAGAAAAAACACGACGGGTGCCGTATACGGTGCAGGAAATGCTTAATGTCCATTGGTTTTGTGAGTCTTTCTTTACTCCTTGGTTTTGATTGTTATTGTCTTAGCACTGACGACCTGTGTTGATTTTCAAAATTTGAGTTTGAATGCCTCTCTGGTATCTTTCCCATTTTTTTACTGCAGTTATAAACAGATCAAACCACAAATAAACATTCTGTATGCATGTGCCTGTCCCAAGTCAGGGGCCTGTTATTCAGTGGTTGGTGTTTGTGTATGTGTTACATTCTTGTTGTTCATTCATTTTCTAACCATAAATAAGGCCGTTGGTTTTCTCGTTTGAAATGTTTTATATTGTTATTTAGGGGCCTATTATAACTGACTATGCGGTATGGGCTTTGCTCATTTTTGAAAGCAATACGGTTACCTTTAATTATTAATTTTGTGTCATGTTGGTCTCCTGTTTCATTGACAATCATACCACATCTTCTTTTTTTTTATATTAAGTCAAGGTCTAATTCATTCGGGACAGAATGAGCCAAAGTGAACGTTCGTGCATATATAACTGAAAATGAAGTTAAACTAATCCCGAGATAGTTTAGGACATGAACCTGTCAAAACGGTTTCGGGGCTCATACCACTTTCCTTCCTTCTCACATTTGATAAGCAAACTATATTTTAAAGTAAAATATATTGTCAACATCCATTTAGTAAAAGCAAAATATAAAAAAACTCCAATGAAATTCAAAACAGGAAGTCCATTATCATTCGGCAAAATTTAAAGCTCAAACACATCAAAGGAATTGCAGACTTGGTACAAGCATTTCTTTTTGACGAAAACTATGGCTTAACCCTTCTTTTTAGCTCAAAAATAGACACAACGTACTCTGTTTAACCCAAAAAGGTGACCAGTTAATTGACCATACAAATGATATTCATGTCAACACCGAAGTGCTGAATACTGGGCTTGTGATTCCCTCGGGGAAAAAAACGTTCACCAGCAGTGGCATCAGTGCAGTGGAATAAATAGTTATCAAAGGCACCATGCTCATAATTTAATACTCCAGACGTGCGTTTCGTCTACAAAAGACTAATGAGTGACGCTCAGATCAAGGTAGTTATAAAGCCAAACATGTGAAACGGTGAAGAGCATTGAAGACCAAAAATTCCAAAAAATGGTGCTAGAAACGGCTGAGGTAATTTAAGCATTAGATAAAAACTGGATAACAACTGTTCCAAACTTTTAAAATGTTGTAACAGTCATAAAAAAACTGTTTAAACGACGAAAATTTTGTCACAGTTATAATACGACTGTTACAACCTTTTAAAAGTAGTAATTGCCCCAACACGCAAAACATTCAAACAGTGGTTAATAAACTGTTCAAACGTTAAAAAGAGTGTAACAGTTAAAATATGATTTCTTTAACCATTATAAAGCCATAGCTAAGTGTCGCAACTTTCAAATATTGGTCATTCTATAGACTTAAAAGTCACAGATACCAATTTTATGCCATTCTGGGATAGTTTAAATCATTTTAATACAATTTTATTGTGTGCAATTTAAAAAGTTGTTATAAAAAAGACACAACTGTCATATTTATTAAATACATCAATTTAAAAAGAAACTGATTGTAAAAACATAAAAACATATTCAAATATTTGCCGTTGAAGATTTTTAGATTACCTGCTTCTTTGGGAAATGTGGTAAATAAATGTGTTATTTAACACTCCCTTGACTCGCATCTTTCGAAAATAATCAGACCACCGCTATATATATGCAATTCCACACGGGACTGTTTTATATCGTTTCAAAATACTTAACTAAATGCACCTGTAAGATTGATTGGACAAGGTGTCAAAATAATTTATAAACACTTTTCGAAATAATCATAATGACAACGTGTATATCTTTCTTAGCACGTTGTGATATCATTTATGCATGCAAGGTTTAAACGGTCAATTTTCTGTAAACCCAGCAATTGTCAAACGTATCCCCGTATACAACTGCTTATTCCTTATGGCTTATTTTATACAGCTTGGATACTTATCGAATTCATTTGATTGTTTTTAACCTCTTGGGACTATTTTTTTGTCATACAAAATTATAAGAATTACCGTATAAATCTTTTTGACTTATATAGAAAAATAAGTTATGCCGAATATTCAAGGCATCTTTTGCAGCTATATATGGATAACACTAAAATATTCTTAAACGTTTTGTATCTAAATTCAATTTATATTATTTTACCGTTTTTTATAGTTTAGTCATATTCACTCAACTGTGTACTGTTTATTGCACCGAGTGGTGTCTATTTGAAGTGTATATGTCTTAATTAATAGCTATTCAAATGATATTATTGAGGCAAAATTAATTACCCTGGAGTTAATTTATATATTTTCACGGATATTTTATGAACTAATTTATCATACATATTTGGTTACAATGTATTTATAAATGAATGTACGAAATGTAACTGACCGACACAATAACTTAATAGCGTAATTGAAAGTAAAACTTTCCAAAACAATCGCATTGTTTCACACCTGGAAATAATCTTCAATCGGTGATGAAAACAATTGTACGTCTAGCAGAACTGATTTTGGTGCGCCTTAAAAAATATTACAAAATCGTACACAAATTTATGACTTACGACGCTCACCAGAAATGTTACCATTTTGGAAAGTAACATACCCCTTTGATAAACCCTTGACAGTTAGGGTATTTGTATATAATGGTAGCCTGAAGTTTTAGTGTTCTTTTTGACTGCTCCTTTTGTTTGAAGTTGTGTATCCAACAAAAAGGGGATCTGTATCACTAAAGTTAATTTACATTAATTAGTATGTTTAGGGATGAAAAAATGGTGCTTAGTTGGAAGATGGGTAGACGCTAGTGTATGTGTTAATATAAGGATGGACTCAAAATAATTACTCTGGCCCTGGTCCATGCAATATATTGTAAACGGACAGAAAGTTACAGGATAAAAAGTCACATGAAATACAGTTACCATGTTGATAGTACAAAAAGTCACAAATAATTGGTTGACCATTGTTCAAATATGTAAAAGAGGGACGAACGATACCAGAGGGACAGTCAAACTCATAGTCGAAAATAAACTGACAACACCATGGCTAAAAAATTAAAAGACAAACAGAAAATAATAGTACAGGAGACACAACATAGAAAAAGACTAAGCAACACGAACCCAACAAACACTGGGAGAGATCTTAGATGCTACGGAAGGGTAAGCAGATCCTGTTCCTCATGCGGTACCCGTCGTCTTGCTTATGTTAATACAAATCAAGTTAATAGTCTTATTCGGTAAGTCACATTCATGAAAACGGAAGGGTATTGTAGTTACAAATTAAAGACCATATCCGATATCATCTGTAAACGGTTATTCCGTAACGGTCAAACAACTCGGGATAGCGTCTGTAAAATTTACGATGGGATGATTTCAGCTTCACCATTTGAAACTCTTAATATTAAAACTGCCTTGTAAGCAGCATTTCTAGCAAGAAAATCATGATAAGAAATACAAGCCCGAGAATATACTCCGTATGCAGTCACTGCCTGAATGTTGCTACATAGAAATAGAAAGTTCAAAATTGGGAAGGCAAAGTTATTTTTTTTTTGTCGTAAAGTTTTGTTTTCAATCGACCGTTATTTTGAATTTCTTAATGTAAATCAAGTAAATCATCTTTAAATATTTATTTTTTGTTGCAAAAATTCATATTAGATATTTGTTTTCTAATAGATTGGATTTCAGTAGGCATTCATAAATTCCTGAAGAACTTTCTTGAGATATTCTTCTGCATGCTTAACTTAATTACACATTGATCTAACATTGATTAAATTTTGTTGGCAGACATTTATTGTATTTTGGTTCCTTTTTTTGATTTAGAATACACTGTAATTGTTTTTAAATTGATGTTGGTCATTGTCATTTTGCTTAGTTTTTTCTGTTTACTATCGAACTCGAACTTCTTTTAAAGTATGTTTTGCTGTGCATATTGCTTTGTGTTACTTTATACCCCATTAATGGTGAAGACTTGAAATCTCGCAAAACATGTTTCATCCCGCAACATGTCTCGACTCTCTCGAACCTAAAACCGCCGTCCTTTGTCAGTCCTGTATGTTCGTTTCATTTTGGTTCGTCTATGTTTTTCGGAGTTAAGTGTTGTGACCGTTGTCTCTTAACTAGTACTTTTAATATTTTTTGGTAAGTCTCAAGTTTAAGCCCACCACCGGTTACATGTTATTCTTGATAAGTCATTAGTGTCTGAGTAGAAAGTTGATGATCCAGGAATATATGTCAAAAAACGTATCGTCTTTTCTCTAAAAAAACGTTCACCGGAGAGCACCAAGACCTCTTTGATCAACATACTCACTATTATTACACCATGGCCTTGAGGTATAGATTCTGGATACTGATACAATTGGTTACATTTAAATTCAGGAACCTCATGTTCAGTAGTTGTCGATTGCTTATATGGTAAAAAAGTGTTTCTCGATTCTCGTCATTTTGTATATAGACTAGACCGTTAATTTGTCTGTTTATATTTTTACAAAATCGTATTCTTGTTGATTTACAACCTATATTGATTTCCTGTTCTGGCAAACACTTAAATATCAACCAGTAAATCAGTGATCAAGTTATATCTTCCTTGTAAAAAAATTAAAACAATTAAATTACATCATGTATAGATAGGCGGTGTGGTTTAATAATGATTTGTTGGATTCGTACAATTGCAATGAATTCCTGAAACACTAATTTCGTATAAGGAATAATATTATAGATTAGTTTGTATCAATAATTAAACACACCCCTTTGAAGTAGATTTTTAAACTTCAAATTGAGTCACAAAGATGACAATCTGTTTAAGAACATTTTTAACTGATTTGACATATATAGAAAATTTTAAGAGAGTCATTAAACCTGACTGCATTGATTTTATGACTAACATACCTTTCTTGTTAAAATTCTTCTTTCTTTATATAAAAAATAAAAAGGTAAAAGTGAGACAAATTGGGACAAAAGATACCAGAGGGACATTCAAACCCATAGATTGAAAATACAGTGACAACGCCATTACTAAAACTAAAACGAAAAAAAATACAAATAATAGTACAGAAGACACAACATACAAAACGTAAGACTAAGCAACACGAATCCCATCAAAATCTGGGATGATCTCAGGTGCTCCGGAAGGGTAAGCTGATGCTATCTAAAATATGAAAAGTCTATTTGTAAACTTTTTACAATGAAACAGACATACAAGAAAGCATTTGAGGACCAGAATATTTTAAAACAACTTTACACGACTGAACACGATATACAAATCTAAACAGCACTTTTACCTTTCATATGATCTATAAAATTGAGAATGGAAATGGGGAATGTGTCAAAGAGACAACAACCCGACCAAATAAAAAAACAACAGCAGAAGGTCACCAACAGGTCTTCAATGTAGCGAGAAATTCCCGCACCCGGAGGCGTCCTTCAGCTGGCCCCTAAACAAATATATACTAGTTCAGTGATAATGAACGCCATACTAATTTCCAAATTGTACACAAGAAACTAAAATTAAAATAATACAAGACTAACAAAGGCCAGAGGCTCCTGACTTGGGACAGGCGCAAAAATGCGGCGGGGTTAAACATGTTTGTGAGATCTCAACCCTCCCCCTATACCTCTAACCAATGTAGAAAAGTAAACGCATAACAATACGCACATTAAAATTCAGTTCAAGAGAAGTCCGAGTCTGATGTCAGAAGAGGTAACCAAAGAAAATAAACAAAATGACAATAATACATAAATAACAACAGACTACTAGCAGTTAACTGACATGCCAGCTCCAGACTTCAATTAAACTGACTGAAAGATTATGATTTCATCATATGAACATCAGGCACAATCCATCCCGTTAGGGGTTTAGTATCATACCATCGTAAAATATATGAGAAGAACATAACCCGTGTCATGCCAACAACTGTTTTTAGAATAAATGTGTTTAGTTCCGACGCAAAGACCTTATCAGTGACTCAATATTAACGCCAAAATATGCAATCTTTAATGACTTGACAACAGTATCGTAATTATATCCCTTCTTAATAAGTCTATTTAAAGGTTTTGTACGTTTCTGAGGTGAATACTGACACCTTTGTGCTTTATAAAGGATATTTCCATAAAAAATTGGATGTGAAATACCTGAGCGTATAAGAAGTCTGCATATTGAGCTAAATTTACGAATGATGTCTTTATACCGATGATAAAATTTAGTAAATGTTTTGACTAGTTGGTGATATCGAAAACCCTGGTGTAATAATTTTTCAGTAATACATAAATTCTCTCGTTAAAATCTAAAACATTGTTACATACACGAGCGAATCGTACAAGTTGAGATATATAAACACCGTAAGATGGTGACAAGGGAACGTCACCATCTAAAAACGGATAATTAACGATAGGAAATGAAAAATCATCCCTTTTATCATAAATTTTAGTATTCAGCTTTCCGTTAGTGATATAGATATCAAGATCGAGGAAAGGACAGTGGTCATTGTTAGTATTAGCTTTATTTAAAGTAAGTTCAGCAGGATAAATTTCATTAATATACATACTGAAGTCGTCATTATTGAGAGCCAAAATATCATCCAAATATCTAAAAGTATTATTAAATTTGTTGATCAGATGTTGTTTTGATGGGTCTTTGTTTATTTTTGTCATAAATTGTAACTCATAACAATACAAAAAGAGGTCCGCAATAAGTGGTGCACAGTTAGTCCCCATTGGAATTCCGATCTAGTTTGAACATGATCTGACCAAGTCTTGGTTGTTCGTCAAAGCAATATGTCTTGTTATTCTTAGCATATCTGATCGGGCTAAACACTATCCATCGGAACAAAGTTTGACAATTTGAAAAAAAGCCGAGTTTTTTTTCCGTCAATTCAGTAGTTAAAGACTATAAATGATAAAAA
The DNA here is from genome assembly GCA_037788925.1 of Mytilus galloprovincialis. NCBI lineage: Eukaryota > Metazoa > Mollusca > Bivalvia > Mytilida > Mytilidae > Mytilus > Mytilus galloprovincialis. The sequence goes on along the minus strand of CM075341.1, from coordinate 49,210 downwards.
TGACCATTTCAGACTACAATTTTGCAACCAGTGACTAAATAAGCAGACCTGTATCTTGTCTGCCACATATGCAGTAAACTTAGCTCTCTGCTCGAAATATCTAATTAGTTTAAGTAACATCCAACCTGTTCAACGTCATAGAAACAGACCAAACATTTGTATCAAAATATGTAACAAAAATGTTAATATTAATCTTTTTTTAACAGACAAAAATGGGGAACAAATATTCGTATATACTGCCAATTTACAACGGTGGAAAATGTGACATAGAGGTAAAAATTGATGGTCATGGGAAGACAAAAGTGTCAAAATATTTGAATTATGGAAAGAAATTTTCAGCTTTAACCTATGAACAATTACCTAACTATGCTGGATGTACCGTTTCGCCAGATAACATTTTCTTTTTTCAACTGGATAAGGGTAACAAATATGCAAACATTAAAATAGTATGTCAAGGGGGGGCTGCATCAAACGAACGTTGCCTGCAGTATAGAAAAAAACACGGAATCATTGTTGCTTTAAAGGGACCGTTAAGGTATACCAAGAAGCTGAACAAAAAGGAATATATACACAATACAAGAGAAATATATGATGAAGATGGGAAAGATCATAAGCAAATATTTAAAGATTGGAAAGAAAACCTTCGGAATTATAAAGAACGTATAAAAGAAGAAAATATAAGGTACAAAACGGAATTAGATTATAACTTAAAGGAATATGAGAAATATGTCATGGAGGCTGAGAGAAAGCAAAATGAACTAATGGACGAAACGGTGAAACGAACTGAGCACATTAGAAAAAGATTGATAGAAAGATATGATATCAGTCAATCAGACGAAGACTCAGAGGAGGAATTAGAAAAAAGTCAAGGATACATCGAGAAAAACAAAACGGAGAACACAAATTTAGCAAGAGCTATAATAGGGCGTGCAGTAGACATATTCTTAAAACAAGAACAGTATTGAATTACCAATAGTCAGTACTGAATTACCAATAGTCTGTGTGGAACAATCTCTTTACTTTTAACTTAATTTCTTCCACCGATAGTGTTATATCAAAACATACTACAACTAACAAAATGCAAGACATTAAAATGTTGTTTTTTCATATACTGATTTACAGTCCGGACAAACTTAAGTTGAAAGAAATTCATAATATTAAATATAAATAATGGCGGCATAGTATACCGCTTTTTAAAATTCATAAATCAATTTGAGAGAAAGCAGATCCGGTTTACAAACTAAATAAAGAGCTTCCAGAAGGTTTTTTGGCTCATGGAATAATAGACCAGAAAATGGAAAGGTTATTCATTTTATAAAGAAAAATCTATCTTTTACTTTCAATACTTCAACAGATATTCGATTGGAAATGTTGCATAACACTTTATCATTCTACAGCAATTTGTATCCTTGAAAAGTAGTTGAAAGAGAAAACTGTGAGCTATGTTTCCAATCTGATAACTACAAACATTTCCTTTTTTTTGTTGATGTAAATGGGTTCAAAACTATTGGCCATTATTACACAAAATATTCAAGTATTTAGTTACTGGTAAACATGGGTTTGTTTTTAAAATCTTGTAACAAGATGTACACCTGATGATGTTGAGTATGATACTGTTGATAATTTTAATGCATTTAATGTGTTTTTTTTAATATCTTTTTTTGAATTTGTGTATTACCTAATTTTTGTTTAATAATTCTGATTTGCAAGCATAACGAATATTGTTTGTATTCTTATACAATGATGGTTGTGTGTAGTCACCTCTATCTGCCTAGGCAAAAAACAACTGTTTATCTTTAATTTTCACATACAGATGTCTATTTTAATTAAAACTTCTCTGAATAAAATGAGGCAGTTAAGTTCGCAAATAAAAAAATGTTAATTTGAATTGATTAATTAGAAAATATTATAACTTGTATTTAATGAGATATTTATTAGTTAACCCTGCGAATTCAAAATAAATTATGAAAGGTTGCATCTGATGATGTTGGGATCTATATAATTCTGAGTCATAATAACCTATTTAAAGTTTCATTTTTTTTTTAAATTTTATTTCATAAAATCAGTGTAAAAATTTGTAAAGGAAACACTTATTCCTTAGAAGCAATTTAACCTATAAATAATAGGTTGAGGGTTACATAATGAATCAACTTATGTAAAATTTAAGATTAACAATCTTACTGAAATATAACAATCTTATTACTACTAAATAGTCTAATATAACAATACTATGACAAACAAAATAATAATTGAGATTCAATTTTACAATTTGTGAGTTAATAACTATCTATTTGATTATAGTTATACAAACAAAAAAATCGAATGAATTTGAATTTTATCAAATCTCTTTCTCATGTTAGTATAGGTACCGTGTGTCTTTAAATTATTCTTTTGTGTGTCATTAAATCATGCAGTCGAACAGTTTTCCGTAATGGTAATTACAAGGCACTTCCACCATCAGGAGTGACACATCAAAAACATTTTTTAATTTGTGAATTTTTTCTTTTCTAAATTCATTTAACATACTTTGTCATTAATGCATGTCTTTTCACATCTTTTTTTATACATTTATTTGTTTTTTATAAAACATTTTTTTTATTGTAACAAATAGACTAGCACGACTTGTATGAATGATGGTATACAGAATGGCATTGTCATACAAAACAAGTATTAAATAATAAAACAACAATTGAATATTTAATGGTGCATTAGGAATAGGTTGAACATAAATAATTATCTAATAACAATGGAATCTAACTTTTTCTTGCAATATCTATTTGTAGTGTTTCAATTAAAATTTGACTTTTATTATGTATTCCAGTATTTGTTATACTCTTATCCAGAAAGGTTTGTAAATAAAATACATTTTCTAAGTTTAAGTGTTCCATTAAATAGTTTTTGATGCATTTTGTCAGCAGAATAATCTTACTTTTAACAAAAATTCAATTTCAAATTTTCGTAGTTACTTAAAAATTTGCATATGTTGCTTCTATTCATTTTCGTCTTTTAAAGCAGTGAATAGGTTCCTAAAATAATATGAATAATTCTATATTGGAACCAATACATCTTAGTGCATCGAGTATATTTTAGACACAACGTGTGTAAGTTATAAAGTTATAGTCCAATATTTTTTTAATATTTAATCGTCAAACATACTATATTGCTATGTTATATATCATTGGATTCGGGAAAATAAGCACTTTTATAATATCGATGTCGTAAAAAAAAAATGTGGTTACAGTTTTGCATGAAATAAGGTCAAAGATCAAATTCTGAGTTTTCCTTTTTTTTCTTCCATACATTTAAAATTTGAAGATATATACACCAATTTAGGTTAAATTTCAGATACAGATATGTTTTCAAATCAATTAACAATGAATTATCTAGAAAATGTAAAAAAAATGAATCAGGAAATCGATCTATTCATGTAATTGGCGTTTTTTAAACACTTGATCTATTCTACACAATTTCTGTTATATTGTAAAACTAATCTATCCGAGGGAACGAATAATAGCTGGGACTTGTATAATAGTCAAAGATAATTATGCCTCATAAGTTTTTATAAGGCTGGGTGCTGATTTTTTTCCAGCGATTGTAACTTTAATAAAAATAAATTTATTTATTTATCAATATACATTTTTGTTAAAATGCACTATTTCACTTTTTTTTTTGTTTTTTGGAAATTGTACTTTCAGTGCTTAAAAACCACTTTATAAAGAATTTTATGTTTTGCATGTATACGCATGAAAAGTGCGGTTGTTATCCAACGTAATCCTAGGTTTGAACGTTGTTTTCAATTTAGACTTATAAATTAAAATGAACATACACATTATATTTTAGCGGTAATTTCTTAATAAAAACTAATATTTCATCTAGGTGCTCTCGTTGAAGTTTGCGTTACATATTAAAATGAATTTCATTGGTCTGAAAGTTTGCAAACTTTCAATCAAGGTGTTCTCGTGGAGGTCCACGTTCATGTTTCAATTCGATACGTAATATGAAAGTCCAATATGGTACAAATGCTAAGACTCTACAATGTCCGAGTTAACAAATAGAATTTAGAAAAATAACACTTTTACGATTCTTTCAACACAACTTAAGTAAGTATCTTTTTCGTTGATAAAAACGAAGACTACTATAACACAGAGATTGGTCACTTCCTGTACTGACCAGTCAAATCGTAATTATTTTTGTGTCATCGATAACATCCGAGTCACGTGATCTGATGAGTTTGACACGATGAAAAATACCCCCATCTTTAACTGATGAAGAACAATAATTCATTAGCGAATTTGGATGTTAAAAGAGGTTTTTATTTCGGTAAGTGTGAATATAATATTTGAAGTAATCATTATTGTTTGTTTATAATCACTTTAAATAGAAAAAAAGTGCAGTTATAGACTTGAATTTACTGACTAAATCGGAAAGTAAGCTCAAATTTCTACCAGTCTTTGGGACTGGGTCAATGAGAAACTCAACCGTAACTTATATTTCAGATAAACAATCTGTTTCCCGGATATTTTAATACAAGCCTTGGTAATAATCCGTTGTAGTTATGTAAAATTAGTAATTCTATGAAATATCATTTTTTTTTCTGTATCGCGACATTTCCTATCATGATTTTCTTGATAGAGGGTTACTGCTCACAAGGATGCTATTAAACCAAGAGTTCCAAATGGTGAAGTTGAAATCATTCCTTCGTAAATTTTACGGACGCCATCACGAGTTGGTTGACCGTTATGGAATAACCGTTTCACAAATGATATCGGATATGTTCCTTACGTCGTAACTACAATCCCCTTCCCTTTCATGAATTTGACCTACCGAATTAGACTATTTACCGGATTTGTAATCACATAAGCAACACGACGGGTGCCGCATGTGGAGCAGGATCTGCTTACCCTTCCGGAGCACCTGAGATCACCCCTAGTTTTTGGTGGGTTCGTGTTGTTTATTCTTTAGTTTTCTATGTTGTGTCACGTGTACTATTGTTTTTCTGTTTGTCTTTTTCATTTTTTAGCCATGGCGTTGTCAGTTTGTTTTAGATTTATGAGTTTGACTGTCCCTTTGGTATCTTTCGTCCCTCTTTCCGATGCATAATTGAGAATCACACGTGACAAGTTCGAGTGACAAGGTGCATAAACAACATGAGGTCTGATAATCGAATAATAGGTTCAGTTTTATTGTTAATAAAGAAATTCAGACTTATATTTGGTTCTGTTGAGAAAATAAAAGCAGTCTTTACTTGTTAGAAAAATAAATTTATGCCATGAATGTTTGAAGCCATGTCTGCGTGGAGAGTCTGTTTTTAATACTATAAACAAGATATCCTTAAGTACATGCACTTGGTCTACCTTATTAGTATAATTTTATTGTTAAATACTGAAATGATTGTTTGATTACTGATGAGACCTAATCTCAGATTACTGTCGTAGAATAATGCATTGCAAATGGAATAAAATTGAGAGGTTATTTTTTTCATTCTTATATCATATTCTTTGTTGTAGGATTAGGAATGCCTCCCAGAAAGAAATCGAGCATTGGAAGAAGGTTTAACTACAGATATAGGAAAAGGGAACAGAACCATTATGTACAGGAGAAATTAAAAAATATAATTATTGTTTTTAATTTCATTGCCATATTGTCATGCTCGTCTCAGTTTATGGAGAATTTAGAAATAAATATTTAAGTAATTTAATGTATTTTTACTATTTTTTTTTATTTTATTATTTTATGCATTTAAACGAAGATAGGATTGCAGAAATTCACAAACGTGCTTAGTTTGGATGACACTTCAATGAAATAACACACAAGTAACCACACATCTTGATATATTAAAGGAATAGTCATTTGCAGCAGTACCAAAAAAACATAAGGAGATTTTGATATAATTTTAAAACATGATCTTGAATGACGGAATCAGACTATTGAAGTTGAATAAAGATGTGAATGTAAGCCTTTGGAATTCGCTGTAATAACCTTTAACAAGGAGAAAACTTAAACTTTGCTTCAAAAGTCCCCGACATGAAAACTGTAAACAATTCAGTAGAGAAAACGATTAGTCTACATTAACAAAGCACTTTGCAAAAAAATCAAATATGACAGACACGAACCAGTAGCAACCACTGAAATACAAGATTCTGACTTGGTACAGGCACATAAAAAAATTAGCATGGGACATTTGTGTCTCGCCTTGACAGAGTAAAAAAGAGAGACATAGGTATGTTGTTTCCGGGGGCGGCGGTGTCAACAATGTATTAGTTTGTGATTAGGTCTAGTTTATGGTGAACCACAAGTGTTTGGTCAATTTTGGGGAAGCATCATTCCGGAAACGGGCCCATTATTTTTGCTGTGGTTAAAGCAGCTGTCAACTCTTTTCATCTTAGTAGCTTGATTGTTTGGGTTACAAAAAATGTATGAAGTGCACAGAGTTATAACTAAAACCTGCAACACCAGCAATTGAAAAAATTCAAGTTTTTAAACGACTGGGGCCAGTTGTTCACGTTGTCGTTAAGTCTAACACTGTCGTTAAAATATGCTAACGCTTCGTTAAAATTTAACGCATGGGTAATTATGTTGTTTATCTCTACGTTAGATTTAACGCAACGTTAAACTGTCGATAACTTCTATAAAATATAACGCTGCTATAGACCATCGTTAAATACTTGAAGAAGCATTTGTAATTGGCTGCTCTGTTAATGGTACCTAGGCAAAGAAAAGAAAGAATCTTCAGAGGAATGGTTTCACATCTAAACAATTTGACTGACAATGAAATGAGGATAAGACATAGGTTTGGAAGAGACTCTATAGCTTACATATGTAGTATTGTGGGTGATAAATTGAGAATATCTACAGCAAGGGAAACTGCTCTAACAGAGCAACAAGTATGCATAGCCTTGAAGTTTTATGCCTCTGGGTCATTTTTACAAGTAATTGGAGATACAATGGGCTACGACAAAGCAACTGTATCTAGAGCAGTGAATGATGTTACCAATGCTTTACTTGATGTGAAAGACAACTTCATCCAGTGGCCAAAAGACATCAATTCTAAAAACATGATGAACTGTGGTTTCCACAGACAAATGAACTTCCCAAATATTTTGGGTGCATTGATCAGCTGTTGATTGCACACACAACAAGATACAAGGGCCATCAGAGGACGAGGCAGCTTTCGTCAACAGAAAGGGGTCCCATAGTGTGAACGTGTAGGCTGTGTGTGATTACGAAGGTACTTATCTAATTTGTTAATATCCTCTTCGTCACTTTATTTGTTTACCTTTGTTATGATATCCCTTAAACTTTCAATAAGTCAACAATTCGGCCCTCGGTCTTATACGACCCAAATATTACAAGTGATCGATCGACGATCGGGTCATTGTGTGCTATCTTTTCCAATAAGACCGCGCACCTGTGACTCCAAACAGTGTGGTTATACGTGCCACTTCTTTATATGTGCTCTTTCTAATCTTTACAATGTTGGTAAAGGAAAGCATAATATTACTGTTGTATTTTTTCTGTACGGGATCGGGTGTTATATTTAGCTCGAGATTTCAAGAATGACACCCTTTCGGGATTTCGAGAATGACCCTTTCGAGGACCCGGGAATTCTTTTTTGAATTTCTGGATCACGGGATTTTGTGTTTTAAGCCCAGGATTTCTGGATCCGGACCCCCCCCCCCCCCTTATACATGTACTGAAGGAAACATATACGATTTTGAACATTCATAAATTATAAAATTATCAATCATCTGTATGCATTTTTTAGGGCCTCAATGAGCCTCAATGAAATAAACTCATCATAGATACCAGGACTAAATTTTGTATATACGTCAGACGCGACGCTGAAAATAAGACTAGTTCTAATTGAGCTACACTTTTTAATTGAAAATAAATTTATATTATTAACTGGAGTCCCCGATAAAGTGCCCCCTATTTTTTGTCACAAGCAGCAATAGACTGAGTGACCTTTATTCAAGCTGCAGTTAACTGTAATATTAAGTAGTACTCTGCATAGAATTAAATTAGTTTAATATTTTTCAGTGAAATTTACCAATATATCTGCTAACTGGCCAGGGTCAACCCATGATTCCCACATCTTAAACACATCAAACCTATGTCACTACCTGGAGACAAACAACAGAGGACTTGCAGACGGTTTGATACTAGGAAACAGCGGGTATGCATGTCGCCCTTAACTCATGACACCATAGCTGAATCCAAGAGAAAGACACCAGCAAAGATTTAACAGAGCACACTCCAGTACAAGATCCATTATTGAAAGTGCTTTTCGAATCTTAAAGAGAAGATTTTATGTTTTACACTCTGAGGTAAAAATAATAATAGAATACTTTGAAATATGTTAACAAAAAAGTGGTTTGATTGTCAATGACCAGAGACCAAATTACTTGGAAGTTAACATCGATAGGTAACTGTACAGCCTTCAACAATGAGATAATTCTATATAGCGATGCATTGCTAAAATGATTAATTATCCACAGCAGTTTCATACAAAAAAATGCAAAAAAAAACTTCAGCCATGAAGAAAAAAATATATTGAGTAAAAAGGGACACAAAAAAGAAACTAATTATAAAAAGGATACTAATTAGGGAGCTACCATTTATTTTTTGAGGGGGATTAGCTAGTATGAAAAATGCCTTTTTATTTTCCCACTTTCATACATAAATTGTCATCTTGCCTCTTTATTTACTTGAAACTCTTGTCCTGACTTTTTTTTATAATTTTATACAAGCGACACTATTCCCATAACAATTAGATGGTAGCTCTGTAAAACTAGAGACAATTGTTACAGAAAGAGCCGCAGTTAATAGGGATTATATTGAACCTGTTATTTAAGTAACTATCGGTATTGGTTTTTTAGTTCATCTTTTTTTACAATATTCTTGTGCTGGCCTAACCATAGAGGACATTTGATACTTTAAAATGGACTGTCAGACATAAAAATGAAACAATAAAGGTTTTGGAAGTGCTATATTTGTTGCATTCAGCACTATTGGGTGCCAATATTGACCATTTTCTTGGTTATTTCTTTTTGGCATTCCAATTTGATTGTTTCGCTACCTCAGGATTGATAGTTTCAGACAGGTTTGAAGTCAACTGTTACTAAAATCTTTGTCCACAACTATAAGAATGCATAATTTGAGATTTATAAGTACATATTTATGTCGCGAAACAATTAAAAGCGACACAGTTGCATATGTTATATGATATTCTGACAATAAAGTAATATTTATGAGTTTAGATGGATTCTCAGACACAAAAGTGAAGACATGAAGGTTTCTGGTTGCTGTTTTGTTGGCTGTATCTATAAATGATGACCATATATGTCCTTTTTAGTGATGCTTCTGTGCTGGCATGACCATTTTCTTTTGATGATGTATAATATGACACAAAATGAGAGCGGTATAAGTCTATGGCTACTTTTATTTGTGTCGATAACAATAAAAGGCGACATAATTTCTTTCTTTTGATTGATATTCTTGTACCGGCTTGGTAATTGAGTACTTTTTGTACCTCAAGATTGAATGTTAGACATTGAAGTGAAGAATATAAAGTTTCAAATGGCTATATCTATTGTTCTCATCAATATAGGGTGCCAACATTGACCCTTTTCTTGCTGATTCCATACCGGCATCCTATTTTATTCTTATTGGTACATAGTTTTGAGTCGACGCATACTAAAACCTTTGTCGACAGAAATAAAAATGCCAACATTCTTCTTTCATTTGATATTAAAGTACTGTTCTGATAATTTAGGACCTCAATGCTGGAGTGCTTGACTTATTTTTTTTTTCTATTTTTTTTTCTTCCCAAAAACCCTAGTACAGAGTATGAACATTTTTGACTTCAATCTTCAAACAGGTTGCAGAATGGATTTGAATAGAGATATTTTCATAAAGCTAACTGTTCCTAAAAGATGGAAAGGCAATCTAGAGGATGAAAACTTATTGGTATGACTGAAATGTACGGCCGCACTTTCCGACCTCACTGAAGAAACGTTAGTGCGAGAGTAAAGCCTAACCCCGAGTTAACCCCAACTCCTAAACTACAACAGATAAAGACTTGCGGTTTTCAATATAGGCTTAAATGTCCAAAAGTACTGCCCCTAACGGTGTCGATTTTGTAACGGCAAGCCGATTGAAGCATAGGATCATGTTGAAATATTGAAAAGATTGACTATGAAAAGTACCAAAAACCATAACCCGACCCCCCATCCCTCCAAAACTGTGATTTTTAAAAAGTTTGTGAAAATACTTAACACGAAAATCTAATCGGTTATCCTCCTAGACTTACCCTTTCCGAGATGGAGTAAGGCCTCCAAAACAACAATTTTAACATATTTGGGGTTTGGGTTAGGGTGAGTGTTTGGGTTAGGGTCAGGGTTAAGGTAAGGGTTAAGGTTAGGGTTAGGGTTAGGGTAAGGGTAAAGATTGGGACAGGGTAGTGTACTTTGACGAGGGTTAGTGAGGTGCCCTTTCTCTCTTCTGCGCATGTCTGCCCTTTTTTGTGACTGCACATGCGTCAGAAGTACAGAGTATGAAAAGTGCCTTTGACTTCAATCTTCAAACAGATGTAAAATGAATTTGAATAGAGATATTTTCATAAAGTTGACTGTTCCTAAAAGATGGAAAGGCAATCTAGAGGATGAAAACTTACTGGTATCACTGACATGTACGGCCACACTTTTCGACCTCACTGAAGAAACGTTAGTGTGAGAGTAAACCTAACCCCGAGTAAACCCCAACTCCTAAACTACAACAGATAAAGACTTGCAGTTTTCAATATAGGCTTAATTGTAAAAAACAACTGCCTTTATTGGGGTCGATTTTTTAACGGCAAGCCGATCGAAGCATAGGATCATGTTGAAATATTGTAAATATTGACTATGAAAAGTACCAAAAACCATAAAGCGACCCCCTATCCCTCCAAAACTGTGATTTTTGAGAAGTTTGTGAAAATCCAATCCGTTACCCTCCTAGACTTACCCTTTCCAAGATGAAGTAAGGCCCCCAAAACAACAATGTTAACACATTTGGGGTTTGGGTTAGGGTTAGTGTTTGGGTAAGGGTCAGGGTTAAGGTTAGGGTTAAGGTTAGGGTTTGGGTTAGGGTTAGAGTTAGGGTTAGGGTTAGGATTAAGCTTATGGTTAGGGTTAAGGTAAGGGTTAAGGTTAGGGTTAAGGTTAGGGTAAAGGTTAGGGTTAGGGTCAGGGTTTAGGTTAGGGTTAAGGTTAGGGTTATAACATATTTACGAGTTCATTTCGTGGTTCATCTCGTCAACTTCACTTTTTCGTCACGTGGTGTTTAGTAGGTGTGGCCAAGTGATGATCATGTGAGGATAAGGTTTAATTTTTATTCTTTATTATGGAATTGCAGGTCTTTTGTTTTTGATAGACTTCGGTTGAAAGATAATCAGTGTAGATATCAGGTATTTATTTTGATTTTTAAAATGTAAATAATGAAAAAAAAAATGTAAGCTGTTAAAGACATGAGATGAGAATTACGAATTGTCAAATAAAAAAAAAAACAACATTACTTTATAACTTCAATAATTTGTAGCCTTGTCAGTGTGTTTTTAATGAGGTATTTCTCTAGAGGTGATCAAGAATGCAACACACCCATGACGAAACTAAAAGTAAAGTTACCATAGCGAAGCAACCCACAGAAAACTAAAGACTGAGCAAATTATGTGATCCTGCATAACTACATTCAGTTTAAAAATAAAATGGTTGATTCCAATCAATATTGTTTGTATCCCGCAAAAGCTGACAAACAAGTAGTGTTTCCGAGGATACCTTTAACAATGAATAAAGTAAGATCCAACTTGGAGATAGGATCAGGTTTTTTATCCGTCTACAACACAATTAATTTATATCATAGATACCTTATTCATATTTTTATATAAAAAAGTATTGTTTTTGCAATTTACATAGTCGCATGTTCATACGCTCGGATATCCTTATTGTGAAGAATTAAAAATAGTTAAAAAAGGAAGTTATCCGGAAATGTTAACGACGAGGATAAGGTAAAGTTTGGTTTAGTCTGTTAATAATGATATGTTCAAGGGTATCCCTTAGGGTAAGATGTGGTCAGGGATAAGTGTAAGTTGACCTGTGTGTTATGTTTCAGGGTCAGAAATGAATTGAACTGTTAAGGCTAAATATTAAGTTAAGTCTATGGGAATGGTCAGGAATATTTAAATGCAGTGTTATATGGGTTAGGGTTAGGGTTAGGATTAGGGTAAGGGTTCGGATTATAGCATATTTACGAGATCCTTTCGTGGTTTATCTCGTCAACGTCACTTTTTGGTCACGTAGTGTTAGCTAGGTGTGGCCAAGTTATGATCATGCGAGGATAAGGTTTAATTACAATTCTTTATTATGATATCGCAGGTCTTTTGTTATAGACTTCGGTTAAAAGACAATCAGTGTATATATACATTAGGTATGCATTTTATTTTAATTGTTTAAATGTAAAATGCACATAATTTTTAAGCTGTGAAAAAATAAGATAAGACTAAGGAATTGTCATATAAAAAAACAACATTATTTTAGGTTATTTTATGCTTTATAACCTCAATAATTTGTAGCCTTGTCAGTGTGTGTATAATGAGATATTTTTCTAGAGGTTACACAACTATGGCAAAAATAAAAGTGAAGTTACCATAGCGAAGCAACCCACAGAAAAATGAAGACTGAGCAAATTATGTGGTCCTGCATAACTACATTCAGTTGTTTAAAACAATGTTGATTCCAATCAATATTGTTTGTATCTCACAAAAAGCTGGCAAACAAGTAGTATTCCCGAGGGTACCTCCAAGAATGAATTTTGTAAGATCCAACATGGAGTTAGGATCAATTTTCTTATCCGTCTACAACACAATTAATCTATATCATAGATACCTTATTGATATTTTGATATAAAACAGTATTGTTTTTGCAATTTTCAGACGCATTTTATACGCTCGGATATCCTTATTGTGCAGAATTAAAAATAGTTAAATAGGGAAGTTATCCGGAATGTTAACGACGAGGATAAGGTGAAGTTTTTGTTTAGTCTGTTAATAATGATATGTTCAAGGGGTATCCCTTAGGGTAAGATTTGGTCAGGGATAAGTGTAAGTTATCATGTGTGTTATGCTTCAGGGTCAGAAATGAATTGAACTGTTAAGGCTAAGTATTAAGTTTAGTCTATGGGAATGGTTAGGATTATTTATTAGCACTGTTATATGGTAAAGTTGGTGATAAGTTTCCAACTTGAGTTTTGTGTTGCTGATAAGTGACCAGATAAGTAAAACATTTTTGGTACTGTTGATTTTAAATCGAAACATGTCTCTCTATTTACAGGAGTTGCGATGGAAGCACATGCTAGAAATCAGGATCTTTAATTTCATGTGTCAGGGAAAATACTCAAAATTTTATATCAGATTTTGAAGTCCATAATCATAGTCCTGAGGAATGTTTAACAAGACAATCAAGTGTAAGGATTCGAGATGCCACAATCGGAACCTTAGCTCAAAATCTATGGTTTGATTTTATATTTGGCATTGATGGAATAGTGGGAACTTTTAATAAATTTTTTTAAGCATTCTCACGCTTTTTTTCATATTTAACTCTACAGGCAAGTCTCATAGATGTGTTTCAAATCTTAAAGAAACACGTTTGTCTGCATCACTATAATTCAGTGGGACAGCAGTACTTAAGATGGTCCAAAAGTATGAAAATTTGCGATGGAGATGGATTTGATTTTCACTTTGTGTTATTGCCAAAAGCGGGGGAAATCAAATTTTGCAAAAGTACAGTAAAAAGGATTTGAATGAAGTCCAATGGTCATATTATGATATATTTAGAAAACAACTTTCGTGCGTCATCAAACGCCTTGATGGAGAAAACATTTCACGAAATACTTTTACAGATATTCGAAAACTTTATGTCTTACCTGATGACAAACAATTTATTTTGCAAATAATGGATTTAGCCTTGTCTCAAATTGAAGGAGTGAGCAATTTTGAACCTGTTCTGATTGCCTTCAAATTCGGCGCCAGAGATCGTTGCGATCGCATAGACTTAAAAAATGTGTTTGAAGCTGCAAGAGTTACTGTTCATGTTGCGCTTACTATTTCATCTCAAATATTAAACCAAAGTTTATTTTGGTCACGATTTGGTATTCAGGACTTGGTTGGAGAACGAGGTAATATTGTTTCCGCACTCTCGATTTCGTCCTGTGCAAACTTTCAAAGTAACTTAGATGGAAGAGGTATGGATATAACAGCTGATCTTAGGAAAATACTTCTTTTTCCTAATTCATTAACATTCATACAATTTTATGCAGACACTCCGAATTTGCATTCGAAATATCTTCACCCTGTTTTTGGAGCAATTGTATCCTGTGGAATGCTTCATGAAAAGGTACAAGTTGCCTTAGAAAACCATGCACGGGAATATATAACACTCACCTCTGAAAACGTTATGAAATTGAACCGAGTGAATGCGCGATTAGAAGTTGTTTGTGAGAACATATTGAATACTTATTGTCTCCAAGCTGAAGACTTTATATGCTTAGATATGGTTAAAGAAATTATTGCAAAATATCTTTTGCTTGTTCCTTTTACCGAGATCTGTATACCAACATACAGATTCATTGAAGCACTTCGCTCAATTCCGCAGCACATTGCAACTACTCTAAACGATTTGTTTAATTATTACAACCGTAAAGGTGGTTTTCTGAATGTGTGGAAAGCATATCAGTATGAAACAGCGAATGAATTTTTCTGGAGAGGAAGACCGAATGCCTTTAATGACAACATTTTTGCCATAAATCTAAGTCCTGGAGGATCAAAACCTTCCCGTGCAGCAACTTGGGAAAAAGAATTCCTTGCACTAGAAGATAGCACGACTTGTGCAATGAATGAAAGATCACTCCCACCGCTGTACTTCTGGAATCTATCTGCAACAGAAACAGACAGAATTCGACATATCTCAAACTTTTCTCATGTATATACTGCCTCTCATAACGTTATCGGTAGCAGAGCAATACTTATTCTTATACAAGATATTCTATACGATCCAAAAAAAGTAGCAAAATGTAACAAATCATTGTTATCAGACTTAAAGATGAGAGACTTACCTGATTGGGGAAAATTTACAGGTTCTATAACTTTAGACACTTTATGTGATCGAATTGGGAATAAAAAGTTTTACAAGTCACCGTATGTGTTTGGTCGTGTTTTGGAGCTTTTAGAACAATGGAATATAGATATAAAGGAGGTGCTAAAAGCGGGACTTACTCATCAGAAGCTTATTTTTTACCCCGACCTGCGTACGTATGATTCCAATAGAAATCCTAGCATCCATTGGAGTGGACTAGGAGTTCTACGACTTAGTTCTGGAGGTGTAAGTTCAGAAAACCTAGAAAATAGGGCAAAAACACTGTCAATGGAAACAATCATATACTTAGATGAAAATATGTTAGTGTACAAATCAAAATTCTAAGCACTTATGACAAATCATAACAATGACTTTTTGTTTCCATGGATGTGCATCATCTTGGAAAGGCTTCCAGACGATATTCTTCATTCCGATAGTCTTATTCACCTGTTGCCGTACTTAACATGCTTAGGTCTTATGCAAAATAATTGGTTTGTTCATTTTAGAAACATTGAATTACTGCATAAAAAACTAGTGGCTGAAATTCCGCATTTCATTCAGCTTCTTCAAAGCTGTGAGATTTTGTCTTTTTTCTCACTGCCAAAGTTGCGACATTTGCTGCTGAAACGCTTACATGAATCTATACCAATTCATATACATGAATCGGAAATTACCTATGATTTTGAAATCCAGCCACTGGAGATATTTTCTGAGCAAGAAGTTATCCAAACTATCGAAAACACTGATGTAGACAGTGTTTCTGATATTGCTGTAGACGACAACGTCACGAAAATGCTTAGGATACATTTGCCAGCAGGAAATAAAGCCAGATGGACCTCAACGGAGATGGAAGTTATGGACAATGTGCTAACCTTGAACTGTCAAAATACAAAGTTAGCATATACAGAATACCTCAGACTTTGCAAAAAAGTTGAAATACCCGACCGTTCTTATGCCTCATTTAAGATAAAATATTTCAGAATTAAAGCTATACAGAAATATTCATAGTATTTTTTTATTTGGCTTGCCACATATGCAGAATTGGTATACCTTGGCAATGTTCTAGTAAAGATATTGCATTAGCCAAGGACATCTACCACTTTGACTATAGATCAAACCTAACACTCACCCTAACTTACCCCAACTTTTTGTACGACCAAATGATGGGGTGAAGATATCGATGTGCGTTTACAAACAATATGTTCGGAATAAATTCTTATTTGAAGGTATAATGAGAATAGGGTGAGGTTAATGATGAGGATTAGGCTGAGTTTAAGGTAAAATAAGGTTCAGTTTAAGTTTAAGGGTAATAATAAGGATACGATTTAGATTCAGGTTAAGTATAAAGATATAGCTAATGATAAGGATAAGGTTAACTATAAAGTTGAGGGCATTGAAAGAGATAATGATTTGTGCAAGTTTACGGGTACTATTAAGGATAGTGATAGGTATATGGTTGGATATAATTTTATGTTTGAGGATAAGTTACCTAGGTGAGTGCTGAGTGGGTCACGTGGAATAATGCAGTAGAGAATACGTCTATAGATCAGTGAAAGTCATGGAATGATTCAAATAATTCCATCCGGCAAACTCAAAGAAAAGACGGACCCATCTACCGTTTTGGGTCAGATCTTGATTTGTATTTGCAAACATTTTGCATGTCCCAAAAGTTGGTTCTACTTCTTTCCTTTTTACTTGTAAGCAAGTTTTTTTTGTACTTCAGAAAAGGAATTGATGATTGGGATAAGATTTGAGTTGGGATCCGATATATAGAATTAAAATCCATTATACAATCCTGATCAGATTATGGTTGATGATAAAATTAAAACACTTTTAAGGTTATCTTAGCCCTTCGGACTCATGGAATTTAAGGGTTAGTGATGTTTTTCGATACATGTAACTTGGCATTTCACAAGGCCATGTTTTTCTCTGACAGTTTATGACGTCTTTACACTAAATCCATTGTTTGTTGGATGTGTACGGATTGGTAGTTTTGTCTTAGATGCATGATGTTTTTTATTAGTTGTTAGTGGCTTTGTCAGATAACTGCAAGTACTCTCATATCTGTTCCTAGTGTCTTTTTGTTGTCGGGATGTACAAGTACGCGGCCACGTCCACTTGTATTTTTGTCCATCTGATGAGTTAAGCCTTTTTCAACTGATTTTTATAGTTTGTTCTTATGTTGTACTGTTATACCACTGTCCCAGGTTAGGGGGAGGGTTGGGATCCCGCTACCATGCTTAACCCCGCCACATTATTTATGTATGTGCCTGTCCCAAGTCAGGAGCCTGTAATTCAATGGTTGTCGTTTGTTTATGTGTTACATATTTGTTTTTCGTTCATTTTTTTTATATAAATAAGGCCATTAGTTTTCTCGTTTGAATTGTTTTACATTGTCTTATCGGGGCCTATTATAGCTGACTATGCGGTATGAGCTTTGCTCAATGTTGAATGCCGTACGGTGACCTATAGTTGTTAATGTCTGTGTCATTTTAGTCTCTTGTGGACAGTTGTCTCATTGGCAATCATACCAAATTTTCTCTTTATATTCATGTTTTAAAGGATAATATAAGGTTCAGTATAAGGTTATGTCTAAAAGTTAGAGTTAGGGTCAGGGTTAGGGTTAAGGTTATGGTTAGGGTAAGGGTTAAGGTTAGGGTTAAGGTAAAGGTTAGGGTTCGGGTCAGGGTTAAGGTTAGGGTTAAGGTTAGGGTTTGGGTAAGAGTTTGGGTTAGGGTAAGGGTTAGGGTTAAGGTTAGGGTTAAGGTTAGGGTTAAGGTTAGGGTTAAGGTTAGGGTTAAGGTTAGGGTTAAGGTTAGGGTTATGGAGATGGAGTAAGGCCTCCAAAACAACAATGTTAACATATTTCGGGTTTGGGTTAGGGTTAGTGTTTGGGTTAGGGTTAGGGTTAAGGTTAGGGTTAAGGTTAGGGTTTGGGTTAGGGTTAGAGTTAGGGTCAGGGTTAGGGTTAAGGTTATGGTTAGGGTTAGGGTTAAGGTTAGGGTTAAGGTTAGGGTAAAGGTTAGAGTTCGGGTCAGGGTTAAGGTTAGGGTTAAGGTAAGGGTAAGAGTTTGGGTTAGGGTAAGGGTTAGGGTTTAGGTTAGGGTTAAGGTTAGGGTTAAGGTTAGGGTTAAGGTTAGGGTTAAGGTTAGGGTTAAGGTTAGGGTTAGGGTTAGGGTCAGGGTTAGGGTCAAGATTGGGACATGGTAGTGTACTTTGGCGAGGGTTAGTGAGGTGCCCTTTCTCACTTCTGCGCATGTCTGCCCTTTTTTGTGACTGCGCATGCGTCAGAAATTTCAAAAAAAATTCTAAGTACAGAGTATGAAAAGTGCCTTTGTCTTCAATCTTCAAACAGATGTAGAATGGATTTGAATAGAGATATTTTTATAAAGTTAACTGTTCCTAAAAGATGGAAAGGCAATCTAGAGGATGAAAACTTATTGGTATCACTGAAATGTACGACCGCACTCTCCGACCTCACTGAAGAAACGTTAGTGCGAGAGTAAAGCCTAACCCCGAGTTAACCCCAACTCCTTAACTACAACAGATAAAGACTTGCGGTTTTCAATATAGGCTTAATTGTCCAAAAGTACTGCCCCTAATATGGTCGATTTTTTAACGACAAGCCGATCGAAGCATACACTAGTAGCACGATTTCAGTCTGAAACGGTCATTTTGGTCTGATCACATCTTGATTGACTGGATTTACCGCTAGAAAAAATCGTCAAGATATTTAAGATCGTTAAGTCGCCGTTCAGATCGATAGCCTCATCAGGTAAATCAGTTCGTTAAGGCATGTCTAGACGTTTAGACCCGTTAAGACCGTGTCAGACCAAAACAGACCATGGATACAAAAGAACGTTAAGAGGCTATCAGACCGTGTTCAGTCGTGTTCCGATTTTATTAATTTGGACACAAAACGGGTAAAACTTTCCCAGTGTTTATCAGGGGTTGCTCCCCTTTTAAGAATGAAATTAAAATTATAAAGAAGACGATATATGTTAACTGAAAGTTTACCATGTCCACTTAATTAACTAAAGAAAATAATCAATTCTAATTCAT
Organism: Mytilus galloprovincialis; assembly: GCA_037788925.1. NCBI lineage: Eukaryota > Metazoa > Mollusca > Bivalvia > Mytilida > Mytilidae > Mytilus > Mytilus galloprovincialis. Next base: position 29,984 of record CM075341.1, on the reverse strand, counting down.
ACCTCTTCCTATTTAATTATTTGACATTTTCTATATTAAAAAAAACCATAAGTGGTTCAAAGTCATACTGCTGCGCAAACCGCGGCGAATTGAGTTTAAAATCAACCGATTGCCGAAATAATATTTCTTCATTGAATATAAACATCAGATAATTTTCATACCCTGAAAAATTACGGATGTCGGGATTAACACTTGAAAACGTAATCTAAATATGTTTAATTAAATTGTTGATGTTACTTTTTTTTAATATTGTAAATAATATGCATTATCATTTAACTTTTCATGTTTTCTATATAAATTTCATTCAAGTTATTGTTAACTTGAGACAAGGAAAAACTATAATAGTACTATGTATGTCTTTTGTCGTTTTCTGTTTATTGTCATAGCATTGTCCGTTCATTTTTGCCAGACTTGTGCGTTTGATTTTCCATATTTGTTTTTATTGTGTCTATAATCCAAATAAAATTGAGAAAGGAAATGGTGAATATGTCAAAGCGACAACCACCCGACCATAGAGCAAACAACAGCCGAAGGCAACCAATGGGTCTTCAATGTAGCGAGAATTCCCGCACCCGTAGGTGTCCTTCAGCTGGCCCATAAAATATGCATAATAGTACAGTGATAATGGACGTCATACTAAACTCCGAATTATACACAAGAAACTAAAATTTAAAATCATACAAGACTAACAAAGGCCAGAGGCTCCTGACTTGGGACAGGCGCAAAATTGCGGCGGGGTTAAACATGTTTATGAGATCTCAACCCTCCCCCTATACCTCTAGCCAATGTAGAAAAGTAAAACAATAACAATACGCATATTAAAATTCAGTTCAAGAGAAGTCCGAGTCTGATGTCAAAAGATGTAACAAAAGAAAATAAATAAATGGCAATAATACATAAATAACAACAGACTACTAGCAGTTAACTGACATGCCAGCTCCAGACCTCAATTAAACTGATTGAAAGATTATGTCTTCATCATATGAATATCAGGTACAATCCCTCCCGTTAGGGGTTTAGTATCATACTATCATAAAATATATGAGAAGAACATAACCCGTGTCATGCCAACAACTGTTTTTTTTAGAAATAAATGTGTTTAGTTCCGATGCAAAGACCCTATCAGTGAATCAATGTTAAAGCCAAAATATGCAATCTTTAATGACCTGACAACAGTATCGTAACTATATCCCCTTTTAATAAGTCTATTTAAAGGTTTTGTTAGTTTCTGAGGAGAATACTGACATTTTTGTGCTTTATAAAGAATATTTCCATAAAATTTTGGATGTGAAATACCTGAACGTATAAGATGTCTGCATGTTGAGTTATATTTACGAATTATTTCCTTATACCGGTGATAAAATTTAGTAAATGTTTTGACCAGTTTGTGATATCGAAAACCCTGGTGTAATAATTTTTCAGTAATACATAAATTTCTCTCGCTAAAATCTAATACATTGTTGCATACACGAGCGAATCGTACAAGTTGAGATATATAAACACCATAAGATGGTGACAAGGGAACGTCACCATCTAAAAATGGATAATTAACAATAGGAAATGAAAAATCATCTCTTTTATCATAAATTTTTGTATTAAGCTTCCCGTTTATGATATAGATGTCAAGATCGAGGAAAGGGCAGTGGTCATTGTTATCATTAGCTTTATTTAAAGTAAGTTCTACAGGATAAATTTCTTTAGTATACATACTGAAGTCGTCATTATTTAGAGCCAATATATCATCCAAATATCTAAAAGTATTGTTAAATTTTTGTATCAAATGTTGTTTTGATGGGTCTTTGCTAATTTTAGTCATAAATTGTAACAAAGGCCATTTATAACTTTCTTACATACCAGATTTAGAAGCATTCGTTAAAAAATAAAGGTTTAATATTATTGCAAAAGTCTGTGAATTATTGAAAATAGGACGTTCCGGAAAACACAAGTCGCTATATTAAATGCTTGTAAATCTCTGTTACATGTGGTGCGCTTCTATTTAAATACCTTTCTGTTAAATAAGAAAGTGTAAAAACAGTTATTGAAATCCGGTTGAAAAAAAAAGGGAAAACGAATAGTGACTATGTAACTTATTTTTCAAATATCGAATACACAAATAAATCTCTAACCATCCACGCTTGCAATTTGTTTTTACTGACAGGTGTCTGCTGGCATTCGATTGGATATCAGTTTTATGTAGGCGTAACAATTCATCCAATGTATCCAATCAGCTGTCTTGTGTGCGATCTCATACGGTTCACATAGTCTAGCTTTTTATAATGATAGCGATAAAAATTATTCGTGCAGAATATACATACACTATTTATATAAAACAAAAATATCCTGTCCAAAAATGACTTACGAGACACCATATTAACCAAATAACTATTTAAAAACGAAGACAGCATACATATAAAATATTATCATTCATAACAATTACTATTTAAAAGGGAAATATTATACTATTAGTATCATGGTCCCAGCATTTTAACAAATTTATCAAAAAAGGACGTTGTTGCAATGGTGTGACAGGGACTTTACGGTGCGTCTTAAAATAACCTAGACCGCCTCGGTGCACTATAAGCTCTCGAAACTGCACTAAGACCATGATGGAACACTATAGCGAACTTTCTATACTAATGAAATGTCCATGTGTGGAAAAGAGATCTTACTATACACTGTACGGACATTTAGACTTATTCACTAGTTGTGATATACAGTAAAAGGTTTAGCAAGGATAGCAAGGATACAAAAATTACGATATTAATAACGCTAAAAATTAAAAGGAAAGTGTACGCTATGTCACCCGGAATCCGACACTGACCTAGCAAATTACGACATAATTAAACCATTACCAACTTTGTAAAAAAATATATAAAAAAATGTCTTTTCTTTTCCTTAAACTGGGAATATTATGATAATCAGATAAAGGTAATTTCTGTCAAAAAACGTATGTTACGAATAATTGAAATCGGATTTAGATTAGATTTGTGATCGTTGGAATTTAAATAATCTATCTCTTTATAATAACCTTTTTTAATCAAACGGAACACATACTATAGGAGATGTGGGATATATTTCAATTTGACAGCAACCAAACGACAAAAAATCATAAATGAATCAAGAGCGCATGTTTAGTCTTCAACAAGAAACAGGTGTCTACACAAAAGGTTAAGGTCTGAATCGTCATAAGTTTGTATAAAATTTGTAAATAATATAAATAAAAAATAATTATATGAAAAAGTCTTGACAACTAAATATTCATTATTTACACAAGTTCGAATGATCTAAATAATCTACATTTTTTTATCGTTAGAGACAAGTTTGAAAAGCTCATTTTCTGTTCTCTTAAAAAATTTGACTTCTCTTTTTTCATTTATTACCTACAAAAATTGCTCAACCTTTCATTCTGACAGCGTGAAAGACCAAAACCAAGGTAGCACACTATTAGTAGTCATGGTATTCGAAAGCAGGAGATTAGTACTCTATCAGACAAAACTGCAATCACGTTTACCAAATATTTAACAAACGCACCACAAACTAATGCCTGCACCAAGTTAACGTATAATTGTGATATGAAGAGATGGCAGATACCCACAACCAACTTTGAACCACCACCAGACAGAAGGACAAGTAATCATTTAGAGGGCTGACACCCATGTGGAATTTACTGACCCCATATATACCGTATTAGGTCACGAGAACACTATGTAACTAATAATATTCAGTATGGTGATGCAGCGTCTATCCTCTAACTTGGAAACTAAATGAACATTGAACATTCATATGTGTATATCAATGCCTTGTACTTGTATGATATTTGTCTTTATTTATTCATTAAAATATGAATCTCTAATAAGACTTTATTTACAAAATATAACACATGAGTAAACAAAAAAAAAAAAACACTTTCAGAAAAAAAAGAGTAACTATAAAAAGTGCGACCCCAAAAAATATCTTTCCTTGAGTAAGAAAAATCGGGTCCCACTCTAACAAATCTATCTCATCCATGGTCGTAATGCGAATTTTCTTTTAATATAACTGGACAATGATGACACAATTTTATATCTTAATGAGTGAGTTTTATTTTAGTGAACTTACCTCACCTTATTTGCATATACATTATAATTTAAATGTTAGGCGGGGTTATAACTAAAATAATTTGAGCAAAATCACCCACTTTAATAATCGGTAAGATAGGATAAAATTTTTGCAAAATTGTAAAAAACAGAATATTTTTCGACGGTATATGGTATATATATACAAAGAACCAAGACTACATATGGTATAACTATAACGAGTCAATACAGAACCAACTATGTACATCTAGAACCAGCACCTTGTCAATCCAGAACCAAGTCAGAATATCGTATATATATATATCGTATCAATCCAGAACCAAGACTGTATCTAACATAACCATGTTAATCTAGAACCAAGATCTTGTCAATCCAGAACAAAGACTGTATATAGTATAACTATAACGAGTCAATACAGAACCAACTATGTACATCTAGAACCAGCACCTTGTCAATCCAGAACCAAGTCAGAATATCGTATATATATAACGTGTCAATCCAGAACCAAGTCAGTATATCGTTTATATATATATATAACGTGTCAATCAAGAACCAAGCATTTTAATCTAGAACCAAGACCTTGTCAATCCAGAAACAGAACTGTATATAGTATAACTATAACGAGTCAATCCTGAACCAACAATGTACATCTAGAACCAGCACCTAGTCAATACAGAACCAAGTCAGTAAATCGTATATATATAACGTGTCAATCAAAAACCAAGCATGTTAATCTAGAACCAAGACCTTGTCAATCCAGAACCAGAACTGTATATAGTATAACTATAACGAGTCAATCCAGAACCAACTATGTACATCTAAAACCAGCACCTTGTCAATCCAGAAATAGGTCAGAATATAGTATATATAAAACGTGTCAATCCAGAACCAAGCATTTTAATCTAGAACCCAGACCTTGTCAATCCAGAACCAAGTCAGAATATCGTATATATATAACGTGTCAATCAAGAACCAAGCATTTTAATCTACAACCAAGACCTTGTCAATCCAGAACCAATACTGTATATAGTATAACTATAACGAGTCAATCCAGAACCAACCATGTACATCTTAAACCTGCACCTTATCAATCCAGAACCAAGTCAGTATTTGATCTATATATCACGTGTCAATCAAGAACCAAGCATTTTAATCTAGAACCAAGACCTTGTCAATCCAGAACCAAGATTGTAATAGTATAAATATAACGAGTCAATCCAGAACCAACCATGTACATCTAGAACCAGCACCTTGTCAATCCAGAAGCAAGTCAGAATATCGTATATATATAACGTGTCAATCCAGAACCAAGTCAGTATATCGTATAACTATAACGAGTCAATCCAGAACCAACCATGTACATCTAGAACCAGCACCTTGTCAATCCAGAACCAAGTAAGTATTTGGTCTATATATAACGTGTCAATCAAGAACCAAGCATGTTAATCTAGAACCAAGACCTTGTCAATCTAGAACCAAGACTGAATATGGTATAACTATAACGAGTCAATCCAGAACCAACTATGTACATCTAGAACCAGCACCTTTTCAATCCAGAAGCAAGTCAGAATATCGTATATATATAACGTGTCAATCCAGAACCAAGTCAGTATATCGTATAACTATAACGAGTCAATCCAGAACCAACCATGTACATCTAGAACCAGCACCTTGTCAATCCAGAACCAAGTCAGTATTTGGTCTATATATAACGTGTCAATCAAGAACCAAGCATTTTAATCTAGAACAAAGACCTTGTCAATCCAGAACCAAGACTGTATATAGTATAACTATAACGAGTCAATCCAGAACCAACAATGTACATCTAGAACCAGCACCTTGTCAATCCAGAACCAAGTCAGTATTTGGTCTATATATAACGTGTCAATCAAGAACCAAGCATTTTAATCTAGAACCAAGACCTTGTCAATCCAGAAACAAGACTGTATAAAGTATAATTTAAACGAGTCAATCCAGAACCAACCATGTACATCTAGAACCAGCACCTTGTCAATCCAGAATTAAGTCAGAATATCGTATATATATAACGTGTCAATCAAAAACCAAGCATGTTAATCTAGAACCAAGACCTTGTCAATCCAGAACCAAGACTGAATATGGTATAACTATAACGAGTCAATCCAGAACTAACTATCTACATCTAGAACCAGCACCTTGCCAATCAAGAACCAAGTCAGAATATCGTATATTTATAACGTGTCAATCCAGAACCAAGTCAGTATATCGTATATATATAACGTGTCAATCAAGAACCAAGCATTTTAATCTAGAACCAAGACCTTGTCAATCCAGAACAAAGACTGAATATCGTATAACTATAACGAGTCAATCCAGAGCCAACCATGTACATCTAGAACCAGCACCTTGTCAATCCAGAACCAAGTCAGTATATCGTATATATATATAACGTGTCAATCAAGAACCAAGCATGTTAATCTAGAACCAGCACCTTGTCAATCAAGAAACAAGACTGTATTTGGTCTATATATAACGTGTCAATCAAGAACCAAGCATTTTAATCTAGAACCAAGACCTTGTCAATCCAGAAACAAGACTGTATATAGTATAATTTGAACGAGTCAATCCAGAACCAACCATGTACATCTAGAACCAGCACCTTGTCAATCCAGAATTAAGTCAGAATATCGTATATATATAAAGTGTCAATAAAAAACCAAGCATTTTAATCTAGAACCAAGACCTTGTCAATCCAGAACCAAGACTGAATATGGTATAACTATAACGAGTCAATCCAGAACCAACAATGTACATCTAGAACCAACACCTTGTCAATCCAGAACCAAGTCAGTATATCGTATATATTTAACTTGTCAATCCAGAACCAAGTCAGTATATCGTATATATATATAACGTGTCAATCAAGAACCAAGCATGTTAATCTAGAACCAAGACGTTGTCAATCCAGAAACAAGACTGTATATAGTATAACTTGAGCGAGTCAATCCAGAACCAACAATGTACATCTAGAACCAGCACCTTGGCAATCCAGAACCAAGTCAGTATATCGTATATATATAACTTGTCAATCCAGAACCAAGTCAGTATATCGTATATATATAACTTGTCAATCCAGAACCAAGTCAGTATATCGTATATATATAACTTGTCAATCCAGAACCAAGTCAGTATGTCGTGTATATATAACGTGTCAATCCAGAACCAAGTCAGTATATCGTATATATATAACTTGTCAATCCAGAACCAAGTCAGTATTTAGTCTATATGTAACACTCAGAAACGTGTCCTTCCCCCCAAACGTGTCCGATTCCCCCAAACATGTCTAGTTGAAAACAGCGCCAAAGCGTGTCATTTGTATAAACGCCCAAACGTGTCCATTTCTCAACTAACCCCCAAACGTGTCCAATCCCCAAAACGTGTCCATATCAAGCGTTATTTGGTTATTGCTATTTTATTAACGTATACTAGTACTAATTTTACCATTTCATTAAAAATATAGATAAGGTACGTTTACGGTTAGTACTTTTTTTAAACCGGCCGAAACATTTTAAACTGGGTAAACGTGGGGGCGTCATTTCGGCTATGTCGTATGTAAATTGTAAGCAAAAATGTTTAGTTAAACCGTACAGTTATGGGTCAAAGTGACCCTTTCTCTGCACATTAAAATTTGTATGTTCTCTCTAAATATCTGGACAATCAACAGTCTTAAGTAAATGTGTACAGTAAAAATGTATAAAATTAAAAACTTGTAACCGGATAACCAGTTTATGATTTGATGAGATTTTGAAATACACACAAACTATTGACAAAAGTGAGAGAAAAAAATGCTGTTAAAAGCCCGCCATGCAATATTCGGATAAATATAAAAGGCATCATCTGAGTTTATAAGTACAAATAATTAACAAAGTTAACGATTAATTCAACTCCAGAATTATGTGTATGTTCGCTCTAAATGAATATGAAATACTTGCAACTGGACAATAAGCAATTTCAGTCAAAGTTAAGTAATAGTAACAGATTAATTTTGCAATTATTATAATCATTAAAAACCTACATAGAACTAACTAAATCTGATAAATGACAACTTCATCACCTGTGTCTCCCATCATAGAATTGCCGTAAACGTTATTAGCGATTTTATTTAGGAGATACATGTATTAGCGCTAAAAGACGTGTGACGTTTTGGCGTTAAATATTGGACACGTTTTGGCGAATAACAATTATCGGACACGTTTGGGGGTTATGCAATCGGACACGTTTGGGGAATATTGTACATTTCGGACACGTTTAGGGAGAAAAGACACGTTTGGGGGAATCGGACACGTTTGGAGGGAAGGACACGTTTGGGAGTGTTACATATATATAACGTGTCAATCCAGAACCAAGCATGTTAATCTAGAACCCAGCACCTTGTCAATCCAGAACCAAGTCAGTAGATCGTATATATATAACTTGTCAACTCAGAACAAAGTCAGTATTTGGTCTCTATATAACGTGTCAATCAAGAACCAAGCATGTTAATCTAGAACCAAGACCTTGTCAATTCAGAACCAATACTGTATATAGTATAACTATAACGAGTCAATCCAGAACCAACCATGTACATCTAGAACCAGCACCTTGTCAATCCAGAACCAGGTCAGTATTTGGTCTATATATAACGTGTCAATCAAGACCCAAATCAGTAGATCGTTTATATATAACGTGTCCATCCAGAACCAAGCATTTTTAATCTAGAACCCAGACTTTGTCAATCCAGAACAAAGTCAGAATATCGTATATATATAACGTGTCAATCCAGAACCAAGTCAGTATTTGGTCTATATATAACGTGTCAATCAAGAACCAAGCATGTTAATCTAGAACCAAGACCTTGTCAATCCAGAACCAATACTGTATATAGTATAACTATAACGAGTCAATCCAGAACCAACCATGTACATCTAGAACCAGCACCTTGTCAATCCAGAACCAGGTCAGTATTTGGTCTATATATAACGTGTCAATCAAGAACCAAGCATGTTAATCTAGAACCAAGACCTTGTCAATCCAGAACCAAGACTGAATATCGTATAACTTTAACGAGTCAATTCAGAACCAACCATGTACATCTAGAACCAGCACCTTGTCAATCCAGAACCAAGTCAGTATATCGTATATATATAACGTGTCAATCAAGAACCAAGCATGTAAATCTAGAACCAAGTCATTGTCAATCCAGAAACAAGACTGTTTATAGTATAACTCTAACGTGGCAATCAAGAACCAACCGTATAAATCTAAAACCAGCACCTTGTCAATCCAGAAGTAAGCCAGTATTTGGTCTATATATAACGTGTCAATCAAGAATCAAGCATGTAAATCTAGAACCGTGATCTTGTCGATCCAGAAACAATACTGTATATAGTATAAATATAACGAGTCAATCCAGAACCAACCATGTACATCTAGAACCAATAAATGGTCAAACCAGAACCAACCATGTACATCTAGAACCAGCAGCTTGTCAATCCAGAACCAAGTCAGTATATCGTATATATATCACGTGTCAATCCAGAACCAAGACTGTATATAGTATAACTATAACAGTCAATCCAGAACCAAGACTGTATATGGTATATATATAACGTGTCAATCAAGAACCAAGCATGTTAATCTAGAACCCAGACCTTTTCAATCCAGAACCAAGATTGTATATAGTATAACTATAACGAGTCAATCCAGAACCAACTATGTACATCTAAAACCAGCACCTTGTCAATCCGCAACCAAGTCAGAATATCGTATATATATAACGTGTCAATCCAGAACCAAGTCAGTTTATCGTATAACTATAACAAGTCAATCCAGAACCAAGTCAGTATATCGTATGTATATAACGTGTCAATCAAAAACCAAGCATGTTAATCTAGAAGCAAGACCTTGTCAGTCCAGAACCAAGACTGTATATGGTATAACTTAGTCCATATAATTATGACGTCTTGAAAGGCTATTATATTTCTGTTCTTTGACGCCTTACTTCGACGTAAGGCGTCAAACAAACAAAAATTAAAAGCCTTTCAAGACGTCATAATTATTTGGACTAGGTATAACTATAACGAGTCAATCCAAAACTAACTATGCACATCTAGAACCAGCACCTTGTCAATCCAGAACCAAGTGAGAATATCGTATATATATAACGTGTCAATCCAGAACCAAATCAGTATATCGTATATATATATCGTGTCAATCAAGAACCAAGTCAGAATATCGTATATATATAACGTGTCAATCCAGAACCAAGTCAGAATATCGTATATATATAACGTGTCAATCCAGAACCAAATCAGTATATCGTATATATATAACGTGTCAATCAAGAACCAAGCATGTTAATCTAGAACCAGCACTTTGTCAATCCAGAACCAAGTCAGAATATCGTATATATATAACGTGTCCATCAAGAACCAAGCATGTTAATCTAGAACCCAGACCTTTTCAATTCAGAACCAAGATTGTATATAGTATAACTATAACGAGTCAATCCAGAACCAACTATGTACATCTAAAACCAGCATCTTGTCAATCCAGAACCAAGTCAGTATATCGTATATATATCACGTGTCAATTCAGAACCAAGATTGTATATAGTATAACTATAACGAGCCAATCCAGAACCAACCATGTACATCTAGAACCAGCACCTTGTCAATCCAGAACCAAGTCAGTATATCGTATATATATAACGTGCCAATCTAGAACAAACCATGTAAATCATTATCTTTAAACAGCATCTTGTCAGAACCAAGACTTTATATGCTATAAATATAACGTGTTAATCCGGAACCTAACATTTAAATCTAGAACAAAGTCAGTATATGGTATATATATATATATATATATATATATATATATATATATATATATCACTTTTCAATCCAGAACCAAACATGTAAATCTTAAACCAACACCTTGTCAATCAAAAAGATATACATCATTTATACATCGTCGGAAAATTTAATATAAAAAATAATTTGAGCAAGCTTTAAAAACAGAACGAAAAGACAGGCTCGCCGAGCTATTCTCTAGCTCGTTGCGAGTAAAGATACATTTCATATCTACGACAATGTACACTTATATTTTTATCCTGCGATTTACACACGGCCCATAAGCGTTAGTTGTTAAATCCAAGTTATTACCTCTGATTTTTCAAAGAAATTGACATGAAAACAAAATAGTGCATTTTTTTCTGAATTTTTTTCTGAACTCAATTTTGTCTGTTTGATTATAGGTTGATGTTGAATAGAAACATACATATAGCTTTAAAAAAAATCTTGCATCTTTTGGGGATATCAATCATATTTCAACCGGAATTAATCTGTATGGTTTACGTTTTCCTGGACGTTGTCGATGTGGATATTTAGAAGCCTTATACCTGTTCAAAAACAATTCAAGCGTGTACTGATGGAATTATCATACCGTCATCTGTATCAACGAACTTCCGGAAAATATTTCTTTATTTAAATAAGGCGGTTAATTTTCTCGTTTGTATTGTTTTACAGTGACATATCGGGGCCTTTTATAGCTGACTATGCGGTATGGGATTTGCTCATTGTTGAATGCCGTACGGTGACCTATAGTTGTTAATGTCTGTGTCATTTTAATCTCTTGTGGACAGTTGGGACAACATCCCTAATGCACCTTGAAATGAGGAACTCAAAAGTCACGTGTAAAGAAAAAATCACTGTGTAGTGATATTGGACATGTTTCTATTTTTAACAAATGACTGAACTTTATTATTTGTGGTGATTAGGAAAGTAGAGGAACATAGAATAAATATGTAAAAACTATGGAGCTATTGAATGTGTATTAACTAAAGTATAAAATTTCCAAAGAGCTTATTGTGTTAAAAAAGGGATATTTTACCACATGGAGCCGCATCACAACAGGATGTTCGGGGTTTGCTAATTTACGGAAAAAGTAATCGCACTTCGTACCCCGAAAATTTAACCACATATATGAAAATGTCACAGCTTCGAAACGAGCTATCATACATATCCAAGTTTACGATATGGACTGAGCTACAGGAGAAAACGTTACCATTACCGCCTATGGAAAAACAATTAAAGATTTTGAGCCAAATTACAAGAAGATTTTAAGAAGTTTACAGAGTGATCTATGGATGATTTCACCTTGTACACCAGAGAAAATTGTGAAATTTATGGTTAGTACTTTTTTATTTATCCCTAGATATCCCTGATGTTTTCAGATAAACATCAGGATGAATACCAGCAAATACTCAATGAAATTTTCGCTTTTAAAATGCATTGCTGGCACGGGCTGAACACTTTTTTAGGCACAATTCTAACTTTGTTTACCTCCGAAAGATCCGAAAGGAATTTGTTTATTAATTGAAAAAGGCATAAACTAACATAGTAGTTTTAGCTGTAAGTAATCATGACACAATACAGTCTTTGTTATGTAATTATCACTCCGGTTTACAGGAGTAACTGATAATCAAGGGAGATAACACACTTCATACGAGTATAGTGAGATTCATCACCACATGTGCCTCTATGCAATAATTTGACCCCTGGTCAGTAGATTTCTTATGCAAATATATAAACAGACAAACATGTACATGTATTCAGAAAATCATGAATTATTATTTCTAATGCATACTAGCAATCACAAGATATTGTCTTTTCTCGGTGAAAAAGGGAGAGGGTCAAAACTTTTGAAATCAATATTGCTGCACCTTTTCAACTTTACGGCTAGTTAGCTTCCACTCATTGCCTCTAAATATAAAAGATTTAAATAAAGGTTGATAAGCCATAAGGGAGAAGCATTTTTCTTTCTTTGCAATAAGACTTTCAAGAATTTGATTTTTGGTCTCTCAATAATACTTTTGTATCTAAACCAAATAATAACACAGCCTGAGTAATTTTTTTGTCTTATTTCAGTTCCAGACATATCATTACTTTTTAACCTGAGATGGCAAACTGGAGGTTTTAAAAAGTCCTGAATAACTGGTAAGTATTTTGGTATACTTGGCAAGCTCTAAATTGTTTATTTATGGTATTTATGCATATTACGCAATTGAAATTACAGTCGGTATGTTAAAAATATACTGATATGAAAACTGTTGCTATGGTCTTGGTATTAAATGAAAACGCTTGGTTACTGATCTTTTCGACTCCATATTTCAAGTTAAACCTTGCGGCAACTGTTCCTCATGTAACACTGCAAACTATAATTAGCATTATTTTGATATGTCGTTATTTAATGACGCCATATAAAGTGTGATGTCACAATGTTTCCTTTAAAACCTCATGTCAATTTCTCACTGATAAAAGATTTTCTGAAATACATGTAAAAAACATTTTTTCTCAAATAGAATTATGTGAAGAAAAAAAGTTTTGAAAATTTGTACTTCATTGCACTCTAATTATATGATTCAAATGACTTTTACAGTAGTTTTTAGTGGTTTCTACAGTATAAAATACAAGGTTTTCACTGGCTAGAATAATTAAGTTTTTTGGTGTTTTTTTTAATGAAATCTTCATTTTTGCATATTTTGTCTCTCAAAATGCACTTTTCGGCACCAGAAAATTTTATTGAATGCTTTAACAGGGTCTGTGTATTGTAATTTGAGGTTACATTCAGATGTTTTGTCCTTTTTTTGACTATTGAAGATATACCGGAAGAAATTAATTATACATACACATTGTATTCAAAATAAATAAATATAGCGATAAAAGTGTCATTGCCTTATAGTGCTGAAACAACTTTATTTTTTCAGAAATGGACAAAAATACACGGATTTATTCAGAATGTCATACCGATGAAGATCACATAAAAATATTTGTAAAAATCAGAACTATGGATTTCAATATGGAACAACATCCCTAATGCGCCTTAAAATGAGGAACTCAAAAGTCACGTGTAAAGAAAAAATCACTGTGTAGTGATATTGGACATGTTTCTATTTTTAACAAATGATTGAACTTTATTATTTGTGGTGATTAGGGAAGTAGAGGAACATAGAATAAATATGTAAAAGCTATGGAGCTATTGAATGTGTTCAAAGTATTAAATTTCCAAAGAACTTATTGTGTTAAAAAGGGGATTACTTTACCACATGAAGCCGCATCACAACAGGATGTTCGGGGTTTGCTAATTTACGGAAAAAGTAATCTCACTTCGTACCCCGAAAATTTAACCACATATATGAAAATGTCACAGCTTCGAAACAAGCTATCATACATATCCAAGTTTACGATATGGACTGAGCTACAGGAGAAAACGTTACCATTACCGCCTATGGAAAAACAATTAAAGATTTTGAGCCAGTTGTCTCATTGGCAATCATACCACATCTTCGTTTTTTATATCAAAATGGCAAATAAACGGCCTTCGTTAAGTGTTCCTTTATAACGGGTTATGTACCCTGAATTCAGTCCATTATTTTGTATATGTGTTGATATGATTTTGCTTCAATCTGATAGAAGTGCTATTTCTGTTTCGTATTGATATTTGTCATTAAATCGACACGATGTTTCATAAAGACAAAACGTTAGCATTTCATCCCATCTTAAAAGTTTGCAATTTCTATTGATAAACCTGTGACGCTTAAAGCTTCCTACGGATGTAAAAATATGTCCAATGAGAGATAACTTTTTCCCGTAAACTAGTTGTCTCTTTGAAATATTCCCTATTTCCATTATCAATTTTCTTGAACACGTTCATTTTATAAAACATGTTAAATTGGAAACATCACAACCGCATACAACATTGAAGGAGTGACGAGATCACCCGGATCGAAAATAAATTTCCGTGTTAATTACCAGGATCATTATATACAACTCAGGATGTTCCGTTTGAAAAGAGGTTCTAAAGAAACAACGCAACTAACCATCAAAATTGTATATAAAAAAATATATATGTACAACTCGTCAAAACATCAACCCAACAAGGGTACATAATCATTGCTGGTGATCCGATGGATAAATCTTATGTAGACTTGTCACTGATCCATTATTAATATAAACAACTCGTCTAAACATCAACCCAACAATGTTAGATCTGTAAATTTGCTTTCGCAAATTTTTGGTTCTTCCCTCGCCGGGATTCGAACCCATGCTACTGTGATATCGTGACACCAAATCGCCTGCACTGCAGCCGTCCCGCTATACCACATGACCACCTGGGCTCTCTATAAAAAGAGCTTTCGGTGGCCATATGTTACCTTTCCACGTCAGTTTTAATCTAGCGGCGTACTACAGTACATGATATATAATGCATGAAGATGTTATTGTTACAGATCAGCTAAATTATCTATAGTAAATTTAAAGGATCCTACAAATTAATGTAAGATACAGTCACAGAAAATAATTATATTTATAAGTACGTCTGAGTCAGTGACAACCCTACAACAGATGTATCCATCGATTCGCCATCAATGATGGTGACACATGGCTGTGTACATATAATGTATATACAACTCGTCTAAACATCAACTCTGTAAATTTGCTTTCGCAAATTTTTGGTTCTTCCCTCGCCGGGATTCGAACCCATGCTACTGTGATATCGTGACACTAAATCGCCTTAGGGTTAGGGTTAGGGTTAGGGTTAGGGTTAGGGTTAGGGTTAGAGTTAGGGTTAGGGTTAGGGTTAGGGTACTTTGACGAGGGTGAGTGATGTGCCCATTGTCACTTCTGCACATGTCTGCCCTTTGTTGTGACTGCGCATGCGTCAGAAATTACCAAAAATATTTCTAAGTACAGAGTATGAAAAGTGCCTTTGACCTCAATCTTCAAACAGATGTAGAATGGATTTGAATAGAGATATTTTCATAAAGTTAACTGTTCCTAAAAGATGGAAAGGCGATCTAGAGGATGAAAACTTATTGGTATCACTGAAGTGTACGACCGCACTTTCCGACCTCACTGAAGAAACGTTTGTGCGAGAGTAAAGCCTAACCCCGAAATTAACACCAACTCCCAAACTACAAAAGATAAAGACTTGCGGTCTTCACCAGGGGCTTAATTGTCAAAAAGTACTACCCCTAACGGGGCTGATTTTTTAACATCAAGCCGATCGAAGCATAGGATCATGTTGAAATATTGAAAAGATCGACTATGAAAAGTACCAAAAACCATAACCTGACCCCCCATCCCTCCAAAACTCTGATTTTTGAGAAGTTCGTGAAAAAACTTAATACGAAAATCCAATCGGTTACCCTCCTAGACTTATCCTTTCCGAGATAAAGCTAGGCCTCCAAAACAACAATTTTAACACATTTGGGGTTTGGGTTAGGGTTAGTGTTTGGGTTAAGGTCAGGGTTAGGGTTAGGGTTAGGGTTAGGGTTAGGGTTAGGGTCATGGTTAGTGTTTTTTGGTTAGGGTCAGAGTTAGGGTTAGGGTAAGGGTCAGGGTTAGGGTCAGGGTTAGGGTTAGGGTACGGATTAGGGTCATGATTGGGACAGGGTAGTGTACTTTGACGAGGGTTAGTGAGGTGCCCATTGTCACTTCTGCGCATGTCTGCCCTTTGTTGTGACTGCGCATGCGTCAGAAATTACCAAAAATATTTCTAAGTACAGAGTATGAAAAGTGCCTTTGACCTCAATCTTCAAACAGATGTAGAATGGATTTGAATAGAGATATTTTCATAAAGTTAACTGTTCCTAAAAGATGGAAAGGCGATCTAGAGGATGAAAACTTATTGGTATCACTGAAGTGTACGACCGCACTTTCCGACCTCAGTGAAGAAACGTTTGTGCGAGAGTAAAGCCTAACCCCGAAATTAACACCAACTCCCAAACTACAAAAGATAAAGACTTGCGGTCTTCACCAGGGGCTTAATTGTCAAAAAGTACTACCCCTAACGGGGCCGATTTTTTAACATCAAGCCGATCGAAGCATAGGATCATGTTGAAATATTGAAAAGATCGACTATGAAAAGTACCAAAAACCATAACCTGACCCCCCATCCCTCCAAAACTCTGATTTTTGAGAAGTTCGTGAAAAAACTTAATACGAAAATCCAATCGGTTACCCTCCTAGACTTATCCTTTCCGAGATAAAGCTAGGCCTCCAAAACAACAATTTTAACACATTTGGGGTTTGGGTTAGGGTTAGTGTTTGGGTTAAGGTCAGGGTTAGGGTTAGGGTTAGGGTTAGGGTTAGGGTAAGGGTTAGGGTCATGGTTAGTGTTTGGGTTAGGGTCAGGGTTAGGGTTAGGGTAAGGGTCAGGGTTAGGGTCAGGGTTAGGGTTAGGGTACGGATTAGGGTCATGATTGGGACAGGGTAGTGTACTTTGACGAGGGTTAGTGAGGTGCCCATTGTCACTTCTGCGTATGTCTGCCCTTTGTTGTGACTGCGCATGCGTCAGAAATTACCAAAAATATTTCTAAGTACAGAGTATGAAAAGTGCCTTTGACCTCAATCTTCAAACAGATGTAGAATGGATTTGAAAAGAGATATTTTCATAAAGTTAACTGTTCCTAAAAGATGGAAAGGCGATCTAGAGGATGAAAACTTATTGGTATCACTGAAGTGTACGACCGCACTTTCCGACCTCACTGAAGAAACGTTTGTGCGAGAGTAAAGCCTAACCCCGAAATTAACACCAACTCCCAAACTACAAAAGATAAAGACTTGCGGTCTTCACCAGGGGCTTAATTGTCAAAAAGTACTACCCCTAACGGGGCCGATTTTTTAGGGTCAGGGTTAGGGTTAGGGTTAGGGTTAGGGGTTAAGGTTAGGGTTAGGGTTAGGGTTAGGGTTAGGGTTAGGGTTAGGGTTAGGGTTAGGGTTAGGGTTAGGGTTAGGGTTAGGTTAGGGTTAGGGTTAGGGTTAGGGTTAGGGTTAGGGTTAGGGAGTATACTTTGACGAGATTTGTGAGATGACCTTTTTCACTTCTGCGCATGTCTGACCTTTTTTGTGACTGCGCATGCGTGAGAAGGGTTAGGGTTAGGGTTAGGGTTAGGGTTAGTGTTTAGGTTAGGGTAAGTGTTAGTGTTAGTGTTTGGGTTTGGGTTATTTAAAAATATTTCTAAGTACAGAGTATGAAAAGTGCCTTTGACCCCAATCTTCAAACAGATGTAGAATGGATTTGAATAGAGATATTTTCATAAAATTAACTGTTCCTAAAAGATGATATGGCGATCTAGAGGATGAAAACTTATTGGTATCACTGAAGTGTACGACCGCACTTTCCGACCTCACTGAAGAAACGTTTGTGCGAGAGTAAAGCCGAACCCCGAAATTAACACCAACTCCCAAACTACAAAAGATAAAGACTTGCGGTCTTCACCAGGGGCTTAATTGTCGAAAAGTACTACCCCTAACGGGGCCTATTTTTTAACATCAAGCCGAACGAAGCATAGGATCATGTTGAAATATTGAAAAGATCGACTATGAAAAGTACCAAAAACCATAACCTGACCCCCCATCCCTCCAAAACTCTGATTTTTGAGAAGTTCGTGAAAAAACTTAATACGAAAATCCAATCGGTTACCCTCCTAGACTTATCCTTTCCGAGATAAAGCTAGGCCTCCAAAACAACAATTTAAACACATTTGTGGTTTGAGTTAGGGTTAGTGTTTGGGTTAAGGTCAGGGTTAGGGTTAGGGTTAGGGTAAGGGTTAGGGTTAGGGTCATGGTTAGTGTTTGGGTTAGGGTCAGTGTTAGGGTTAGGGTAAGGGTCAGGGTTTGGGTCAGGGTTAGGGTCAGGGTTAGGGTTAGGGTACGGATTAGGGTCATGATTGGGACAGGGTAGTGTACTTTGACGAGGGTTAGTGAGGTGCCCATTGTCACTTCTGCGCATGTCTGCCCTTTTTTGTGACTGCGCATGCGTCAGAAATTTCAAAAAATATTTCTAAGTACAGAGTATGAAAAGTGCCTTTGCCCCAATCTTCAAACAGATGTAGAATGGATTTGAATAGAGATATTTTCATAAAGTTAACTGTTCCTAAAAGTTGGAAAGGCGATCTAAAGGATGAAAACTTATTGGTATCACTGAAGTTTACGGCCGCACTTTCCTACCTCACTGAACAAACGTTTGTGTTATATATATATATTTTTTTTTTTTTTTTTTTTTTTCAAACATCATAACCTGACCCCCATCCCTACAAAACTCTTTCTTTTAAGAAGTTCGTGAAAAACTTAATACGAAACTCCAATAGGTTATCCTTCTAGACTTACCCGTTCCGAGATAAAGTAAGGCCTCCAAATCAACAATTTTAACACATTTGGGATTTGGGTTAGGGTAAGTGTTTGACCCAAACCCTAACCCAAACACTAACACTAACCCTAACCTAAACCCTAACCCTAACCTAAACCCTGATTAAGGGTTTGGGTTAGGGTTACCCTAATTAAGGGTTAGGGTTAACCCTAATTAAGGGTTTGGGTTAGGGTTACCTTAATTAAGGGTTAGGGTTAACCCTAATTAAGGGTTAGGGTTAACCCTATTTAAGGGTTTGGGTTAACCCTAATTAAGGGTTAGGGTTAACCCTATTTAAGGGTTTGGGTTAACCCTAATTAAGGGTTTGGGTTAACCCTAATTAAGGGTTTGGGTTAGGGTTTGGGTCAGGGTTAGGGTTAGGTTTTGAGTAAGGGTCAAGGTCAGGGACATGGTAGGTTAGGGTTAGGGTTAGGGTTAGGGTTAGGGTTAGGGTTAGGGTTAGGGTTAGGGTTAGGGTTAGGTTAGGGTTAGGGTTAGGGTTAGGGTTAGGGTTAGGGTTAGGGTTAGGGTTAGGGTTAGGGTTAGGTTAGGGTTAGGGTTAGGGTTAGGGTTAGGGTTAGGGTTAGGGTTAGGGTTAGGGTTAGGGTTAGGGTTAGGGTTAGGGTTTAGGGTTTAGGGTTAGGGTTAGGGTTAGGGTTAGGGTTAGGGTTAGGGTTAGGGTTAGGGTTAGGGTTAGGGGTTAGGGTTAGGGTTAGGGTTAGGGTTAGGGTTAGGGTTAGGGTTTAGGGTTAGGGTTAGGGTTAGGGTTAGGGTTAGGGTTAGGGTTAGGGTAGTATACTTTGACGAGATTTGTGAGATGACCTTTTTCACTTCTGCGCATGTCTGACCTTTTTTGTGACTGCGCATGCGTGAGAAGGGTTAGGGTTAAGGTTAGGGTTAGGGTTAGGGTTAGGGTTAGGGTTAGGGTTAGAGTTAGAAATTTCCAAAAATATTTCTAAGTACAGAGTATGAAAATTGCCTTTGACTTCAATCTTCAAACAGATGTAGAATGAATTTGAATAGAGATATCTTCTTAAAGTTAACTGTTCCTAAACGATGGAAAGGCGATCTAGAGAATGAAAACGTATTGGTATCACTGAAGTGTACGGCCGCACTCTCCGACCTCACTGCATGATAATTGAAAGATTATTTTTTTTTTTTTTTTCAAACATCATAACCGGACCCCCATCCCTACACAACTCTTTCTTTTAAGAAGTTCGTGAAAAACTTAATACGAAACTGCAATAGGTTATCCTTCTACACTTACCCGTTCCGAGATAAAGTAAGGCCTCCAAATCAACAATTTTAACACATTTGGGATTTGGGTTAGGGTAAGTGTTTGACCCAAACCCTAACCCAAACACTAACCCTAACCCTAACCCAAACACTAACCCTAACCCTAACCTTAACACTAACCCAAACCCTAACCCTAACCCTGACCTAAACACTAACCCAAACCCTAACCCAAACACTAACACTAACCCTAACCTTAACACTAACCCAAACCCTAACACTAACCCTAACCTAAACACTAACCCAAACCCTAACCCAAACCCTAACACTAACCCTAACCCTAAACCAAACCCTAACCCAAACCCTAACACTAACCCTAACCTAAACACTAACCCAAACCCTAACACTAACCCTAACCCTAACCCTAACCTAAACACTAACCCAAACCCTAACCCAAACACTAACACTAACCCTAACCTTAACCCTAACCCTAACCTAAACCCTATTTAAGGGTTTGGGTTAGGGTTAACCCTATTTAAGGGTTAGGGTTAGGGTTTGGGTTAGGGTTAGGGTTAGGGTTAGGGTTAGGGTTAGGGTTAGGGTTAGGGTTAGGGTTAGGGTTAGGGTTAGGGTTAGGGTTAGGGTTAGGGTTAGGGTTAGGGTTAGGGTTAGGGTTAGGGTTAGGGTTAGGGTTAGGGTTAGGGTTAGGGGTTAGGGTTAGGGTTAGGGTTAGGGTTAGGGTTAGGGTTAGGGTTAGGGTTAGGGTTAGGGTTAGGGTTAGGGTTAGGGTTAGGGTTAGGGTTAGGGTTAGGGTTAGGGTTAGGGTTAGGGTTAGGGTTAGGGTTAGGGTTAGGGTTAGGGTTAGGGTTAGGGTTAGGGTTAGGGTTAGGGTTAGGGTTAGGGTTAGGGTTAGGGTTAGGGTTAGGGTTAGGGTTAGGGTTAGGGTTAGGGTTAGGGTTAGGGTTAGGGTTAGGGTTAGGGTTAGGGTTAGGGTTAGGGTTAGGGTTAGGGTTAGGGTTAGGGTTAGGGTTAGGGTTAGGGTTAGGGTTAGGGTTAGGGTTAGGGTTAGGGTTAGGGTTAGGGTTAGGGTTAGGGTTAGGGTTAGGTTAGGGTTAGGGTTAGGGTTAGGGTTAGGGTTAGGGTTAGGGTTAGGGTTAGGGTTAGGGTTAGGGTTAGGGTTAGGGTTAGGGTTAGGGTTAGGGTTAGGGTTAGGGTTAGGGTTAGGGTTAGGGTTAGGGTTAGGGTTAGGGTTAGGGTTAGGGTTAGGGTTAGGGTTAGGGTTAGGGTTAGGGTTAGGGTTAGGGTTAGGGTTAGGGTTAGGGTTAGGGTTAGGGTTAGGGTTAGGGTTAGGGTTAGGGTTAGGGTTAGGGTTAGGGTTAGGGTTAGGGTTAGGGTTAGGGTTAGGGTTAGGGTTAGGGTTAGGGTTAGGGTTAGGGTTAGGGTTAGGGTTAGGGTTAGGGTTAGGGTTAGGGTTAGGGTTAGGGTTAGGGTTAGGGTTAGGGTTAGGGTTAGGGTTAGGGTTAGGGTTAGGGTTAGGGTTAGGGTTAGGGTTAGGGTTAGGGTTAGGGTTAGGGTTAGGGTTAGGGTTAGGGTTAGGGTTAGGGTTAGGGTTAGGGTTAGGGTTAGGGTTAGGGTTAGGGTTAGGGTTAGGGTTAGGGTTAGGGTTAGGGTTAGGGTTAGGGTTAGGGTTAGGGTTAGGGTTAGGGTTAGGGTTAGGGTTAGGGTTAGGGTTAGGGTTAGGGTTAGGGTTAGGGTTAGGGTTAGGGTTAGGGTTAGGGTTAGGGTTAGGGTTAGGGTTAGGGTTAGGGTTAGGGTTAGGGTTAGGGTTAGGGTTAGGGTTAGGGTTAGGGTTAGGGTTAGGGTTAGGGTTAGGGTTAGGGTTAGGGTTAGGGTTAGGGTTAGGGTTAGGGTTAGGGTTAGGGTTAGGGTTAGGGTTAGGGTTAGGGTTAGGGTTAGGGTTAGGGTTAGGGTTAGGGTTAGGGTTAGGGTTAGGGTTAGGGTTAGGGTTAGGGTTAGGGTTAGGGTTAGGGTTAGGGTTAGGGTTAGGGTTAGGGTTAGGGTTAGGGTTAGGGTTAGGGTTAGGGTTAGGGTTAGGGTTAGGGTTAGGGTTAGGGTTAGGGTTAGGGTTAGGGTTAGGGTTAGGGTTAGGGTTAGGGTTAGGGTTAGGGTTAGGGTTAGGGTTAGGGTTAGGGTTAGGGTTAGGGTTAGGGTTAGGGTTAGGGTTAGGGTTAGGGTTAGGGTTAGGGTTAGGGTTAGGGTTAGGGTTAGGGTTAGGGTTAGGGTTAGGGTTAGGGTTAGGGTTAGGGTTAGGGTTAGGGTTAGGGTTAGGGTTAGGGTTAGGGTTAGGGTTAGGGTTAGGGTTAGGGTTAGGGTTAGGGTTAGGGTTAGGGTTAGGGTTAGGGTTAGGGTTAGGGTTAGGGTTAGGGTTAGGGTTAGGGTTAGGGTTAGGGTTAGGGTTAGGGTTAGGGTTAGGGTTAGGGTTAGGGTTAGGGTTAGGGTTAGGGTTAGGGTTAGGGTTAGGGTTAGGGTTAGGGTTAGGGTTAGGGTTAGGGTTAGGGTTAGGGTTAGGGTTAGGGTTAGGGTTAGGGTTAGGGTTAGGGTTAGGGTTAGGGTTAGGGTTAGGGTTAGGGTTAGGGTTAGGGTTAGGGTTAGGGTTAGGGTTAGGGTTAGGGTTAGGGTTAGGGTTAGGGTTAGGGTTAGGGTTAGGGTTAGGGTTAGGGTTAGGGTTAGGGTTAGGGTTAGGGTTAGGGTTAGGGTTAGGGTTAGGGTTAGGGTTAGGGTTAGGGTTAGGGTTAGGGTTAGGGTTAGGGTTAGGGTTAGGGTTAGGGTTAGGGTTAGGGTTAGGGTTAGGGTTAGGGTTAGGGTTAGGGTTAGGGTTAGGGTTAGGGTTAGGGTTAGGGTTAGGGTTAGGGTTAGGGTTAGGGTTAGGGTTAGGGTTAGGGTTAGGGTTAGGGTTAGGGTTAGGGTTAGGGTTAGGGTTAGGGTTAGGGTTAGGGTTAGGGTTAGGGTTAGGGTTAGGGTTAGGGTTAGGGTTAGGGTTAGGGTTAGGGTTAGGGTTAGGGTTAGGGTTAGGGTTAGGGTTAGGGTTAGGGTTAGGGTTAGGGTTAGGGTTAGGGTTAGGGTTAGGGTTAGGGTTAGGGTTAGGGTTAGGGTTAGGGTTAGGGTTAGGGTTAGGGTTAGGGTTAGGGTTAGGGTTAGGGTTAGGGTTAGGGTTAGGGTTAGGGTTAGGGTTAGGGTTAGGGTTAGGGTTAGGGTTAGGGTTAGGGTTAGGGTTAGGGTTAGGGTTAGGGTTAGGGTTAGGGTTAGGGTTAGGGTTAGGGTTAGGGTTAGGGTTAGGGTTAGGGTTAGGGTTAGGGTTAGGGTTAGGGTTAGGGTTAGGGTTAGGGTTAGGGTTAGGGTTAGGGTTAGGGTTAGGGTTAGGGTTAGGGTTAGGGTTAGGGTTAGGGTTAGGGTTAGGGTTAGGGTTAGGGTTAGGGTTAGGGTTAGGGTTAGGGTTAGGGTTAGGGTTAGGGTTAGGGTTAGGGTTAGGGTTAGGGTTAGGGTTAGGGTTAGGGTTAGGGTTAGGGTTAGGGTTAGGGTTAGGGTTAGGGTTAGGGTTAGGGTTAGGGTTAGGGTTAGGGTTAGGGTTAGGGTTAGGGTTAGGGTTAGGGTTAGGGTTAGGGTTAGGGTTAGGGTTAGGGTTAGGGTTAGGGTTAGGGTTAGGGTTAGGGTTAGGGTTAGGGTTAGGGTTAGGGTTAGGGTTAGGGTTAGGGTTAGGGTTAGGGTTAGGGTTAGGGTTAGGGTTAGGGTTAGGGTTAGGGTTAGGGTTAGGGTTAGGGTTAGGGTTAGGGTTAGGGTTAGGGTTAGGGTTAGGGTTAGGGTTAGGGTTAGGGTTAGGGTTAGGGTTAGGGTTAGGGTTAGGGTTAGGGTTAGGGTTAGGGTTAGGGTTAGGGTTAGGGTTAGGGTTAGGGTTAGGGTTAGGGTTAGGGTTAGGGTTAGGGTTAGGGTTAGGGTTAGGGTTAGGGTTAGGGTTAGGGTTAGGGTTAGGGTTAGGGTTAGGGTTAGGGTTAGGGTTAGGGTTAGGGTTAGGGTTAGGGTTAGGGTTAGGGTTAGGGTTAGGGTTAGGGTTAGGGTTAGGGTTAGGGTTAGGGTTAGGGTTAGGGTTAGGGTTAGGGTTAGGGTTAGGGTTAGGGTTAGGGTTAGGGTTAGGGTTAGGGTTAGGGTTAGGGTTAGGGTTAGGGTTAGGGTTAGGGTTAGGGTTAGGGTTAGGGTTAGGGTTAGGGTTAGGGTTAGGGTTAGGGTTAGGGTTAGGGTTAGGGTTAGGGTTAGGGTTAGGGTTAGGGTTAGGGTTAGGGTTAGGGTTAGGGTTAGGGTTAGGGTTAGGGTTAGGGTTAGGGTTAGGGTTAGGGTTAGGGTTAGGGTTAGGGTTAGGGTTAGGGTTAGGGTTAGGGTTAGGGTTAGGGTTAGGGTTAGGGTTAGGGTTAGGGTTAGGGTTAGGGTTAGGGTTAGGGTTAGGGTTAGGGTTAGGGTTAGGGTTAGGGTTAGGGTTAGGGTTAGGGTTAGGGTTAGGGTTAGGGTTAGGGTTAGGGTTAGGGTTAGGGTTAGGGTTAGGGTTAGGGTTAGGGTTAGGGTTAGGGTTAGGGTTAGGGTTAGGGTTAGGGTTAGGGTTAGGGTTAGGGTTAGGGTTAGGGTTAGGGTTAGGGTTAGGGTTAGGGTTAGGGTTAGGGTTAGGGTTAGGGTTAGGGTTAGGGTTAGGGTTAGGGTTAGGGTTAGGGTTAGGGTTAGGGTTAGGGTTAGGGTTAGGGTTAGGGTTAGGGTTAGGGTTAGGGTTAGGGTTAGGGTTAGGGTTAGGGTTAGGGTTAGGGTTAGGGTTAGGGTTAGGGTTAGGGTTAGGGTTAGGGTTAGGGTTAGGGTTAGGGTTAGGGTTAGGGTTAGGGTTAGGGTTAGGGTTAGGGTTAGGGTTAGGGTTAGGGTTAGGGTTAGGGTTAGGGTTAGGGTTAGGGTTAGGGTTAGGGTTAGGGTTAGGGTTAGGGTTAGGGTTAGGGTTAGGGTTAGGGTTAGGGTTAGGGTTAGGGTTAGGGTTAGGGTTAGGGTTAGGGTTAGGGTTAGGGTTAGGGTTAGGGTTAGGGTTAGGGTTAGGGTTAGGGTTAGGGTTAGGGTTAGGGTTAGGGTTAGGGTTAGGGTTAGGGTTAGGGTTAGGGTTAGGGTTAGGGTTAGGGTTAGGGTTAGGGTTAGGGTTAGGGTTAGGGTTAGGGTTAGGGTTAGGGTTAGGGTTAGGGTTAGGGTTAGGGTTAGGGTTAGGGTTAGGGTTAGGGTTAGGGTTAGGGTTAGGGTTAGGGTTAGGGTTAGGGTTAGGGTTAGGGTTAGGGTTAGGGTTAGGGTTAGGGTTAGGGTTAGGGTTAGGGTTAGGGTTAGGGTTAGGGTTAGGGTTAGGGTTAGGGTTAGGGTTAGGGTTAGGGTTAGGGTTAGGGTTAGGGTTAGGGTTAGGGTTAGGGTTAGGGTTAGGGTTAGGGTTAGGGTTAGGGTTAGGGTTAGGGTTAGGGTTAGGGTTAGGGTTAGGGTTAGGGTTAGGGTTAGGGTTAGGGTTAGGGTTAGGGTTAGGGTTAGGGTTAGGGTTAGGGTTAGGGTTAGGGTTAGGGTTAGGGTTAGGGTTAGGGTTAGGGTTAGGGTTAGGGTTAGGGTTAGGGTTAGGGTTAGGGTTAGGGTTAGGGTTAGGGTTAGGGTTAGGGTTAGGGTTAGGGTTAGGGTTAGGGTTAGGGTTAGGGTTAGGGTTAGGGTTAGGGTTAGGGTTAGGGTTAGGGTTAGGGTTAGGGTTAGGGTTAGGGTTAGGGTTAGGGTTAGGGTTAGGGTTAGGGTTAGGGTTAGGGTTAGGGTTAGGGTTAGGGTTAGGGTTAGGGTTAGGGTTAGGGTTAGGGTTAGGGTTAGGGTTAGGGTTAGGGTTAGGGTTAGGGTTAGGGTTAGGGTTAGGGTTAGGGTTAGGGTTAGGGTTAGGGTTAGGGTTAGGGTTAGGGTTAGGGTTAGGGTTAGGGTTAGGGTTAGGGTTAGGGTTAGGGTTAGGGTTAGGGTTAGGGTTAGGGTTAGGGTTAGGGTTAGGGTTAGGGTTAGGGTTAGGGTTAGGGTTAGGGTTAGGGTTAGGGTTAGGGTTAGGGTTAGGGTTAGGGTTAGGGTTAGGGTTAGGGTTAGGGTTAGGGTTAGGGTTAGGGTTAGGGTTAGGGTTAGGGTTAGGGTTAGGGTTAGGGTTAGGGTTAGGGTTAGGGTTAGGGTTAGGGTTAGGGTTAGGGTTAGGGTTAGGGTTAGGGTTAGGGTTAGGGTTAGGGTTAGGGTTAGGGTTAGGGTTAGGGTTAGGGTTAGGGTTAGGGTTAGGGTTAGGGTTAGGGTTAGGGTTAGGGTTAGGGTTAGGGTTAGGGTTAGGGTTAGGGTTAGGGTTAGGGTTAGGGTTAGGGTTAGGGTTAGGGTTAGGGTTAGGGTTAGGGTTAGGGTTAGGGTTAGGGTTAGGGTTAGGGTTAGGGTTAGGGTTAGGGTTAGGGTTAGGGTTAGGGTTAGGGTTAGGGTTAGGGTTAGGGTTAGGGTTAGGGTTAGGGTTAGGGTTAGGGTTAGGGTTAGGGTTAGGGTTAGGGTTAGGGTTAGGGTTAGGGTTAGGGTTAGGGTTAGGGTTAGGGTTAGGGTTAGGGTTAGGGTTAGGGTTAGGGTTAGGGTTAGGGTTAGGGTTAGGGTTAGGGTTAGGGTTAGGGTTAGGGTTAGGGTTAGGGTTAGGGTTAGGGTTAGGGTTAGGGTTAGGGTTAGGGTTAGGGTTAGGGTTAGGGTTAGGGTTAGGGTTAGGGTTAGGGTTAGGGTTAGGGTTAGGGTTAGGGTTAGGGTTAGGGTTAGGGTTAGGGTTAGGGTTAGGGTTAGGGTTAGGGTTAGGGTTAGGGTTAGGGTTAGGGTTAGGGTTAGGGTTAGGGTTAGGGTTAGGGTTAGGGTTAGGGTTAGGGTTAGGGTTAGGGTTAGGGTTAGGGTTAGGGTTAGGGTTAGGGTTAGGGTTAGGGTTAGGGTTAGGGTTAGGGTTAGGGTTAGGGTTAGGGTTAGGGTTAGGGTTAGGGTTAGGGTTAGGGTTAGGGTTAGGGTTAGGGTTAGGGTTAGGGTTAGGGTTAGGGTTAGGGTTAGGGTTAGGGTTAGGGTTAGGGTTAGGGTTAGGGTTAGGGTTAGGGTTAGGGTTAGGGTTAGGGTTAGGGTTAGGGTTAGGGTTAGGGTTAGGGTTAGGGTTAGGGTTAGGGTTAGGGTTAGGGTTAGGGTTAGGGTTAGGGTTAGGGTTAGGGTTAGGGTTAGGGTTAGGGTTAGGGTTAGGGTTAGGGTTAGGGTTAGGGTTAGGGTTAGGGTTAGGGTTAGGGTTAGGGTTAGGGTTAGGGTTAGGGTTAGGGTTAGGGTTAGGGTTAGGGTTAGGGTTAGGGTTAGGGTTAGGGTTAGGGTTAGGGTTAGGGTTAGGGTTAGGGTTAGGGTTAGGGTTAGGGTTAGGGTTAGGGTTAGGGTTAGGGTTAGGGTTAGGGTTAGGGTTAGGGTTAGGGTTAGGGTTAGGGTTAGGGTTAGGGTTAGGGTTAGGGTTAGGGTTAGGGTTAGGGTTAGGGTTAGGGTTAGGGTTAGGGTTAGGGTTAGGGTTAGGGTTAGGGTTAGGGTTAGGGTTAGGGTTAGGGTTAGGGTTAGGGTTAGGGTTAGGGTTAGGGTTAGGGTTAGGGTTAGGGTTAGGGTTAGGGTTAGGGTTAGGGTTAGGGTTAGGGTTAGGGTTAGGGTTAGGGTTAGGGTTAGGGTTAGGGTTAGGGTTAGGGTTAGGGTTAGGGTTAGGGTTAGGGTTAGGGTTAGGGTTAGGGTTAGGGTTAGGGTTAGGGTTAGGGTTAGGGTTAGGGTTAGGGTTAGGGTTAGGGTTAGGGTTAGGGTTAGGGTTAGGGTTAGGGTTAGGGTTAGGGTTAGGGTTAGGGTTAGGGTTAGGGTTAGGGTTAGGGTTAGGGTTAGGGTTAGGGTTAGGGTTAGGGTTAGGGTTAGGGTTAGGGTTAGGGTTAGGGTTAGGGTTAGGGTTAGGGTTAGGGTTAGGGTTAGGGTTAGGGTTAGGGTTAGGGTTAGGGTTAGGGTTAGGGTTAGGGTTAGGGTTAGGGTTAGGGTTAGGGTTAGGGTTAGGGTTAGGGTTAGGGTTAGGGTTAGGGTTAGGGTTAGGGTTAGGGTTAGGGTTAGGGTTAGGGTTAGGGTTAGGGTTAGGGTTAGGGTTAGGGTTAGGGTTAGGGTTAGGGTTAGGGTTAGGGTTAGGGTTAGGGTTAGGGTTAGGGTTAGGGTTAGGGTTAGGGTTAGGGTTAGGGTTAGGGTTAGGGTTAGGGTTAGGGTTAGGGTTAGGGTTAGGGTTAGGGTTAGGGTTAGGGTTAGGGTTAGGGTTAGGGTTAGGGTTAGGGTTAGGGTTAGGGTTAGGGTTAGGGTTAGGGTTAGGGTTAGGGTTAGGGTTAGGGTTAGGGTTAGGGTTAGGGTTAGGGTTAGGGTTAGGGTTAGGGTTAGGGTTAGGGTTAGGGTTAGGGTTAGGGTTAGGGTTAGGGTTAGGGTTAGGGTTAGGGTTAGGGTTAGGGTTAGGGTTAGGGTTAGGGTTAGGGTTAGGGTTAGGGTTAGGGTTAGGGTTAGGGTTAGGGTTAGGGTTAGGGTTAGGGTTAGGGTTAGGGTTAGGGTTAGGGTTAGGGTTAGGGTTAGGGTTAGGGTTAGGGTTAGGGTTAGGGTTAGGGTTAGGGTTAGGGTTAGGGTTAGGGTTAGGGTTAGGGTTAGGGTTAGGGTTAGGGTTAGGGTTAGGGTTAGGGTTAGGGTTAGGGTTAGGGTTAGGGTTAGGGTTAGGGTTAGGGTTAGGGTTAGGGTTAGGGTTAGGGTTAGGGTTAGGGTTAGGGTTAGGGTTAGGGTTAGGGTTAGGGTTAGGGTTAGGGTTAGGGTAGGGTTAGGGTTAGGGTTAGGGTTAGGGTTAGGGTTAGGGTTAGGGTTAGGGTTAGGGTTAGGGTTAGGGTTAGGGTTAGGGTTAGGGTTAGGGTTAGGGTTAGGGTTAGGGTTAGGGTTAGGGTTAGGGTTAGGGTTAGGGTTAGGGTTAGGGTTAGGGTTAGGGTTAGGGTTAGGGTTAGGGTTAGGGTTAGGGTTAGGGTTAGGGTTAGGGTTAGGGTTAGGGTTAGGGTTAGGGTTAGGGTTAGGGTTAGGGTTAGGGTTAGGGTTAGGGTTAGGGTTAGGGTTAGGGTTAGGGTTAGGGTTAGGGTTAGGGTTAGGGTTAGGGTTAGGGTTAGGGTTAGGGTTAGGGTTAGGGTTAGGGTTAGGGTTAGGGTTAGGGTTAGGGTTAGGGTTAGGGTTGAGGGTTAGGGTTAGGGTTAGGGTTAGGGTTAGGGTTAGGGTTAGGGTTAGGGTTAGGGTTAGGGTTAGGGTTAGGGTTAGGGTTAGGGTTAGGGTTAGGGTTAGGGTTAGGGTTAGGGTTAGGGTTAGGGTTAGGGTTAGGGTTAGGGTTGGGTAGGG